>OY730194.1:122271029-122871029 GCA_963422505.1 Pseudognaphalium luteoalbum
CTTGTCTATGTAATGGCAGCGGAAGGCATCTTTGCAGGATTTATCAATGGCTGGTATTATGATGATCCCCATAACACACTTGTAAGTTTCACATCCACTTTTTTTTCCCTTGCATATACAAAAGCGTATTACCAGTTCAGATTCCTAATCTCAATGATATAAGAAAGAAATCATTCTATAAAAGAGAATAACAAACACCAAAGCTACAGAAAACTGAATACATGAAAACAAAATAATCAGCCATTTGTTATTGACATGTAATTGTGATTTTACAACCAATACATGAAAACATGTGTTGATTATAATTTGTAAGTACTTGAATGAATGCAGATTTATTGGATTCAAAAACACATTTTCATCGGAGTTTGGCATTCAAGAAGAGTGGGAATTCTACTTTATGTTATATTTGCAGAAATAGTGTTTTGGGGGATCATTTCAGGCATTCTGCATTGGCTGGGAGTTTATTGGAAGCTTTAGTGTGTTCGTCTATGACACTGTTTTCCTTATTTTGATTTATGTACATAGGACTTTTAGAGTAGAAAGGTCGATATGATTGAATGCATGTTTATTCTGGTTGGTCTCTTTACATGGATAGGAATAAAAATGATTCGGAACATACCTTCTGGATCTGTAACTACCACATCTTTTCAGGCTGAACTGAAAAGGGTTTGTATACGGTTTAATTTATGCTCCGAGACAATGTTGTAAAGAGAAATTTAGACAGATAGGGAATACAATGAAGGAAGCAAACCTATATATAAGAGAGACTAAACAAAGCGCTACTCGGACACAAACAAGCTACAAAATTTTGAATAAACTTTATAACTTCCTTTCTCTAACATATAATATACAAAATTAAAGTTGTAAAACATTCTAAAGGAGGATTTTCAAGCAGAGATCAATCAATAAGTTTCAGGATGGGCAACGGCGTAAGCTTCCAAAGCCTTGTAGGTTTTCTCATAGATTTCTTTTTCAAAGTTTAGAGTCTTCTTAGATGGCTTATCGTTTCCTTTGCAGTTATAAATGATTGTCTGCATGAATACGCTCCCTGCATCAGCAGAAGGCACGATTTTAACATGATGGGTGATGGATTCCAGTATACCCATTAGGTTATCTCCTTCAAAGAATGTGAAGCTATAGCTGAAGTTGCTTACGTCAATTGCGTCGATCTTGTACTTTCCACTTGCAAATGGAACGTCTGTGTTACGTGATTTAGATTTAGAACATAGTGAATAAGAATACGAAGTACTAGTGACATGACTCACAAAATAGCTTTAATTAGTTAATGTGTGAAATTAGTACATAGATTATAGTTCTCTTAGCATAATGGTGTAACATCTTACCATCACCAAAGGTGAAGAGCTTTATTGTTCCAACACCTCCATCGCCTTCAAGTATCTCAATTGACTTGAAAACTTGAGGGTTGACCTTAGGTGCGATAGTGTCGAAGTCGCTAAAAACCTGGAATATCATTTCAATGGGAAATGGAGAAACAAACTCAATCTCTGTACTAACAGTGCTCATGATTAACTTCATTCAATGAAATAATAAAACTTAAAAGGTATGATAAGAAATGGTTGCAATGATATATGAGTAAAGTTTGTTGTTTAAAGGGTTGAAAAGGTGGTCAAGAATGGTGTTTTTAAATAAATACTTTGACTGGGTGGGTCTTTTGTTTAATAATTGATTGATTGATTATAAACAATATACAATAGCAATTTTGTTATTAGATTTGATATTATTTTGAAAGAACAAACGCTTACGAATTAGGTAGAATAATAATTTGTTAATTTATAAATATTCTCGTTGTCGTGAGCAATCAATTGGTGGTAATTTAAGGTATCTTCAAAACCAATTTAAAATTTCCCCATCATATATAAGCTTACGACTTTGAATTTTCATTTAGCAAAACAATTGCTCGGTCAAGGTGAAAGAATCACAGCTAATGGTACCAAAGTATTCGTACCATTCTCCATTCAAGAATCAAGCCATTGAAATGGTATAAACGTGGATAATTCGCTTCGAGTTGAGAAACAGGGGAACCATCATGGTGATCGGTGCAAGTAGAGATCTTAGGTTCAAACTTCACTAGTTATACAGGGTGGTTAGAAAAAGGCTTGAAAACGGCAAAACGGTAACAAGGATACTCTATTAGGCCGTGTAAATCCGAGTAGATATATTCGCCCTCCTCAGATAACTAAACAATGAAAACCTTCTCGATTTATCCCTTTTTGAGGACAAGGGAACCAATACAAGTCCTTAGTTAAAAACTGGTTTACTTTTAAAGCCTCCTTTGTATCGTTTGATATCACTATTGAAGCAGTATGAATTTTATCTAATATCTTAAGAAAGAATGACCTTAGTTTTCTGCTGTATGCTACTAATAAGCATAAATTTTTTTGCCAAATTCTTTGAATATAGATATCATAATAAAATTTCCAAATTCTTGACAAAAACAACAGAGTACTCCAAAGAACGACAACTCATGAGATGATTTCAATGAAGCTTCATTAGCTTCTAGGAACAATAACAAAAGAATATGACTAAATCAGAGATTGTAAAACAGTAAGCTAATAACAAGAAAGAAAACAAGAACATGACTATGGATTGTGTCATAGTCACATGAAACCTTGAATTGCCCCGCTATGGACTCACCATTCACTAGGTCCCTAGCATTCAGTATGGATAGGGGAAGGCTCATATCATACAATATGACACAATTTACCCTAAATTTGATACCAGACAATCAACCAATCATTGGAATTTTAGTGTTAATTCATTCGATACCAATTCAGAACATCCTTTTCCAAAAGCGGATCAAGATCCCATAATGTTCCAGGAACACATATCTCTTGAGGTGTGGAGTTGACTAATCATCATGTTAGATGAAAAAGCTGCTAATCAAGCAGTTACTAATGCGTGTTATACTGTTATAATCGCAAACTAGATGAAGATTATAGAATAACATATCATACCAAATAGACATTTGGCTATGGTAGGTCCTTGCATACGAAAAGTCGCCCTCACAAGGTCAATCAAAAGCAGGGATTAGCTAAATCAATTCCTGAAACAGCACTCGAGGATATAATGATACAATACAAATATCATACAATATCGACACAATATTTAAATCAGGGACTTCTCAACTCATGAAATGGATGTCACATGCCTAGTACCAAAGCATTGAAGTAGGTTTATGTTGGATATCCAATTTGCATATGTTACTAACTCGTGGATTTTACACTTCAAAGAATATGACCTTAGTATTCAGCTCTATGCTACTAATAAGCATAAAAAATCTCCCAAATTCTTCCCTGATCCCTATAGAGCGAAAGGGCTGCCTGGTGATCCCTAGGTTGCAGCACGTTCGGTTGTTAACTCCTCGCGCCGCTGCCGCCGTTTCTAGGACCGACCGACGCCTCACCTGCACAGGTACCTACCTAGTGTCGGTCGCACATTCAACATAGCGTTCGGACTCATGTGCCTTCCAGAACCAGGGGTCTTCGAGCCTGCTGCGTACGATTAGCCAGCCTTGCGGCGGCAAAAGGATTCTAACCCCCCCCCCCCCCCCCCATGCTACGGTTCCCTGCGGTCCGAACCCGGTGCCGCATTAGGTTAGGGAACTGGGCGATAATAATAGCTCCTCTATATTTTCCAAATTCTTGAAAACAACACGGAATTCTCCAAGACCGACAACTAATGAGATCATTTCAATGAAGCTTCATTAGCTTCTAAGAACAACAAAAAAAGAATATGACTAAATTAAGATTGTACAAAAGTAAGCTAATAACAAGAACATGACTATGCATCATGTCATAGTCTCATGGAACTCGGATTGCTCCAGTACACTAGGTCCCTAAAATACAGTATGAATAGGGGAAGGCTCATCTCAGATCGCTCTAGTACAATGTATCATACAAAGTGACACTATTTACCCAAAATTTAATTAACCTACCAATCAGTGGTATTTTAGTGTTGAATTTTTTAATAACAATTCAGAACGTCAATTTCCAAAAGCGGATCAAGATCCCATAACATTCCAGGGTGTGGGGCTGACTAATTAATCATCGTCTTAGATGAAAAAGCTGCTAATCAAACAGTTACTAATGTGTGTAGTAAAAGAAAACTAGATATAGATTATAGAGTAACATATCATACCAAAACTGCATTTGGCTATGGCAGGTCCTTGCATTCGAAGAGTCGCCTCTCACCAAGGTCAATCATAAGCAGGGATTACCTACATCAATTCCTGAGATAGCACTCAAGGAAATACCAGAACAATACAAATATCATACAAAATCGACACCATAATTGAATCAGGGACTTCTCAACTCAGGAAACGAATGTCAAACGCCTAGTACGAATCCATTGCACACCAAATCAGTTAAGTAGACCTATGTGTGATATCCAATTATCCACTTTGCATTTGTTACTAACTTGTGTCTTTTACACTTACTATGTTTATCATTTGGGAACACAATGAGGTTTACTAACTAGTCTTTGTATGTTCCAAAATAGCCAAAATGATGAATAAATATCGCAGTCGATGAAGATCCAAGTTCAATCCCCACATGCTGCAAAATATGATCACGGTTTTGCTAAACTGACTGGAGTGCAGTTAATTAAGCTAAAAGCATCTAATAAAAGACTTACAACAACACAATATAGAGACTTAAAAGTACTTAATTAAAGTGCATTAGATGATGATTTAGAAATGTAGAATTGCTTACATATCTAAATGGGTATTGCATTCATTTAAGTAAAATTCACTATCTTCTATCAAAGCTCTTAATTGATCAAAAGAAAAGTGAGAAGAATTAGGATCACTTGTTGGAGACTCTGTACACGAATCCAATCGCTGCTTCATACTAAAGCAACATCCTTTATCCATGTTCTTCCTGGTTTTTCGCTTTCCGCTTTTAATTCTGAACAAAACAAGCTTTCTTGTTCTTGGTTTTCTTTGGGGCTTCTTCTTCTTCTGACTCTTCTTCTGGTAAACAACATCAGCTTCCGTTTGCTGATCGTCGGACATAAAATTTCAAAAAAGATGAGAAATTTATGATTTTGATCGAAACGGAAAGAAGCCCATATGTGATTGAATTGTAGAGGACGATGATAACAAACAAGAAAGGGTGTTAAAGATTGCTGTGTTTTATTAAAGTCTTGAAATTGAAAATTAAAATTATTAATAATAAAAATTAGAAATAAGGTTTTTGTCAGAGTTGCGTGTGTGGGTATGACAGGTGGGTGTACCGAGTTTATCGCATTTGACGTGCCTACCTTACAATCCATTCATCCATCACATCTATACATACATACATACGTACATAGGAGAAATACAATATCTATATACATGCATACAATAATTATAATGAAGAAGAGAAGTATGTGGTGAGTAGTTTCTTAAATTATGTTTTAATTGTTTGATAAAAAAAAGAAAAAGAAGATGAATGATAAACAACCTCTTAAATTCAAGCATTGAGAAAATTACATATAACTTATTATTATTATTATTTTTGAGCAAATACATAGTACTCCGTATAACTTTTTCAAATCAAATGAACTAAGAATTAATTATGCAAGTAGATACCTATTATAAAATGATGTACCAAGTCTAAAGCCACTACCAATGATAGGCTGAAAATCTAAACCGTTAGCTGAGCGTCAAGTTAGTAATTTATATAGAAAAAGTGAATACTGTCACTGAACTTTTATAAACTCATACTTACCAATAATACATGTATTATATGCCCACGATAAAAACAATAAACGAGTCCCAGTTCATTTTCACCCCCCCTTCGTTTCTTGCAACACAAAAGCATGAAAAACGAAAACAAGGAAGTGATTATGTCAATGGTGTCTCCATGAAGACATTAATTGAAGACGGCTCCAACAACATAATCGTTATGAGTTATCTACCTAGAATTATGAAAAATGAGTAAATAAAATATATACTAATGATAATGGTATAACGAATTAATAGTAATAGTTTAAATAATGATTACGCATTAATGATCGCTTAAACAAAACAAAACACATGGTGCAACGTATGTCGTTGATATAAGTGGTAACAATATAATGATTGGACAAAATAATAATAATAAATAAATATAACTATTATTAATAATAAGTGGTAGCTACCAAATGCAAATTAAAAGGAATTAACAATTAAAATTAAAAAATGGTAGTAGTGAACATATCATCATCATCTTCCCCAAATCCAATCTCATTCTCCTTTTTATTACCAAATTCTTGTTCAATTGTTTCTCCTCGTCAGATCTCATTTACGGTTGTATCCGCCGGCGTCGGAAGAAGTAAACGTCACCGGAGATTACTTTCGACACCACCGCAGAAGGAGGATATGTCATCAGTTTCCGTTCCTATACCACCATCATCTGCTACTGCTAATAATATTAATGATGATGATTATGATTATGATTATGAGCAACAGCAGCAACCCTTCGTTAGCTCTAGAAACCGTAACTTCTTCATCTGCTAATATGATTAATGTTTTATAATTTGATAATGATTTGTAAATATGCCTGAATTCTTCACTTGTTACGCTAATGTTTTAACTTAAATTTCTAGTTTTTACCTTTTTACCTACATTTAGATATAAAGGTATACATGTATTATAAATATATATCATATAGAATAGAGAATATATATGGATATATGCCTTGGGAGAATAGTAATTTTGTTTAGTAAGAAGCATTTCTGGTCCATTAACACACCGCATGAAAGTCGAGAACAAGTTTTTAATTCTTGATTGAATCGTCTGGTTAAAGTTTTGAATCGTTCTCCACTGAATAAAGTCGAGAATTCTGCACTTTTATGCATTAGCAAATGGCGAATCTGCCGACTGTAACTCTTTAATATATGTTATTTGATGACATTGTTAAAAAATGTGATTTTGACACCTTATGTGACTCGAATTCATGTATATAACTCAAATACGACCAATCTTTTCCAGTGAGCAGTTACAATTTGGATGCATTGCATCTACATTTCACACAAATGGGATTCTCAGAATCATGTTTCTCGTAACTGCTTATGTGAATATTAGGTTTTAATGGTTTGCTTGATGCCTTGATCTCCCATTATGTATTGTTTGATAGGTAATTCATGTAAGAAAGAGGCGTAGCCTAATGGATATGTTGTAGATAGTGATGGATAGCTAAAAAGCCATATGCAGAAACAGTATACGTGCTGAGTTGACAAAACATATATCCTTCGTAATTAGAAATTAATAGTACATCATATATTTAGAACCATGGTTATTTGCTGTATTATGATGTTTTGTAAATACCACATAACCACTAAAAGAGAAAAGTAAGTTCAGAAATATAGAATTGTTATGGAGAATTGGAAGGTTTGGCAAGGAACATAAATTCTTGTTATTGACATTTATTTTTCTGTAACTTTGTACTTATTTGTAACATTTAATATTTAGGCAATCCTTGTCGAAGTCGTGAGTCTATTGCTTTTGAACTCCATAGCATAGCTGCTACCTGCTGTAGACAAATGATTGTATCGTAATTGATGGTATGTTAGGTCAAATATGCACATGAAATTTATATGGTCTCTGTGGGATTAACTTTAGCTTCTTGGGGTGGTATTGGCCTATTGGGGGAAGCTACTATAGATCCTTTTAAACTCTATTAGTAATTTCTTTAAAGTAGAGTCGTTTCCAAAGTGGTATCCTCATGAAGTTGGACATGATTTATCATGTGGATAGATTATATATCTGACTATCAACATTAATACTATAAAACACACACACACACACGTATACATCCATATGTACATAAACCATGATTTTGTATCGTTTGTCCTCTATATATTAACTCATGAAGGTGAAGTTGCAGGTAATGGAGCAGTGTCTTCAAGTAAAACTGTTCCTCAGAAGAATAGATACTCTATGAGTTCAATTAGTTGTTATGGTGTGGACCTTACACCCGATAATATCGCAGTTGCTATGGTATACTTTGTCCAAGGAGTCTTGGGGCTTGCTAGACTTGCCGTCAGCTTCTATCTAAAGGATGATTTGCATCTAGATCCAGCCGAGGTACACTATTTTTTTAGTAAAGTTAAGAGTTTTAGTTTGCTCGTCATTTTCTAAGTATGAAATATCTACGTGTTTGTAGTAATGTCATTCCTTAATTACCAGAAGTCAGATGTTTACCAAAACCCATGCATAATAACTAAACAATAAAGAGGTTAAATGTTTTAATCACGTCAAATGGGCTGAAAGTCCTCTAAGATGTATTTAAATACATAAAACCTTCTTAAATCACTTCAAAGATCAGATTATCATTTTAATATTATGTGTTTATAATAATCTTATTAATAATTTATCTAACAAAAAGAATTTAGATATGTTTCCAGTTATGAAGATAAGTTCATAATCTGGTTTTCCATTATGATAGATTTAGTTTACTATGGCATTTGTAATTCATTTGATGAGAGGAAACTAACTAGCTGTACATGGTGGACTAGACAGCTGTGATAACCGGTTTCTCTGCGTTGCCATGGCTTATTAAACCGTTGTATGGCTTTATCAGGTGCGTTTACATCTAAATTCTTCAACATTCTTACGTCATTGATCAACCCACAAGTATTCTTACATAAAAAAATGTTTACTCATGTAGTGACTCAGTCCCACTTTTTGGGTACCGAAGAAGGTCATATTTAGTTTTATCTGGACTTCTTGGAGCACTTTCATGGAGTTTAATGGCCAGTTTTGTTGATGGCAAGTATGGTGCTACTTTTTGCATACTTCTTGGGTCTCTTTCTGTTGCCTTTTCAGATGTTGTAAGTACCAGCTACTTTTCGTATTCCTGTTAGAGGTGGCAATTTCTAAACCATGTACTTTTGAATGGGTCAATTTAGATTTATGTTTTATGTCTAACGGTTTACACATGTAAAATAATAAAAAAAATGGTTAGAAGGAAGCATGTCATATTTGGTAATAACACTTGTCTGTTTTCAACTTTTCATTAGAATATTAATGAGCTGCTTTGTCTACTTCCTAAGTTTGGAGCCAAGGGAAGAGCTAAACTCAAAATGATACTTAGGTTTATATTAGACATTGTTAAGTGCATTATATAAATGATATGTTTGGTATCATGCACACACTTATTACAGAAGTTTGGTGTAGGTTGTAGATTCGATGGTCGTAGAGAGAGCACGTGGTGAGACACAAAGTGTTTCAGGTTCTCTTCAATCATTATGTTGGGGATCTTCCGCCTTTGGAGGAATTGTAAGCTCCTACTTTAGTGGATCCCTGGTGGATGCTTATGGTGTACGGTATGCTCACTGGCCCACTTTTAATACCCATTCCTTTTAATAATGATGATTTCCTCTGCAATCGGCAATGTCGACCCATTTACTTATGCATGGGTCAATGTGGTTATGTGTTCTCTGAGCTAAAAGGGGAACAAGTCAAATGGGTTTTAAGTTGCGTCAAGTTTATTTTTATGCATACAGATAATCTTCTCTATTACTATATTTTCTAAATTCTTGAATTTTTAGTGGACTTGATTTGTTTTCTGTAATCATATATATACACATTCACGGAGTATTATTTACGAATTTAAATAAAGTATGATAGAAAGTGTGCGGGTCAACCCCACTGGGCCCCGTTCTTACCCTGAACATGTTTTGACCTGTTACTTAACTCACCCATATTTCCACCGTCGTTTTTTTTTGCAGGTTTGTTTTTGGTCTTACAGCTCTGCTTCCTTTGTTGACATCTGCAGTTGCTGTATTAGTCAAAGAGCAACGAGTCCGTGGTCCATCAAGGGGACAAAATGTAACTGCGGGCCCTTCTGGATTCTATGATACCTCCAAAGATAGTATCCTTGAGTTGTGGCAAGCTATCAAACAACCTAATGTATTTCTTCCCACATTGTTTATTTTTCTCTGGCAAGCAACTCCTCACTCGGAATCTGCCATGTTTTACTTCACGTATGTTGCGCCCTTGGTTATGCAAATCCTCCTTTTCTTTCTTACTGTTTTAAACAATGCATTTTAGAGGTGGGAAATGGGACATGTTAGGTTAAGGGTCAAAAAATGAGGTTGAAATGGGTCAACTTGAAGGACTTTATATCCAAAGCTATTTAAATATCCATAACTACATGGACAACTTTGATTGTTTTCTTAATTATTTTTATTTAAAATGGTTTGACCCGTTAGAGATTAACATAACCCACATTGACTCATTTTTTAGTAAAATGGGTCAAATCTGTCACCACTACAACATTTGCAAGACTTCTGTAATTGTGTCGCCATCTTTTTTGATGCATAAACAAATTTTTTCCAGAACAAATAAACTCGGTTTTACACCTGAGTTTCTGGGGCGTGTTAAGCTTGTGACCTCCATTGCATCACTTCTTGGTGTTGGACTCTATAATGGATTTTTGAAAAATGTTCCACTGCGGAAGATTTTTCTTGGTACAACTGTAACCGGTACTGTCCTTGGATTGACTCAGGTTTGCATTAACTCTTGCTGAATTATTCATCTTATTTTGATTTTTCATATTTTATAGATTGTATTCCACGTGTGGTAGGTTATCCTCGTGACTGGGCTAAATCGGCAGTTTGGTATAAGTGATGAGTGGTTTGCAATTGGTGATTCGTTGATCATAACGGTTCTTGGTCAGGTAATTCATATCTACAGCTAAGTTTGCTTTCATCGATGATGTGTTTCACACGTTTATCAATCTTAACAATTGAATTGACACACGTTTAATAATGTCTTCAATTGAAAACTTGAGATCAACAACACTGGAGCTGGTATAGTGGGGAGGTCTGTCTGGTGGGTAATGGTTCATTTGAAGGGTTGTATGTGCTAGAACACTGGGTGACTTTCACCCGTTTGGCCTGAATCCATTTTATTTCAAACCTTTTGACAATCCAAAATAGAAGGTGTCTCAATTGAAGGGTTAAAAAGAGTTTATTAATTTAATGCATCAATTGATATAAAGCTAGAAAAAAAGAGACGCCGCAAAGGACGTGATTGCTCCCTACAATGCGAAGGAAACAGACACAAGGTTCCGTTACTAATACATTAGCACATGTTATGCAGGCCTCTTTCATGCCGGTGCTTGTTCTAGCAGCCAGACTTTGTCCAGAGGGAATGGAAGCAACTCTATTTGCGACTTTAATGTCTGTATCAAATGGAGGGAGTGTCCTTGGAGGCCTATTTGGTGCTGGTTTGACCCAAGTTTTGGGCATCACCAAGGACAGATTTGACAGCTTGGCCCTTCTTATAATCGTCTGCAACCTCAGCTCCTTGTTACCGTTGCCTCTGCTACACCTTCTTCCTGATGATAATCCCAATGACATCAAGCCTAATGAAGATATTGATATTGAGTTGAAATCTAGTTAATTAATAAACATATATACATAACCATAGTTGGAGATAGAGAGGAGAGCTGTAAATATTCGACGCTACATTCAAATGAACCTCCTATGGAAATCAAATACAACATTTTTTAAAGGAGTTTTGGTTTGTTTCTCTGATCTTACGAAAAACATAAGTTAGTTTGTCTTTGATTAAAATGTGTGTTTCTTTTAGATCACATACAGCCTGGTTGTGACTTTCCTTTTCATCCTTTGTCCATGTTTGAATCAGATTTGTAATGCTTAAATCAATGTTACCAAGCATTACTGGGGAAGTCTCATCTTGGATGAACATTTATATTCCCGGAAATTAATAGAGGAGCTTACAGTTTACAAGGTTGTCTTTCATTAAATGGCATATATTTGATCGCGCCTTGATAAATCTTTTTATTCTCATTTCAGTAATCTTAGTCTATTTAAAGGTGGAGTTTTTTTTTCTTTCTTTTTTAATATGTAATTCTAATGGGTAAAATTCTATCCATTTTTTTCCTTTTTAATATGTAATTCTAATGAGTATTATGTAATTTCCAGTCTATTTAAAAGTATAACAACTAGAGAGGTGGGTAGAATAGCAACAAGTAGTGTAAATGACTTCTCATTTCTATAATAACTCACTCCCACTGGTTTTGTGTGAGAGTGAGGTGTTACAACTTACACAAACCTCAACAAATTATTCTCCTCTCATTATGCATATTCTCTTCTAATTTCAAAGAGATTGAATAAATGAACTAGGAAAATATAAATTAACTAATGAATAAATATCCAATTTACTGTAATTAAAAATGATTAAATAACCCGCAAGCCTGACAGTTGTGGTGTTGCATTATGCTCTGAATACCAAGTTGTGACAAGTTTTGTCACAGGGATACGGGCAGTCGATTTGCTTGACAGTTGAGCGGTCATAGAACCAGTCTCCAACAGCCAATGCAATAGCCTGTACATAATATATAAATGTATTAGGATTTAATGTGACTTCGAAAATAGGCTGTTTATATGACTCTGAGATTGTAAAAACCCATTTTATAAGTCATCCCTTGAGGTAGGTCAATGGGCAGAATGTAACAGGTCAATATCGTAGGTATGGGTCAATACGTATAACTTATATGCTTCCAATTGCTTTTCCTTGGCCAGAAACACTTTTTGTTCAAAGTTTTCTACTTTTTCTAACTAAAAAGTAAGTGTTAAATATGATTAAACAATTAGATACTTCCACTAATAAATTAATAATCAAGCTCTCTAAATAGATCGATTTAGAAAGGTTTGATGCTTTACAAGTACACTTTGGGCGACTTTCAACCCGTTTGACCCGTTAGATATAAAACATAACCTGTATTGACCCATTGATACATAAATGGTTCAAAATTGCTAGTCATGCCATTACAGTAATTGGATGAATGCAAAGAAGTTGACTGTACCTTGTTTCCAAGAAGAGGGGAATTATCGGCAAACCATGTATCCTGCCTTTCTGATTGGCAGTGAGCAAAACACGAATTTATAAACAACCCGTTTTGTTTGGACATCGAGAATCTTTTGATTGAATTCAGCAGCTGATTTCTAAATCCTGCTCAAAGCGTAAAGGGAGTAGTACAGTATTAGTAAATTGATTAAATTCCGGTTTTATGTTGATCACGACGAGAAAGAAAGGAATACAAACACATTACCTTGAAGAAAATTAATCTGTGAGGGTGAACAGTTTGCAGGGTTCTTTTGGCATGCCTTCCAAGTGCCTTGACGATCAGCTGATGGCGGAGCTAAACTAGCAAGGATCTAAGAGATAGATTACATATTATATTTTGCCTCTAACGGGTTGACTGGGTAGAATAGTACAAAATTCAGTCATCATTGAAGTGTATTCAATTATATACAACCTATATTTTTATTTAAAAAAACAAAAGATTTGTTAAAATAGTTTTTGTCCATACCAAAAAAAAGCCAGTCTGTAAGACACTTTTGAGCTGACACATTGCCCACCCTACCTATTATGCAGACACATTCTAAACCTACATCCAAACAGTCCATAAGTCACTTGGTAAACGGATAAAAGAATTACCTGCCAAGAATCATAGGCGGTATTGAGAAGGAACATGGGGGTTTTGAGGTTGGAAACTACGTTTTGTGGGAAAAAGCACTGAACAAGGAGAAAAACGGATATATTAGAACAACATATGCATCAACGTGAAGATAATTTTTCAAATAATACTTACAAGAACACTTACAGAAGTTGGATCAAGGTGCTTTGTGCAAGTTCTTGGCAAATTTTTACCAGCTCCCTGTTAAAATTATCTAAATATGATTCAGAATCTGATCGTGTTCTGTTCTTAATACATTAGTAAGGAAACCAAATATTATGCGTACCTGTAAAGTAACAACACCACGATACATGTTTCTAAGAGTGCGTCCACCAGATACATCACGCCTAAATTTTCATAAAGGACCAACATCAAGATGATATATGATCAAGCTATGACATTTTTCATAGTAAAAATACAGGTGTTGAACGAATCATTTTTAGTACAAGTCAAAACAGACCGGTCTCGTTTGAGTCGACCCGCAAACATAATTTTTGTTTACTTTTCATAAAAGACTTTAGACGGTGTTTAACCCGTGATCTGTTTACCCCTTTGACCCGTTTGACGTGAACCATAACGTAAATAGACCCATTTACAAGTAAATGGGTCGAAACTACCACCTCCAAGTAGAACTTACGCATCCATGAACATTCCAGCATCAGCAAAACACTTGACTCTAGTTTTTCTTGAGAATAAACCATGGAACTCATCACAATGTAAAATAGAGGCCAGACCACCAGCTGAGCACCCAGAAAGCATAGCCTGAACACAGCGTCCACATACTTTAGTGCAAGTGTTGACTATTTTCATGAATAAGAAGTCTTCTTCTGACACTCACATATAAAAACACACAATTACCTTGTAGACCAAAATGAGTAACATCAATTTTTTGTAAGGTGCAAATAGGGAATGTTTTCATAAAGAAATGAATAAAAGTTTAAAAAAAGAGTACCTGATTAGCGTACCGCATTCCTTGTGACATCAACTCTTCCATGGCAGCCAACCATATCTTTTGTCCTCTAAATTGCAGGTTATGAGCCTTCAAAAGAAAAAGGTAAGAAAACAAATATGTAGTATACAGTATTCCATAATGATTATCATTTTGTCACATACATGCTACACACCTTATCTTCGGAATCACCAGTAAATGAGGCACCGTCACAATAACGAACCTTGACACGATTCCAATTGAAAAAATCTGGCCAAGAATTCACATTATATAAAGAAAAAAATCACATTGCAAATCTGACAATAATATTATAATAATTTCTTTTAAAAGAAACCTGGATTTTCTTGTGCCCTATTGCTCAAAATTCCTGTAAAAGCCAACTGTTTTTCAAAATAGTTGGATGACCCACGCCTTGTTGATCTACGGTAAACACATGTTCTAATGCTGTTACACCATCCACCACCCTGTAACATGAGTAATGCCCAAAACAATTTCTTACTTGTTACCATCAAACACAATTAAGATCAAGATAGATAACACAAAACTAAAAATACACATAATGTAATTGTTCTTGACAAACCTCTAAATGAACAAGCCAACTGTTTGCACCGGAACCAAATCCGCGGCTTAAATGGTACCCAGGTAATGATCCATCCATGCATACTTCAAAAAGTGAAAAACACCAAAGATTACTTACTATAAAAGTCAATGCTTCACTTATTGAATGTGAAATTTCTAGCTTATAACCCACACAAGATAGCTTAGAAACATATTGGAATCAGCTAATACACTGGAATCATAAAGATAGAAAAAAAGGTAAGGACAAAAGTTTTGATCTTAAGAGTAAAACTTGAATCTGAACATGATTAGTTTGAACATTTATAATGTCACTTAAATTTAGCAAATAAACGTATATCACAAACAATGAATCCCATAACCCCATGAAAAAACAAACTTGAAACTAAACAAAAAATAAAACAGAAAGGATTAAAACACACACTAACTATGCCCATTTCATTTATCATCCACAACATTATTTATAAATTATTTAAATTATAAATATATACAATTATACAAACATAATCCCAAAAAAGAAAGCAGAACAAAAAAGCTCCTATCAATGTGAACCAAAACGGAGAACACCCAATTCACCCCCAAATAAAAGCAACAGATTTGATCAAGAATTGAAAAGCTGTAAGCTTTTTAAACCCAAAATACAAAAAGTACAATAAAAATCAAAACTTTATAATAATAATAATAATACAAAAGGAGAAATGTACCAGCGCCTTTAGCAGCAGCTCCATGAATGAGAGTGAGACCAACATAAAGAGGATTATATGCAGCAGATTCCTGATAACTATTATTATTATTAAAAGAATAGTTTTCTACAAATGATAACATTTGTTTTCTTGTAATTGTTGTTGTATTATCATTATTATTTGCATTTGCATTTGTATAAAATAACTGTGCATCATCATCATAAGCATTTCCCAGTTTCCCCAAGAAACAGCAGCAGATCAATACACAGATGTATTGATTCATTATAAATTTAGGTGTTTTAGTTCTCTCAAATGACACTTAACCCTTTTTATTGGCTGTTTTATTATGACATTTGTACACTGTTATGAGAATATTTAGAAAGTAAGATCTGTAATAAAAATATTAGTATTCTGCTTCTTCTTCTTTCTTAAATCTTGATTAATTTTACTACCTTAAATTCACCTCACATCACCTCACTAGTCACTACTTCTATTTTTATATTATATTGTTATTAAATTAAAAATATACTAGAAAATTTAATAAATATATTATACAAAAACGGATGCCTAATAGATTTTGGGTTGTCAATGTCATTATGATGGGAACATGTTATAGCATTCCCATAATGACAGTTTTACTGTGTTTAATGAATTATTACTAACTTTTTGGTTTATTAGGTAGCTCAATTAATCAAATTTATTAGCATATTTTTGTTTTAATTGTGTATCTTAACCTTATTTGGTTAAGGCTATATATGGTATTTGAAAATATTTCAGGCTTAATTTCAGCAAAATGTTAAAGGAAAACCTTATTAATAAAAAAAACCCGTGAAGATTGACCTAAGTAAATTAAATTAAAATAGTTAATAAATAATATAATTTTACGAGTTCTATGTTGTCACTTATTTTGATATAATAAAGTGTAAAGGTTGTTATCGTACTTGTTTCTTGCTTATATTTTTAGTTATTTGTTGCTGGTGCTTCCTCTAATTACGCCTGTTTTTTGTAATGTGAATTGTTTTGTACTTTGGTTTTAATGTTTATGGTATTTGTCTGCTTGCTAAAAAAATAAAAATAAATTGTCGGTGTTTAATTTAGATATTTGTACGAAATGGTCCCTTGAAAGTAGCGTAGCATTATTATTAATTATTAAATATTAAATATTATTATTTGTAAGAAAAGATCGGTAAAAACCGAAAAACTGGCATACATAATTTACGTACATACAGTTATAAATAACATCATCAACGAAAAATTACGGTAATATTAATTGACTTCAGTTTGTAGATAAAAATGTAAAAATAACGCATTTACTTTATCAAAGTAAAAAATCTACTCGTAATTCGTAACGACCCTACGTTTCTTTCTAGTCCAATGCAAATGATGGTCGATGTCGATGGACTTTTGATTCTTAACTTTTTTGTTATTTACTCTCTTGTCCTTTTTTATAAAATGATGACACCAAAATTTAATTGGTTTATTGTGGAAAATATCACCGACAATCATAGATTCTGTGATATTAATTACTTTTTCAAAAAATTAATTGTACATCGTAATAATTTTTACACATTTTTTAAAATTTTTAATAATTACACTGTTGACCAATAAATTTTTTTTATTATCCAACTAAACATCTTTTATTAATTGAAATTGAAAATGAAACACTATAATTTTTCACACATTTTCTAAATAGTATAATAATAATTGTACTGTTAACCAACAAGATTTTTTATTATTCAATTAAACACTTTTTGATTAGCTGAAATTAAAACTGAATAATTATTTTTGGACATTTAAAAACTGAAATATTTACAATAAAATTGAAATGTAGATGGTAATTTGTGTAGGAAAGAAAAACACAAACAATTTTGTATAAATATGATGTAACATGGATCCGTCAATTAACATAGCAGATGGCATGCATAACCATGTATTTACATATATTGTCAAAAAATTCTTGTTCACTCATTAAATGCACAAGAGTGATGATATGAGTGTCCAATTACGACATCAACATATAACTTGAAGTTGATTTTGGATGAAGGGACGAAAATACGTGTTGTACTTTTGTGTTTCTTGAAAATGATTTTCTAACAAATTTTTAACATTAACATATATAATTTCCAAATTAAAAGTAGGGGGGTTGATTATGTACTCGATCTCTCTTTAATAATCGTAGGCATCAAATTAGTGTTTTTGAATGAACGTCCTTATATATTTTTAATTTAGGTAAATATGTTTACACATAATTACAGGAAAGTTACTCTCTTATTTTGTAACGTATACAATTATACATCATCGTTGATGAGATAATTAAAAAGTATGATTCCATTCTCCATATATGTTCTTTTTGTTGTGAAATCTATGGGCTTAACCCATGGACTTGTGGATAACCCACCATCTAACTATTAGTTTATTGGGATTTTGTTTAATCCTATATATACTTGTCATTATATTTATTTGAGATTAATCATTCAATAATATTCCTCTTTTCCTCTCCACTTATTGTTCTTGTTCTTTCATTTTACAACACGTTATCAGCACGAGTTGCTCTAGAGAATAATAGGTAGGAAACTCTATATGTTTTTAATTTCATTTTCTGATAATCTTACAAACTCTTTTGTAGTTTACAAGAACAATCAATGTTCTATTGTGATTACAAAAGGAGAATTGTTATTTGTTATTATATTACAAGAACAATCAATGTTCTATTGAATCTACATAAAAAGAATCTATATACAATACCTCAAGTTATTGTTATATTAATGTTTATATTATGATTCACCAAAAATGAATCAAATAACATAACCTCATGTTGATGATATTGTTAAGATCCTCAAGATCTATAATGTTTTCAATAACCTCATGTTATTGTTATATATTTATAAGATCCTCAAGATCTACAATGATCTCCTTAAAAAATAAAAATAAAATAAAAAAATAATGTACTCTTATGTTATTATTTTAGAGCCTCAAGTTCCATTATTATTTACTTTATTCATTTTATTTTTATGTATAATTCAGTGTTTATTCTTTCTGTACATATGAACCCCTCCATATAATGATATATTAGTGCCTTGAAAAAAAAGGGTCATTATTATTTTAGTTCACCGAAATACGCAGACTTCATAATCTGGCATATATTTGTATGACATCTCTTTAATTTAATATAGATGTATGTTGTACACCATTTTTATTTTTATTTTACCCGAATAAATTTCTGGCTATCTCCATCTATGTTCAATTGTGATTACATAAAGAAAATCAAAAACAATACCTCAAGTTATTGTTATAATGATACATTATGATTCTCTAAAATGAATCAAATAACATAACATCATGTTATTGTTATTTTTGTTTTTAAGATCATCAAGATCTTCAATGATATTCATAAAGAGAATCAAAATGAAATAACATCAAGTTATTGTCAAATATTTAATAATGATTCTTTAAAAAGAATCAACATACAATACCTCAAGTTATTGTTATTATGCAAACAATATAACCTCGTGTTATGTTATACATATTTCTAAGATCATTAAGATCTTCAATTAATTCTTAGAAAGAATCGATAATCAACATATACAAAAACATGTTATTATTCTAGATCTGTAATGGATTTCCTCAAGAAACTTAGATATTAACATAAGATCATCAAGATCTACCGTTATCTTTTAAAAGATAACTAGAAACTTACATAAGATCATCATGATCTGTGATTATCTACCACAAAATAAAAATAAAAAAGAAATAAAAAAAAAGATAATTTCATATTATTGTTACGTTTTTTTTCTTTTCTTCATAATCTCAATTTTTATTTAAGTTGTTTTGAATTTTATTATTACATTTTATTTTTGTTAGCATACATGGAACTTCATAGATTACTATCATTAATGTCATTATTAAACTTATCATATATGATAAAGTAAGTATCATCTAAATACTTATAATATTTAGATTTCGACTTCATTCCCTTAACATCTTTTTGAGTTAATAAAGATTTATGTTTGACTCTCAGTGAAGAAAAAAAAGGAATTCTCTTTCAATATCTCAATTTCAAAATTAATACTTACGGTCTAGTATAAACCATAGCTAGCTTATTATATCATATATCTATAATTGTCTAAGAGATTATTTTTTTCTAGTCGCCATGTCTTATCCTACTGTATAAAGCTCAGCTCTTGACATCATTAACAATTATCTCCATATCTCATATGGACTTTTTATCTTAAAATCTATTTCACTTCGAATAATTTTGAAGAATGATCTATCTTGACAAATAAGGTCTTTTATTTGACCATGACAAATCAATGATATTCCTCATCTCAATGAGGACTCTAAAGAAAATATTTTACGGTGAAAGATCTGTTTTATGTTAAAACCTAGAAGAAAGGTTTTTACCATCAAAAGCAATTAATGCTTTAACACTCGCTTTAACTAGATGCACCTCATGTTGCAATATCATGGTTTTGATTATACGTCATATTCTATGGCTTTGATTATAAAATAAAACGTGCAATTGAAGCACGTATGGCCATAAACTTCATGTTTAATGGACCATGACTATTACATTAATTGGCAAGACCGGTGAAACCATCATACCCCGAGTCAATCATGATGCGAATGTATAAAGGGATCCTCAAGTTTCCTCAACATAATAATTTTACATTTATTGCTCTCAAGAAAAATTCATACGTACTATTGTTGGGACTCAATCCATTAAAATTCTGAAATCAACAAACGGGTATTTCATATATCCACATAATGGATCATTTAGAGTTTTAAATCGATGCATCGTCTAAATGGTCATGAAAATCGCAACCTAAAGTTTGCGTGACTAAGTAACTCGGTTAATGAGATTACGAGTACATATTTCAGAATATCAAATTTTGTTTGATAATATCGGAGAACGTATATATTGTTTAAATACATCAACATTTTCAGTTGATTGCAATAAGTGTACATAATTTGCCTTTGTTAAAAGGCTTAGTTGACTGCAAATCAACATCTATTGTGAGAGCAACAAAGCTATTTATGGGGCCATGTTAATATACATGCAATAATGTGAGTTCGCATCGTGCCAATAGAAATAGATTTCTCCCTCCTTATCATTCATTTTTGGTCCTGAAAAAAAAATCATATATATTTTTTATTTTTTTTGTGCGATATATGCTCAACCATAATGCACAACTACGAGACCAAAGGGGAGATATTAGAACAGCTTGAAGATGAATTATCAATATATAATATTGATCCTCATAGTATCAAGTATGAACTCGAAGTTCAAAGAGATAATTCATTTTTTATAGTTGTCAGACATATTTTTTAATGATAAGTTGTTAATGCTCCTATTAAAATGGCTAATAAGCCTATGTCACGTGAAACGTGAGTCGATTCCAAATTATATCCTCGAAAAAAAAAGGAGCAAGTTATTTAGATGGTCTAATCGAGGAACTAAAGACCCCAGTTCAATCTAACGAAACTAGACATAAATGTTCAATCAGAACCTCTGGTAATGAAGAGATCTCAATAAATGATATCATGTCTAGAACAACATGGAATCGATATAAATGAAATCGATGACGATAATACTATCATTATAATATAGCGCTAGCTATTGTGATATAACATCATGAAATTATTTTTGCAAAGAATTGCAAATATTATTTGACCAAGATAAAAAGATGCAATAAATTTATGAAATCTCTTCATACGAGATTTTTGGACTTACAGTCCATTTCATTAAGGTGTAATACTATTGTATATCCGATCTTTATTCAAAAGCGCAATGATTATGAAACTACGAGATATAAGGCAAGAGTATTGATACTAAGACTCTTTGCTATATGATAACTCACAAGTCTAGCTCATTTGCTATTTGAATCCCTCAAGGATATAAAATGTTTAAAGATGTTTCCACTTTAAACAGCCTCATGCTTTATATAAAGGTTCTTAATTGAGAACATCATTTATTCAATTTGAATAAGATCTTATATCAAATGATTGGGAAGATCTGATAAAGGCATGTTTCACTATTTATAATGCCTCATGCTTTTCATAAAGGTCACTCGAGGACACTGTCGAATCAAATAAGTCCTTATATCAATTTGGGCATGATAGATTCTTTATTAAATGGACGTTTTAGCCCATATTTTATATACATTCTTTATGACTATTTTGCAATTCATACATCCTTTGAACTTTTTACAAGTTTCTAAAGGCGAATAAATATTGATAATTGAATATGAAAGAAATGTCTTGTAAAGATAAACGTTTTATCATGGATAAAGAGTCATACATCCTCAAGATGTAGTGATTCTCGAATGTTGACAATCCTAACCCCCAAAGGATGACAAATGTAATTAGACATTGATATTTCTCAATAGTCATAAAAGAGTTGAAAATAATTTATTCACATTTGTTAGCAAGATAACTTATTATTTATGAGAGGACACTCACTGTTTTGCATATATATAAAACATTTTTCAACTTGATGGATACATCAACGATGATGGATCCATGACTTATCTCATAAAAGTTAGTTTTTTCTCATTAAATTCGATGAGATGATATTATTTGTCAACAAATTCACAAGTGATGTGATTTTGAGAGGGAGAAAATAAATGTTGCACTATTTTTTTTCCTTGACCATGGTTTTGTCCCACCGGATTTTCCTGGCAAGGTTTTTAACGATGCAACATCCTCAACACATTAAAAAAATTATGTATACTTTTTCCTTAACTAGACTTTTATCCCATCGGGTTTTATCTAGTAAGGTTTTAACGAGGCATAATCATTATAACAATGGACATCCAAGGGGGAGTAATGTACACTAATGTGAAATGGATGTCCATACCTTCAAAATATTATCTATCTAGATATGTTTATGGATTCATTCCACCTCGGAGAAAATGATAAACAATCATTATAATATCTAAGTCCACTTGGGGATTTAATACACTTTTATACATTGCAATCAATCTCATATTGTGTTATTTTTGTGGTACCCATGATATGGGATTATTTTACACAAGGAAAAAGCTAAATTTGGATACGCGGGTATTTGTCTGATCCACATAAGGTTAAAAACATGATATGTTTTCACCTGTGGAGACACCACAATTTCTTGGAGGTCATCAAATAATGCTAAATTTATTAAATTTTATAAATCCAATCGAGAAGTGTCTACTCAAGATCGACGATTCAACACATCCAAGAAGAATGCGGTCTCAAGACAATCAAGGAAATCCAACATTTTATATGAAGACAATGTGAAGTGTATAACTCAAATCAATGAAGTGTATATCAAATGAGATAAAACTAAACACATTTCATCGAAGTTTTTCTCAACTTATGATCTACAAAATGATGGAACCATTGTTGTTCATCAAGTCCGATCAAGCGAAAATTTGGCCGACTTATGCACAAAATCATTGCCGACAAAATTTTTTGAGCATCTAATTCGAAAGATCGGTATACATTAAACTTTGAGGGAGTATTATACGCATGCACTCTTTTTCCCCTCATCAAGTTTTTATCCCATTGGGTTTTTCTTGATAAGGTTTTTTTTAACGAGACAGTCTATAGCGTATTATAAATGGTGGCTATCCAAGGAGGAGTGTTGTGAAATTCATGGGCTTAACCCATGGGCTTGTGGATAGTCCACCATCTAACTACTTGTCTATTAAGGTTTTGTTTAATCCTATATATACTTGTCATTATATTCATTTGAGATTAATCATTCAATAATATTCCTCTCTTTCTCTCCACTTATTATTCTTGTTATTTCATTTTACAACACTCTTTACATATTCATAACAACAACGAAAATAAATACTGATGCATGTGCAGTTTCAAATGATCATCACTACACGTTTTAGAATTTGTGAGAAGCACAAAGAGAACGTAATTGTTAACATGTGTTAATGTCAAAATTTTAATAAAACGCTAAAAAGAATCGTTAAAGCCTTGAAATTCAAATATTTATGTGTTAAATACTTATTTTAACCAACTTAAACCAATTTACATGTGATGTTCAGTTGTGAACATATGTGTCATTAAGTGTTTTTGTAAATAATTTTATGAATTTCAATGTTTTCTTTGTTTCTCAACTTGAACAAATATTAATGTTAACATGTGCATAAAGTTAATCATCACATGTGAACAAGTATGTATTTTCATGGATCTCATGAGTATTAAGTGTATAGTAGTTCTCACTTGGACCTATAAGGCTATAAGCTTGTAATTCGATTCACTTATTTGTAAATCTCACTCATAAGGATTTAAAAGGTTGTAATTCGATTATTTATTACGATTCGTTTTTTATGTAAGATATTGCATATTAAAATTCAAGTATTTACACGTACACCGCTTTAGCACGAGACTATACATTTTTTACGGATATTTATAAATTACTTAATTTTCAAGACTCGAACTCTAAGCAAGATTACATTGATATAAATTAGGTTGATATCCTATTGGTATGTAAGATTTGATTTACATATATAAATTGATACGCAATATTGACGAAAGTAGAAATGTTATTGTAGTAATAAACATATTAGAGAATACAATAAATTGCGATAATGATAAGTTTGTTTTTAATAAGTTTATTTAGCCGTAAGACGAAATAAAAGGAAAATAATGGATATGGAGGTCCGACAACGGTGATGAATAAGAGTGTACGGTGTACGTATATATTGGAAAAAAAAGGTTTTATTATTTTTTCACCGAAGAATGAGGCCGGTAACATGGCACTTGTTGATTTTCACATGATATCTTTAATTTTTGTCACGTGGATACGACCATAAAATTTATTGGCTCCTCAAACATTAGGAATCCCCGCTTCATACAAAACCATAAATATTGATTTTATTCTTATTAAAACGCATTAAATAGGTAAAAACAACTACAGAATGAATAAATAAATATAAGTAATAAAAAAATAAATACTTGCCCTACTAGAAATCGACCTTTGTTAACATTCGCACCACAATGATTATGTGGTCATCGTGAGGGCATAAATCCTGAAAAAAATAAAGAATGTTAACAAGCCTAGAACGAGTGCCATAAGCACGGTTCTTAGCAACTTTAGATAAGTTTTTTTTTTCTTCGTCAACATGAGCCTGTATGTTTTTTCGCATCCAAAATCCTAATACTCTCATCGTCCCTAATCTATTGTTCAATATTCATTTTTAGGTTGTACCAAACTAATTGTTCACCTCCATAAATAGATAAGATTAATGAGATAAAATTATTTTTACCTCTTAGTGTATATATGTAAGACAAAAAAGTAGGTAAAAAGTATAAAAGTGTCATCTTACCAAAAAGTAAGAGAGATGATTATGTTTTCCTAAACTGCGTATTTTTTGTCTGAAGACAATAAAATTGAAACAGAGGAAGCAAATTTTTAAGTGCTGCATTTCGAATTATTTTGGTAATGAAAGAAAAAAATATATGAAGTCCTATAGCAACGTAAAAATATAAGGGTATAAATTTGCATAATTTGAAGTCCTACTAGCAACGTAAAAATAATTATCTTTTAGGTGTTCTTAATTAAGTCTTTAAAGAATGCACATCATAAAAAAATGGTGAACACCCTACACATTATTTCGATCTATTTCATTAATTTCAAATAACGCAATCATTAAAATGTTAAATAAACTAGGTATCAACAAACTATCTTTGAGGATTAAAAGTAATTATGATATAAAAGTCAATGGTTAACTAAAAAGAAGAAATGACTTGAGTTCTCTGTTTTTTTCAATTCTTCTAAGAAAAAGACGGTGATTTACACTTATCAAGTTGTAAATGAAGTAATTTTTTACTTCAACTACTGTAACTTGTTTATCAACAAAGATGATAATTTAACAATGAGTTTTACATGCATCTTTAAAATTTTTGAGTTGTTTAAGAAAGAGTTTTATGTCTTTTCAAAGAACTCTAAATATATAATGTAACCTTAATAAGTTTTATACAAATATCTCACGGAATATTTTTCAAAATTAAGACTGCGAACTCAAATAAAATTTTCAATTCTAAGACCCTCTCCAATAGAGTACTCCAAAACACATTTTACTCCATAAATGAAGATTTTGGAGGATGAATTTTGAAAAATGCTCTCTCAAATGGATACTTCAAATATGAAAAAATTTAGAGCATTCACATTTTCCTTCATATTTGGAGGATTTCTATACATCCTTCAAAACCAGTTTATCATTATAATCTATTATTTTGATGAATTTAATAACAGATATATATTTATATTATATATTTATTACTATTAGTCACTACTCACTAGAAACATGTAAATAATAGCAATTTAATATGATAGTGTTATATCAAAATACTTAACATACACAAA
This sequence comes from Pseudognaphalium luteoalbum, assembly GCA_963422505.1. Classification (NCBI taxonomy): domain Eukaryota; kingdom Viridiplantae; phylum Streptophyta; class Magnoliopsida; order Asterales; family Asteraceae; genus Pseudognaphalium; species Pseudognaphalium luteoalbum. The sequence continues at coordinate 122,297,076 of OY730194.1, forward strand.
TAATTGCATAGAGAATATTGATTAAGAAATATATTCCAATATTACATAAAAAAGACTACAACTAAATAAAACAGCGATTATAATATATTAGATAAACTAAAACTTAAGGAACATAACCGTCATTTTCTTCTTTGTCAAAAAATGACTTAAGAATCCAACGAGCCAACTCCTTGTTGTTTTTGTTGATAGACATAAGCAAATTAGAGATAAAGATGCTTAGTTTGAACTTCAAAATGCACTTAACGAACATCTATGAGATCGATATGGTAATATAGGAATAGAAGATAATGTTGTAGTATATTGTAATGTTTGTAGTTTGTATTTTTTCCAATGTTATTTAAAAACTTTTAAAAAGGTATTAAATATTTTTTCTTATTAAATAATTAATGTATTGTATGAAAGTTAGAATATTTTAGTATCAAAATTTTTGGAGTTGGAATTTTGGAGTCGGATCGTTGGAGAAGAAAACTTTTGGAGGGAGAATATTCCCAAAATATGTTGTTTTTCCTTCATATTTGGAGATAGAGAAATAGAGATTTGAAGGATACCACTGAAGATGGCCTAAGTGGCAACTACACCGAAGTCGATTTTAGATTGATTCATTTCAATATAAACATGATAGTTCGGTTACTCAGTAAAAAAAACCCGAAACCCAACTCGAAATACACATCTCGTAAAAAAAATCGCCCATACTATTTAGTGCATACTCACCCTCACATTCCTAGATCCGCGTCTGATACCAAGTAAGTGGATAATGAATAAATCTGATCAAGTTTCCTCACCGGGTGAAAAGCTAGAATTGGAGACAACTACATGATATGTAATGAGATTTCTAGTCTCCGACCCTGTTTCCATTATTCCTGATTACATACCGAACTTGTAGCTAGTTAACATAGTTGAAATTAATTGGTTTTGACCCTCTATCTGACTCGACATGTAGTTACATTATGTTTATCGGCTTTGGTTTACGTTTTGAAATTTCAACGAGAGACAATTTTTGCAATTTGATCCGCATCTTCACATGCTTTCAAGAAGTGTCGGGCCTTTGCATAAATCTCAACAATAGTATGCTTTTTCGAGTGCATGTCAACATTGACTAGTGGTAACTGTACGTACTTGTTGTCAATTGTCATAAGCTAATGAAGAGCTCTTTTTATATAGATAACCTTCCGATGGGCAGGGGAGGGAGCAGCGGCCTTCACAAAAATTTTGAAATTACGTAAAATAGATAATTTTAAAGGTATCAATGACATTTTTAAAATTTTGTCCTCTCAAAACTATACATATGCAGAACATAATTTTGGTTTTGCCTCCTTTTATCTTTCATGTATATTTCCTAGCTATGCCTCTGCTGATGGGGATTAATATGCCCAAATTGGAGGTTGGATGACAAACAATCAAAATTAAAAACTTTCGAAAAAGTAAAAAGATTAAAAGTAAACAATAAAATCGAAATCATATATAGTATTTTTAAATCATATAAATAGTAGGATATTATTGGTGTGTTTGGCACGAGATTTCCTAGAACTTTTAAGGGCTTAAGCTTCTACTTTTAACGAGTCCCAACCCATAAGACTTATTTGTCAAACACAACTAAAATTGTACTTCTTGAAAAACTAATCCCTCATTATTCCTTGGAAAAGAAACCTTTTGAAATATTCTTCGAATAGAAGTTCAAGTCACAAGCTACAGCTAGTCACAAGCTCAGCCAGTCCGTTATTGCCAAACTATATGTAATAATTTCATCATAGTAAGATTCAATATAAGCGTATATGGTGACTCGTATATGGTGATTCATCAACCACGCAATATATATTGCAAGTGCAAACATGTTACTATTAATAGTAGACTTAAAATTAAATACGGATTAAAAAATGGCTATTATTATTGCTAAATGCCATATAACAAGTTGATCGAACTCGTTTTATAGGACCAACTAGTAACTAGGGGTGCTTCTTAAATCCCAACAAGTGGGGATATAGTTAATAGTTGAATGGGCGCTTACTAATATAAGCTACTTAATTAATTTGTTTGCATCTTAATTAACAGAAGAATATATATAGAGTCTATAATTAAACTAAAGTATACCATATGCAAGTGTCAAAAAACATCCTTTTCTTCTCTTTAATTCGTCGCTGTTCCTATGTAGACTTTGACATTTTCTAATCAAATGTCAACTTGACTTTTCAAACATGTGGTATTTGTTTAATTTATACAAAGTACAGTAGTATTGTATAATATGAGTATATATAGGTTCAATGAAGAGATATACATATATCTTCATCCTCAAAATGTCTACTAAGGTAAAGCACTTAATTTAGTTTAGTTTTGGTGTGGCAAGTTTGTGTATATACCTAGTAACAGTTAAATGATTTGTAAAAAGGTAGTTTTGGTATTCTTTATAAATATATCATTCCAATATATATTGTCGACAATATATATAATCAGGTTCATGAGTTTTTATACCCTTTTTAAGGCAATTTGAACTGGTTGTTATTTGAAAATCGCAAATTTTGTAGTAAGAATCGCAGAAAATAATCACAAAAATTTTGTGTTCGAAGATTATGAACGTCTGTACGTATATATATATTCTTTATGATATATTTATTTTATTTTATTTTTGTTTGAAAAAACGTAGTATACATTTACTTCTCAAGCATTGGAGTACGGGTTTTTTTGCAATGTACTAAATGTGATGCATAATTAAGAGATACTTCACTACCACTGTTTCAAATATAGTAAACTGTTGTTGTTTTACAATATCTTGTAAATATATGATTATAACAATTGATTCTTGATATATATGTATCAGAAAATAGAGGTGAAAGTGAACATGCATTGTGAAAAATGCAAGACACAAGTACTGAAGGCGGTGACGAAACTATTCGGCATCAATGAAGTATCAGTGGATCTAGAAAAGCAAATGTTAGTTGTGATTGGAGACGTTGACCCTGTTTGTGTTGTAGCTCGCGTGCGAAAAACAGGAAAGATAGCCGAAATTGTAAGTGTTGGACCACCAAAGAAACCCGACGTGGCTAAACCCAAGCCAGATCCTTGCGCTATAGTTTGCCCCCCGTATCCTAGTTATTGTCCTCCTCCTCCTTATTGTCATGACGCGTATCCTACCATAGTCGTCGGACATCCACCATTATGTGAAACTGGTGGTTGCTACATTATGTGATACGAAATTGAAGCACGCTATTAATGTTGGAATTAGTTTTGTATCACCCGTATATGTCGAAAAGAGAAAAAAGGAGACAAATATATTGGAATATATTCTAACTCGAGAGTATTGTATAGTTTCCGAATGCAATTGTATTTTGCTTCATCATGATCATAAGCATATTTCATTTCATATATATATAGAGTTGTGTTTTTAAGTATATGATTGATGATTGATTGATATGTTATTGTTAGAAACCGATGATACTTGCACGTGCATATAATTGTGTTATGAGTTACTCATAATTTAGGAAGTCAATGTATGACATGGACATTAGGAGAATAATAAGGCTACATAGACTAAAATTATTGGTTGAACATCTATCGTCATATTAAAATCATATATAAATAAACTAGTAGATAACCCGCGCAATACATCGGAAACGTTTTTTAAAATTGATCATTATGATTAGTTATTGCATAGTTGATGTAAATAATATGTCTTGGTGGAGGTGGTGGTGGTGATGGTGGTGGTGGTGGAGGCGGAGGTGGCGGTGTCGATGGAGGTGACGGTGGAGCTGGAGGTGGTGGTGGGGTGGCGGCGGCAGCAGTGGTGGAGATGGAGGTGGCGGTGGTGGTGGCGGTGGAGGTAGTGATGGCGGCGATGGAGGAGGTGGTGGCGGTGGAGGTGGTGGCGGTGTCCATGGAGGTGGTGGCGGTGGTGATGGTGGTGGAGGTGGCGGCGGTGGTGGTGGTTGTAGTGGTAGTGGTAGTAGGTACTATTGACTTTTCAAAAGGTGATGTTCAACGTTGGTGATCAGTAATAGCGAGGATAGAGAACAAGCGTGGAGAGATGAGATCATTGAAGTACAATCAAACAATAATACATGTGTAAATAATGTATAAAACCACCAAAAACAATGAAAAAAATCGTCGAAAGTATACTTTGAGGGACTGCAAATCGAAGAAGGAAAAATCCTGAATTTTATGGTGCAATTTTTATAATTTTTCGATTTGACATTTGTAAAATAATTGATATTGAGGGTAAATGAGTTTTGTAAAATAGGGAAATAATGTAAGGGATATTTTGAGGTTTGGAATAATGTAATAAATAGTAAAATATGGAAATAATGTAAGGGATATTTTGAGGATTTCCGATATCCCTCTAGTAAGTTTTAAGCCAAAATGTGGAAATGAATAATATAGGAGTATAGATAAAGTTTCGATTCATCAATATATAGTTCTATAGTCATTATAAATAAAATTGTATCATTCATAATTCATAATTAATTATAAATAAGGGAAATTAAAAAAAATACCCTTTTTTCTACGAGTATATATCGATTTGCCCCCCCGAAATTTTTTTTGACGAAATGCCCCTAGAAATCGCAAAAGCAAATTTGCTTTTGCGATCCGTTGTTTGCCATTTGCGACCCCGTTCACGTAATCGAGTCGTTGTTAGTGGTGGCCGCAAACGCAAATCGCAAAAAAACATTTGCCATTTGCGATTTGCGAATGGCATCAAAAATTTGCGACCTCGTGTATTTTGCTCGTGTCTCCGTTGGTCGCAAAAAATTTTGCTCGTGTCTGCCTTGGTCGCAAAAAGCAAATTATTTTTTGCTTTTTGCCTTTTGCCACCGCCTAAAATAATTTGAAATACCCGACACCCGACACATTCACCCCCAACCCCCTTTTGATCGTTGCTTTTGCGATTTACGACCCAACCTAGCAGTTCCATCTTACAACGAACGTAAACCGCAAGCTTTGCGATTTACGATCGGTCGCACCACCACCACCATCTTCCCGACCATCTTCATCTTCCCGTGACTTGCACCACCACCGTGACTTACCATCGTGACTTGCACCACCACCGTGAGTTGCACCACCACCACCATCTTCCCGATGCTCGTCGCACCACCACCACCCTACCACCGTCCGTGACCTTCACTACCACCACACCACCGCCACAGTTTGTTCGGCCACGGGTTTCACCCCCTAGTGGTGTTCGGCCACGGGTTTCACCACCACCACGACTATCGTCTTCGGGTTTCAAATAAATGATGGATTCATCTCAGGTATTATGTTGTTTTTGATTGATATTTAATAAAGGTATCGCGTTTTTTTGAATTTAGTAGGTTTAAACCCGAATTTTCATTGTGGCATTTCGTCGAACACTTGGTATGCAACATATATTTTCGATATTTCATGGATTTTATTGTTGCATTTCGTACAAGCAATGTTTGTGTGTTAGAAAACATAGCTAGGTAGGTTAATACATGAATGTTTGCGTTTGATATAGGTTAATACATGAATGTTTGCGTTTGATATAGGTTAATTATATAATAAGTATAGTTATATAATATGTATAACTATAATATGTATAATTATATAATACATACATTGATGATATAATTACAATATGTATAATTATATAATATGTATAATTATATTTGTGTGATTGAAGTTTAACTATAATATGTATAATTATATAATAAGTATACTTAAAAAATATGTATAAGTATAATATGTATAATTATATAATACATACATTGATAATATAATTATAAAATGTATAATTATATAATATGTATAATTATATTTGTGTGATTACATTAATGGGTTTGGTAAAACATGTTTACATTGATAAGGTAGATGATTGACATGTGATATTAGGTAAAAGGTTACATCAAAATATAATAGCGTATTGATTGCTATTGCATGTACAAAATTATTTGTGTTAGTAGATTATAATATGTATAATTATAGTTGCTAGAGTTATAGCTCAATTGTTTGTTATTTATCGTTTTTATTAACGACACTTGTTTTGCTTGATTGATCAATGTGCAGGACATTTTTAATGGAAGGTTGACTTTGAAAAGTCAACTCACTGTTACTGGGCATATCAAGTTGCAATTATCTAGCGACCAAGAAAAGATATTTAGAGAGCATTGTTTTGGCCATTGGTTGGATGTGAAGGCTCCGGAAAATGACCCTGGTTTTGTGCATCATATTCTGCAGTTTCGACGAAAGAAGCATCCAGGGTTAAAGCACCCTCGGGCGGAGGCGGGTGAGTTATGGTTTAGGGTGGCGGATACGGATGATCATTTTATACGATTCGGACGCAGGGAGTTTTGTCTGGTGACAGGGTTACGGTTCGGGCCCAATGAAAACATATCGGATCATATGCCCAAGGAGGTTCGACGGACCACACCGGCATTTAGAGCGCGTTTGTTCCCGGAAATTTTGAAACGCAGCGTACGTGTGTCAGATCTTTCTAATAAGTTTCACGCAGCGTACGCGTTTGTTCCCGAAAAATCTATATTTCAGTAGATTTTTCCGTTGTTCCTTATCCATTGTGGATAACGTTTTGGATAGGGATACATGACATTTCAGTAGATTTTTCCGTTGTTCCTTATCCATTGTGGATAACTTTTTGGATAACTGTACCTTTATTAAATTTTTCCTTTAAATACGTAATAAAGATTCAGTTTTTTTCACAACGTAACTACTCAAAATATTATCCATTCCTCCTTGGAACAACATTTAGCCGGACGTTCCAAAAACATATAAGGTACAACTTTTGATCCATCGTTTTTTAATTTACTTTGACTATGGAGAAGTTCAAAATTTATATTTGTTATGGAGGCCGTTTTGAATACATTAACAACATGCCGATGTATTTGCCAATAGAATGTACTAGGGTGCCATTGAAACTTCCGGTGGCACCGGAAAAACCAATGACCGCCAAAGTTTTGTTGAAAACTATTTTAAAGAAACTAGGTCTACCTCTTGATACACGAGTATGTCTAAAATACAAGGTAGATCAGTATGTCATTGATATAAATGATGATGCTGATGATTTTGGAGATTTTTTGTGCCATGCAATAAACAACACTCCGATAGAAGTTTACATAGTTGATATTGTCCAAAAAGTATCGGGTCAGGGTAGCAATCAACCTAGCAGTAGTAGTTCCGGTTTTCAACAACTACACACCAATGAATACAATCAACAACACCAATATCAGTCAAAATTTCAAAATTTCCCATATCCTTTTCAACCACAATATCAATTTCATTATCATGCTGCTCCTCACAACACATCAGATCACGCATATCCAACACATCATACCCAACACACATCTTTTAAGGTAGATGAAGAACCCCAACATGCTTCTAAATATCATCAGGATGTGCAATATGAGCACACTAACTCAGAATACTATGTGGAGGAGCCGAATACACATCCTGATGATTTTGATCATTATGATGAAGAAAATGTCAATCCACCTAAGAATCCTGACCATCCATTTTCTAATCACATTGTTAGTGATGATGAGGATGATGATGACGATGAGCCTGATCCAAGAGATACCTACGACATACCAATACCTCAAAAACCAGCAGAAAAGGATATATTCTGGAATATGCCTTCGCCACTAGGAAGGAAGAAGAAGAAGTTAAACAACGACCAGTTACCATGTATGAGGCATCTTGTCGGATTCGAGAGGGCCAAACATTTGAAACTAAAGATGAATTTCTTCTTCAGTTGCATACTAAGTGCCTCGAAGAAGGTTTTCAGGTTAAGCTGAAGAAGTCAGACAAGAAAAGGTACACAGCAAAATGTATATTGCCTAACTGTGATTGGAAGATAAGTGCAGCGTGCATCAAAGATTGTAACAACTTCCAGGTTAGGAAGTTACGTGATGTTCACACTTGTTCTCGTACTCAAATCTTGGCCAATAGTCGTTCTGCGAGCAAGAAAGTGCTTGGTAACATCTTAAAAGAGGCTATGAGTTTGGAAGGACGTGTATACAGAGGTAAGGAAATCAAACTTGATATGACGGAACGCTTTAAAATCAGCCTTACATACAACCAAGCATGGAGGGCAAAATGTTATGCTATAGAGTTGTTGCGAGGTACTCCAGCTGAATCGTTTACAAAACTTCCTATTTACCTCCACAACCTAAAGCTACATAACCCGGGGAACATTACAAATCTCCGTACAGACGAAGAGAACAAATTTGTAATGTGCTACATGTCAATTGGTGCAGCTGTAAGTTATGATTGTTGGTTTACATCTTATGTTCGTATACGTATATTTATATATATATTTTATATAATTTTTATTACGCCCTTGTAGATACGTTCTTTTGTCAACCATACACGCCCAATTATCATCGTTGATGGCGCCCATTTGAAGGGGGGTTACTTGGGTACCAACTTGATTGCCGTCGTGATGGACGCAAATAATGGCATCTTGCCGCTAGCCTATGGAATTGGGGCGGAAGAGACGTCCGACGTTTGGACATGGTTCTTAGGGAACTTACGTGACGCCATAGAATCTGCTGGTGGGATTGACAACCTGACATTCATCTCTGATAGGGCTCCATCTATTGCATCCGGCATCTCTGCTGTGTTTCCAGATGCATTTCACGCCCTGTGTTGTCGTCATATTTTGGGAAACTTGAAAAGTAAATCTTCAAAAGTCAAGCACTTCGAATGGTATTACTGGAAAATGTGTAAGGCGTACCGTCAGTCAGATTTTGATCACCATTATGGTGCCATTGCCAGGCACTTACCAGCTTCAGCTAAGGTTCTTACGGACGTGGGGAAACAAAGATGGTCAAGGCATCATTCAACAAAGACACGATATGCTTATCTCACAACTAACAGTGCGGAGTCCATTAACGCCATGACCAAGCATGCAAGAAAACTCCCAGTCACAATGCTTTTGGAGTTTTTTAGATCTTCAATATTACAATAATGGTATTTCAATCATCGAAACACTACCGCGGGTGTTACAACACCTGTGACACCATATGCGGAGCACAAAATCGGTAAAAGGGTTGGCAAGTCGCTACGCTGGAAGGTCAAGCCATCGACAAATATCATATGTGAGGTGCTTGATGGGAACAAGAATGGGACAGTTAACTTGGAAGCAAGAACATGCACTTGCATGCAATGGCAATTGTCTGGTTTACCTTGCGGACACGTATCGGCAGTGAGCCGCTACTTTAAAATAGACAGCGTGACATGCTATGCAGAGAGGTATTTCACCACAGAAACATATCGAGCGGCCTACAGTGAGGCTATAAATCCTTTGCCTCATCCTTCAGAATGGGCCGATCCAGGTAATCTACAAATTTGCTTACCGCCGATACTTGTGAAGCGGCAATCTGGTCGTCCACCTGGGCGTGCACGTATTCCTTCTAAAGGAGAGGAGAAAGGAAAATACACAAAACAATGTAGTCATTGCAAGGAACACGGACATAGTCGAATTACTTGTATGGATCCTTACGATAGAACAGATGAGCAAAGCCAAACAACAACCACAACAAGATCCAACTCACGGTCCAAATCAAAATCCAAGTCAAGATCGCGAAAGGTAAATTCGTACTGTATGAGTATAAAAACTAAAATATTACATTGTATTATTAATATAAAGGTTAAATTTTTCCTTGCAGCAACCGTCCACAAAATCTACAAATAACCATTTCGAGGACGAAGCAGCAACGCCGTCACAACCGACTCAGAGTTATCCAAGTGTTCATTTGAGTCACCCTTAAGTTTGTTAGACCTATGTGATGTACTACTTTGCAATGCTATTCCTGTTTTTTACTAGGGACTTTTAATTATCATGGTTAATTTAGGTCAATAAGTTTATAATATGTTCACTTTTACTTGTCAACACAATGGTAAAACATCAAGTTACAAATAACAAGTAAATGGATACTAAATAAGCAACATAACGATTAACAAATTACATAATTTGGCTACCATCCGATTGATTGAAACATACATACGAATTGCAAGATTTAACAAATTACATAATTTGACCACAATACTCGTTCCACTCAAACCACATTTTTGCAATGGACTATTTGCTAAAGCCTGTGGTGTGATCTTCGTCTTCAAGGAAATCGGCAGGAATCAATCGGTTAGTATAAACCTTCCTTAACTGCCTATGTCGAAAAGCACGAGCTAATATATTAGGCCGTGCTTTTCGACCTAGGCAGCTAAGGAAGGTTTATGCTTACCGATTGATTCCTGCCGATTCCCCCGAAGACGAAGATCACACCACATGCTTTAGGAAGGAGTTAAATGTTTAACATAATACATAACCCAAATCTTATATAGCTAAATGTTTAACATAATACTAACATGATCCTAAGAAGTATGCATAAACCAAATCACACCACATGCCAATACATTCTTTGTGCGCCCTGAAAATGTCCACCATGACGAAAAACAATTGAAAACAACTCAGGAACTTCAGCATATAGTTCTTCAGTAAATGATTCTTTATTTGGAGATCGAAATTGCCAAAAGTGACCAGATTGAACCATTTTATAAATTTAATTTTGGAGAATATAACAATTGGTGAAAATTTGACAATGTGTTCCTCCTTATAGTCACAATATTTATAAATGGCAGAAGATCACGAAAATCAAAGAAAATCTTATCCATTAATCTTATCCAACAATTTTAAATCCCGCAAATCACGGAAAAGCTTATCCGAAAATCGTATATCCCGAAAATCACGCAAAATCTTATCCAAAAATATAGTTATCGGAAAAGCAAATTTGCTTTTGCGATTTGCCAAGGCTTTCCTCTGGCTTCGTCTACGCGTGCAGTCGGCCCAAACACATGCCATCGCAAAGTTTAAATTGTGGCCACGACTTAGCCATTTGCAAATCGCAAAAAAAGTTTTGCTTTTGCGATTTGCGAATGGGGGCAGACACGAGCAAGGCAGACACGGGCAAGGCAGATGGCAAATGGGAGACACGGGTCGCAAAAATGTTAAGCCATTCGCAAATCCCAAATGGCAAAAAAAATTTTGCGATTTGCGTTTTCGGCCTACACTGACAACGACTCGATTTGGTGCTCGGGGTCGCAAATGGCAAGACGCTGATCGCAAAAGCAAATTTGCTTTTGCGATTTCTGGGGGCATTTCGTCAAAAAAATTTTCGGGGGGGCAAATCGATATATACACATCGAAAAAAGGGTATTTTTTTAATTTCCCTATAAATAACTAGAGCGTGTATCATTCATAATCTGTTGTTTGCACGCGTAGAACTACATTACAATAAATAATCCTTTATTTACATCCATTATTATTTAATTAAATTATTTTAAATCAGTTAATTAGAACTTTTAAAGTATGTTTGTTAATTAGTTGTATTTAACGATAATCAACAAATATTTCATGTTTTAAATTAATTTTACATCATTCAAAGAAAACTATTATATATGCTTCAAACCATCCTTCGTGACATAATAATTTATCATGCTAATTGTACATAATGCCGAATATAGCATAAAATATATATAATTTGACTCCAAATGAAAGTTAAAACATTACGAAAAAACTAAGTTTTTTTTTATTAAAAAAAACTCGATTTTTTTGGTGTGATAAAAAATATCTAGATATTCAAAAATTATCATATACTAATATATAATTTGAAAGTCTAAATGTATATACAAACCTAATTGAGCATACCCATATAAAATGTCACACGAAATTAAAAAAAAATAAACGTTACACAAAGAAACTTATTTTTTTGCCTAATGGATAAAGCATTAAGAATTTCAAAAGTTATCATCTATATATTCATAATTTGTCATCCTAATTGTAATTGTATATGAATGCCTAATATATCATAACAATATAAAATTGAGAGAATTACATATATCCCCTCCACAAACACCCTAAATAACATATATACCCAAACACATTTTTAAATTACATATATACCCACATCATTTAAATATAATAAAATAAAAAAAACAGTATAAATTGTCAGAACTAAACAAAATTTTCAGATCAACAATTGATTATATTTAAAATTGATAATATTTACTATTTTTTTTATCTATTTTAATTTTATTAAAAACAGGGATGTAAGTATATATGTAATTTAAAAATCCATTTGGATATATATGTTATTTAGGGTGTTTGTGGAGGGGATATATATAATTCTCCCTATAAAATTTGATACCAAATCAAAAATTAAAACACTACACGGAAAACTCATTTTGTTGCATAACGAAAAAGTTTGATTTTTTAGCGCAAAGAAATAACATCTAAAATTCCAAAAATTATCATTAATAAATACATAAATTGTCAGTCTATATATATATATATATATATATATATATATATATATATATATATATATATACTAAATCAATATAACATAGCAATATAACTTACACGAAATCAAAAATTAAAACATTATGCAAAAGCTCCTTTTTGTGTAATGAAAATAATAATTTTAGAAGTTATTGTACACATATATATTCATAATTTGTCACCCTAATTGTATATAAATGCCTAATATGTCATAAATTATAAAATTCGGCTTCAAAAATAAAATTAACACCATTAGGTAAAAAACTAAGGGTTTTTTATTGTAATGGAAAAACTTAATTTTTTTAGTGTGAAAAAAAAACATTTAAAATTTCAGATAATAATCGTACGTATATCGAAAATCGAAAACCCTTATAAAGCTTCTACAATATAAGCTTAAAAATTAGTATTTCTTCTATCTGAAATGTCTATTCAACCCTTGATTATCGATATGACAACTATATACAATATATTACTCAATTAATGTCTATAAAAAACACAACATATAATATTCTATACAAAGTATTTACTTTACCCACTATTTACAAGTCAAACATATTTATGTTAATTAATAATACAACTTAATAATGTTCGAGAAAAAAGTATTAACAAAATTAAATTAACTATTATTAATATATGATAAATAAAAATAAAGCTTGTTTGTTACTCTAGCAGAATGTGTTTGAATTCTTGTGGTCATTTGGAATATCGCACGTGCTCTAATTCATATAAAGGCTGATAGAGATATTAAGTATTCCTTGGTGGTTGTTATTCCTTGCGTGGAGGGTACTGGTTTCACATTGCATACGGTTAAAGTAGAATATGGGTGGAAACCACTACAGTTTGGTATTTGTAAAGTATTTAGTCATGTAAATGACCAATGTCCGAAGCGGGTACAAGTGGATTCAAAGATTAATGAAGGGGTTGATTTGAAGAAACATAGTGATTCTCAAGGCTTTCAAGCTCCAAGGAAGCCTTTTAAGGGCTTTGTTATTGAAAATCGGAAAAACTGGGTGTGGCAAATCTTAAACATATGTTTGTTTCTAAGAAGAAAATAAAGGAGGTTAATACTACTGCAACGTCTAACTCGTTTGAGGCTCTCAATAAGTTAGATTCTAATGTGGGTATATAGCAAGACTTATCAAAATAAGAAGATGGAACCATAAGGAAGATAAGGGGAAGAAAGAGGCATCTCCATGATGGTAGTAACATTGTCTGGAGTGAATTCAGTCTATTAGAGCGCTGGATAAAGGTCTATATCCTGATGCCCCTAATCCCTATGTGGCTGATGAGGATGACGAGGATGACATTCTCGATCCTATATATAACGATATGGCTAATTACATGAGCCTTCATGACAGACATGATTGTAAGAAAAATCGAGTAGTTGGTTATTTTGTTTGATGTATGTTGAGTCAAATGTTGTTTAGTTGTTGTGTTCTTGTTATGTAGTCTTTATCGCCTATATAATAGGTTAAGATGTAGGATTTACTATCATCCATTGTACTTAAACATATTTTTTGAAGTAATGAATGTTCCGGGTATAACAACCCTTTACCCAAAAAATAAAAATAAATAAATAAATGTGATAGTTGAAACTAATACCGCACAACAATCTATGTTGATATTATGTTATAAAAATTAAATTTCTAAACGTTTAATCTTAAAAACATGAATATAAAAAGTTGTTAATGTGTTTCTCACCATCACAGTCGAACACCCCATATCAATTTTTAGGACCGCCATCTATTTATCCAGATTTTTATAAAAAAGTATCATACGCTGCATTACACGTGTATTATGCTAGTAAATACATAAATTGGCAAATTAAGTGTTAATGCAAGTCTAATATTATACCCCTATAAATCTTCTACTACGTAATGGAAAAAGATCAAGAAATTTCAAATTAAAATTTTTAGACCTAATAGTATGTATCTAATCATAACTTTTAATGTATAAAGTAAGGTTCAAATGAGTACTACAACTTTGGGTGAGAATGAAGGAACCAATCAGAATGTTCCATGTGTTACAAAATCCACTTTCCCCAAATTTTTTAAACGTAAATATCTCTTAAACGCTAAGTCGAAAAATAATAAAAATTAGTGTTTAATTATTATCTTCGATTAGAGATGTGACAAAGTATAATTTCGACGAACTTTTTTATTTATTTTTCGGTGGGTTTTGAAAATAACTAACACATGTGTTACCGGCGGGTAACACATGTGTTACCGGCAGTAACACATGTGATACCAGCTAGTAACACACGTGTTACTAATTTTGTACAATTTGTAAAACCAAAAAAAAAAAATCATCGAAAATATACATTGTAAGATGAAAAATCGAAGGAAAAAATGATGATTTTTATGATGTAATTTTTATAATTTTTTGACTTTCCTATTGTGAGATATTTGATTTTTACAAACGTGGTGGAAAATGAGTTTTGTGACACGTGATACATTTTAGTTGGTTCATCTATTTTCACTCAATGTTATTGTATTCATTTGAACGCAGTCTTAATGTATATAGCTAAAAAACTTGACATATTTTATAGGCTCAATGTTAATTTCACAATCTCATTAATTTTGTCAAAAAATAATCTATTTTAATTTGAAGTGTTCGAAAATTGTAATAGACTTTTTTTTAATATATTGACGATTACTATTTCTTTTTTCTAATAGAAAAATTAAAAGTTGATCGAAAAAGAGATCAAGTAGCACGTTGGGATAAGTATTTGAGAATATATTTAACTCGTCCTAACCGTCTATTGTGTGTGAATACTTACGTTTGTTATTTTAATACAACCAACTTTCATACGCGACATTCGTAGAAGGTGACACATCATAAAAAATATTATAAAATACATTAAAAATAATTTTATATATGTTGAATGCATCAAACATAACAAATGTAAGTATGATATACACGACAAACATTAGGGACAAGTTGAATCACTACACCAAAGATATCATTCATCCACATTTTTTAAAAATGTTTAGAATTATGTTGAATTATCCACACTTATAATTAATTGTGTAGAAAATTGTTACATTAATAAGTGTGTAAACCACAATCTTCACATATATAATTATGAGAATTAAAAAACCTACATTTAAACTTATCCACATTGATAGGTGTCAACTTTAATTTATATATAGACACTTCCTTGAAAATTCACGTGATCGATACAAATTTTTCACAATTAAAAGTGTTGACAAGTTGTAATTTATTTATACTTACAATTATAAGCTTTTACTTTTTAAATATATTGATGTGGAAAATCTTATCTTTCTACAAAAAGTTTTAGACTTACAAATGCGAGCTTTTTATTTACAGTTTTTATTTTACATTCACCTTTAATTAGTGAATGTATTATCTAATACTTATCTCAATAAAAAATTCCAATACTGAGGCACAAACCCACGGACACACCACAAATTAAACAACATTAGATATGAGTATATGACTATGTATGCGAGCAAGATAAATATAAAATCACTGTACTTGATAATATTTATTTTGCATGATTACATCCAATACAATAATGTTCATGAGCTCATAAAGTCACACTTTTTACTTTCTCACACATAGAAAAAACGACTACATGCAACACAAATAGCTTCAGGCTCATATCAAAGAAAGAACCATCCTCCATTATTACAGTACGAATTAGGTGGATATCCACCGAAAAAGGCAGGATGAGTATCATAACAAGCAGAATACGGGTAGATGATTTCGCAAGGATCCGGACAAGGTTTGGGACAAAGATATGCACAACAAGATTTAAGGCAAGGATATGTACACTTAGGGGGGTCTGGTTTTGGTTCTTCGGGTTTCTTTGGTGGTCCAACACTTACGATTTCAGCTATCTTTCCGGTTTTTCTGACGCGAGCTACAACACAAACAGGGTCGACGTCTCCAATCACTGTTAACATTTGCTTTTCTAAATTCACTGATACTTCGTTGATTCCTAATACTTTCGTCACCGCCTTCAGTACTTGTATCTTGCATTTTTCACAATGCATGTTCACTTTCACCTCTATTTTCTGGTTTACAGAAATATAAAGTAACGATCATCAGAGTCACACACCATCAAACAATAATTAATTAATTAATCATACTTGATCCGTTTAAGGTATTCTCAAATGAATACTTAAAACTCGATCAGCAACAAAATTATCAACTTGAAACATATGAAAATATAATAAGATGGCATACATATTTGTAAAGATATTATGAGCGAAAAGTTTTCAGATTTCAAGAGTTAAACGATCTTTTACAAAAATTACGTACCTTAGTAGTTGACATTTCTAGGCCGATGAAAAGAGAAGCAAAATGAAATGATCGATGAGCTACCGTACGTCCACCTTGAAGACTCTATATACCAGGCCAGTACTACTATGTATGCTTGATTGCTTGGTAATAAATAATGTGTTATGTTGTCAATGTGCACATCCTAGCTACAAGTAGAAGAAATTGTTTTATTAGAGATACTAGGATTCTGAGAACCGTCTTATGTATGAATTGAAGGGTCAGGCAACTAGGGAGGTTTTGGGATTTAGTTGTGTATAGTTTAATGGAAACATGTATATTTAGTAATACTCCGTAACAACTATGGAAGTAAGAACCAATTAGAAACTAATATGAAGAGTTCAAACTAAAGCATAATTATTAGATGAACTAACCTAGCTATAATACTATTATAAGTTGTTAAATATCAGTTAATTAAATCAGTGTTTGACATAGTGGGTAGTATAGAATTAACCAACTTGTTACATACCTTCAACAACCTGTTATAATCTAATTGACGTTTTGTACCTTAAGTTTGACCCGATGCCCAAATCATAAACTAATATTGCATGCTCATGCCGGAACTTTTCAACGTAACATTTTTGTATTTGGTTATGTATTTGTACCATATGGAATAAACAAACTGCTTAAAGTTTATACTTATTGGAGTATTTATTAATTATATATATTACTCCTCCTTTCTCAATTAATTTTATTTTTTTGTACCATGTGGAATTACTCAAGAGAACTTATTAGGGAGCTCCCAACGCATTCAATCGGTTCTCGTCGGTTTGCATCGTACGAACCGACACCAATATTACGGTTTAGTCGGTTCTCGTCGGTTGTCATCCGTCACTTTCCCTCGTCACAATACTGACGAAATCGGTTTGTTTGTTTTTTTTTGTTTTTTTTTTTGTGTGTGTGTATAATATTAAGGGGAAATTGGTAAATGCGGGTCTCAAAAAATGAAGTGACAGAGTAGGGATGGGAGGGGTCAGTAAGTTTTCTGAAAAATCTGACATGCCGTTGACGTGACTCTGTCAGTTTCAGTCAGTTAGTTTTTGGGTTGGGAATGACCTTAATGAAAAACTCTTAAGATTCCAACAAATTCTCGAAGGTAATTATGTCTTTTGACCTCAACTTCTATCACATTCTATATCACAATATAATATATATAGGTTAACACTTAATAGACATATTGAATATCAAACTCGCATTTTAATACGTTAGGATCAGGGGCGGAACTAGAAGGGGACGGTGAGAGCAGTCGTCCTTTCTAGAAATCAAAAAATTTCGGAAAAATAATTTTTTAAGGTAATTAATGACAGTTAAAATTTTTAACCTCCATAATGGAATAGAAAGAAAAACAATAAAAAATTACCCCCTTCTAAAAATTCCTAGAACCGCCCCGGCTAGGGGTGCACAAAAAAACCGGGTTTTATACCCTACCCTAGGGGTGAGCGTGGTACGGAACCGGTACCGAACCGGTTGATACCGGTTATTTTTTGGGCCCTAAAGTGAGTACTGAATACCGGACCGCCTAAAGCGGTACGGTACCGGTACGGTTCCGATACCGATACAGGTAAAAGTGGTACTATACTGCTTTGGTACCAAAAAATAGTAAAATATATAATAAATAAACCTATCTACGTATTTTGTATTCGATATAATTTAAAGAAGATAAATATTAATGAATCTCAAATAAATAAAAACATCATTAAGTTATGTAGATGGATATTGTCGAAGAAAAACAAATATATACAACGACGTTATTGTACCATGAGTCTAACTATATTTTATATTTCTTAATTACCTAAAAAAGATCATTTTTATATTCATAGACATACCATATGATCATAGATTTAAGGTTTCAAATAAACCTTTTAAAATATAAAAAGAACCTATGAAACTATAACAAAGATGAACATGTATATTTTTGATATGGTACCAAAGCAGGAAAAATGGTAAAGTACCGGTACTGAACCGGTTGGTACCGGTTATCTTTTTGGCCCTAAAGTGAGTACCGAATACCGGACCGTTTAAAGTGGTACGGTACTGATACGGGATCGGTACGGGATCGGGATTCGGGTAAGAATGCTCACCCCTACCCAACCTGAAAAAACCCGAAAACCCTATCCGGTTGTACCCGGTATGACCCTACCCGGTTCGGGTTTTGAGAGTACCCGGCGGGTACGTATCCGGGTATGGTCATTAGAATTCGAAATCGGGTTGAACCCGGGTTGAAATCGGATAGGGTTGAAAACCCGGTCAAAAACCCGAAAACCGGTCAAAACCTGGTTGAAAACCCGAAATAACCCTGGTCGGGTTGAGCCCAACCCGGTTTTTGACTTCTTTCACTACTACCCGGTTCGGGTATCGGGTATCGGGTCGGGTCAGGTTGGGTACCAGCTTTTGTTCATGCCTAGCCCCAATTAGGACTTAGGACTAGGGGTGCACAAAAAAATCAGGTTTTATACCCTACCCGAAAAAACCCGAAAACCCTACCCGGTTGTACCCAACTATGACCCTACCCGGTTTGGGTTTTGGGAGTACCCGGCGGGTATGTACCCGAGTAGAGTTTTTAGAATTCAAAATCAGGTTGAACCCGGGTTGAAATCGGGTAGGGTTGGAAACCCGGTAAAAAACCCGATTAAAATCCTGAAAAAACCCAGGTCGGGTTGGACCCAATCCGATTTTTGACTTCTTTTACTAATATCCGATTCGGGTATCGGGTCGGATCAGGTTGAGTGAAAACCCGCTTTTGCGGACGCTACTTAGGACTTAGCATTTAGGAAGGATGCATGAAAGCTATGGGCTTCTTGCTCCAAGCCGCTTTGGGCTGTCAAGGCCCAATCCAGCATTCAATAGTCAATACTACACTGTTTCCTTTTATAGCCGAATGTGAAACGAACATTTTCATGTATATAAGTTGTCAACGAACTTTTTTATAAGATTGTTCAAAAATATATTTATTTAAGTTGATTATTATATGTAAATATCGATGGTTTCATGTAACTCTTAAATTAATAGATATGTTTCAATTAGGCATTCCCTTCCCATTTAGTTGTCTCTACATAGTACATATAATGTATGTGTAAGTTAAAGAACTTTACAAGACATTTTAAAGTCTTCTGTTGGGCTAAAATCTACTGGAGATCAAATGCTTAAATATTCTAAGTGTTTAGCCTGTTGAAAGTTAATGTTGTCGGTACAATGAAGACTTAGTTCTGCTGGTAGAAGTTAGCTCTGTTCATTTATTGAAAACAAAATTTTCCAGAGTTAGTTCTGCTAGTCATTTATTGTTAGTTCTGCCAAGTGTTTTCAATGTTAGTTCTGCAAAGATTGAAGAAATGCAAAGATGAGTTCTGCCAGTTCATTTTGTTAGTGCTGCTCATTGTTTTGTTAATGCTGCTTAGTGGATCTGCTTTCTACCAACTCTGCAACACAAGTACACCTACTGCAGACATGCTTTTGAGGAATAGTGCACGCTGCAGACAAGGAATGGTAATGCATTTAATGCTGGCGTGTTTCCTAGAAAACTTGTCTTAGAAAAATAGATTTTGTATAGATTTTATACAAGTTATTTTAGTGTATAAGTATGTCCTTTGGCTCATTGTTAGAGTATGTATGTCTGTGTGTCAATACCAGTGTATGTTTGAATACTTGCATTGTAAGTCTCTAGTCAAGTTGTAACTAAGCTTCAAGGTTTCTTTGTAACCCTGATACAACAATAGTGTATCCGTATTATTTCAATAATAATATTGAGGCTTTTGGCTATTGAATCAATTGTGTTCTTACATTGTTTATAAATCTGTTTCAATTGCATTACAAGTAATATACATAAATCTTCCTACTTGACAAGTGTTATTCCGCAAACTTCTTGTTAAGAATTCATAGCTTGTGTCAATACATTTGTGTAAACAAGTGTAATTGTGGGACCCCACAATTGGTATCAGAGCTAGTATAAGCTTTGAATTCAGGAAGATCTGGGATAGTGTAGTGATTATTTGAGGTTTAGTTCATCTTTAAGCTTGATATTATTAGAATGGCATCAGAATTTGTAGATGGTATCCAGGTGTCTAGAATTCCTATTCTTAGACCTGATGAATATAATATGTGGAGGAATAGAATCAAGCAACACATGTTGCTCATAGATTATTAGTTATGGGACATTGTGAAAAATGGTCCCAAGTATAAAACTGATGCAAATGGTGTGAGATTGCCAAGGGGTACACCAACAACTGAGCAAGAAAGAAGAGAAAGAGCTACAGAACTTAAAGCTCTAAGCACTTTGTTACTCTCCATTCCAAATGAGTATCAAAGTGAGTTTGAGCAGGTTGATGATGCTAAGGTGCTTATAGAGGAGTTAGATAAAAGATTTGCAGGGAATGAAAGCACCAAGAAGAACAAGAGGTCCATGCTCAAACAACAGTTTGAGAATTTTAGTTATGTCAAGTCTGAAACTTTGACTCAAGTTTTTAACAGGTATAGAAAGCTAGTTGGTGAGCTTAAGAATCACAAAGTTGTCATAGACAAAGATGATCTTAATAGAAAATTCTTAAGATCTTTGGGTGACGAATGGACCATATATACAGTTGGTCTAAGACAAATGAGTGATTTAGATTACAAAGAGCTCAATGATCTATACAATAATCTCATAGCTTTTGAGCCTGAAGTTGAAAGAAGAAAACAAAGTGTTGGTGAAACACAAAGCTCTCAGAATGCTGCATTTATGTCCATGGGAAGGAACAAGGTAGATCCAAAGAGTTATAGATCTGTACCTGTTGTGAAATGTGTAGGATCTAATTCATCTTCTATGGCACAAGAAAAGTCTACAGATCAAGTGGTAGAAGCTTTCTTTGCTAGTCATGTGAACTCTTCACTGACTAATGAAGAATTAGAACAGGTGAATCCTGATGATCTGGAGGAAATGGACATCAAATGGCAGATGGCAATGATTACCATGAGGATAAAAAGGTTCTTCTAGAGGACAGGAAGGAACAACTTTGCTGGTAAAAGAGATGATAATGTGGGGTTTGATAAAAGCAAGGTGGAATGCTACAACTGCCATAAATTGGGTCATTTTGCCAGAGAATGCAGAGCTCCAAGGCAAGAGGTACGTGGACAGAGATCTGGGGGTTACAATGCTGCTTATAATGGTTCACAGAAAAGAACCATTGCTGTTCAAGAATCTACACCAAATGCTCTTATTTCACAAGATGGTATGGGGTATGATTGGAGTGATCAAGCAGAAATGGAATCTGAGAATCATGCTTTGATGGCTGTTGGAGAAGAAAGCACATCAGATGAAGTTCCTTATGAGGTACAAGCAAAATTATGTTCTAATGTGTGTAAGAAAACTGTTAAACACTACAGGGATCATAATGCTAATATTTGCAAGGAACTTAGGGATTGGGACATTAGAAGCCAACACACAACCTTAGCAATAGAAGATCTAGAAAAACAGATAAAAGCATACAAGAAAAATGAAGAACAATATGATTATGATCTTAAGTATGCTCAGTATGAAAAAGATATGTTGCAAAATAAGGTTGATGAGTTAATTAAGAAGCTAGCTGAAGTCACTGCTGAGAAAGAAAGTATCAAACTTACAGTGGCTGAGCTAGAGAATGCTTCTGAAAGTGTTCAAAATCTGATTAAGAACCAAATCCATGATCAGATTAAAACTGGCTTAGGTTATAATCTTAACAGTGTACCTCCACCTTACAACCACACATACATGCCTCCTAAAACTGACTTAGATATAAGTAAACTTAAGGAGAAAATGGTAGATGAGGTTAAGCAAGCAGATCCTGTTGCTGCATTGAATAAAAATGCAAATTATCTAGAAAAGGTTGAGGTATCTGAGTGGATTTCAGATGATGAGGATGAATCTAAGGAAGATGAGAGAGTTCATTCAAAACTTACTTCTGTTACTGGGGTAGTATCTAAGTTAAAAGCTAAGAAACTAGCAGAGGGTAAGAAATTATTTCAAGAAAAGGCTAGGATGAACTTGAATAATCTGAAAGGGAAAGAAGCTAGTACATCTGTTAACACACCAGTAGATGATAAAATTGTTGTTGTTAAATGTACTAAGTGTGTTTGTTCTGCTAACTCATCATCATCTTCAAAATCAAAGAAAGATTCAAGAGAAAACCAAAGAAATTGGAATCAAATGGTTTCTCAAAAACTTGGATCTAATTTCAAAAGGGTCGATGAGAAAGCTTGTTTCATCTGTGGAAGATTCAATCATCTTCAAAAGGATTGTTATTATAACCTAAGACTTCAACGGGTTAAACAATCATCATGGACTACTAATGACAGAATTAACCATCAAAATTTCAAAACAAAAGTTAATTCTGCCAGCATAGTCAAAAAGTCAAAGGCAAAAGTTAAATCTGCTGCACCAAAAGGAAGTGCAGGAGTGTTGACCAGAAATAATGCCAACAGAACTAAAATGACTAAGACAAATTTTAATTCTGCCAAGCAAAACAACAAGGTTAATTCTGCTAGGTAAAAGTTAACCAAATTTAGTTCTGTCAGGCAAAATACAAGTGGTCCAGAAATTAATTCTGCCAGGCCACTTAATGCTGTCAAGTCAAATATCAGTTGGGTTTGGAAACCAACTAAACTGACATCAGCACCAACTAAACTGCCAAGCAAAACAACAAGGTTAATGCTGTTGATCAAAAAGGGACACCCACAATCAAATTGGTTTAGGTTCCCAAGAGAAACTGATCTTTTGTCATTTGTATGTGCAGGGCAAGAAGAAAAGCTTATGGCACATTGATAGTGGATGCTCTAGGCACATGACAGGAGATAGAAGCAGACTGGAGGACTTCAAAGTTATCGATGGAGGTCCTGTAGCTTTTGGAGGTAATCCTAGAGGAGGAAGGATTACAGGAATGGGAAATGTCAACAGTGATAAGATGAGCTTCAATGATTTATACTTTGTTGAACAATTGATGTACAATTTATTAAGTGTTAGCCAAATAACTGAGAAAAAGAACCCAGTGTTCTTTAATGACACAGAATGCTGTATTATTTCTGAGTAATTTGTTCTTGACCCTAAAATGATTTTAATGAAAATTCCCAGAAAGAACAACATGTATAGCTGTGAATTGGCTAAGTTTGTACCTAAACCTGAATTGAGTTGTCTTATTTCAAGAGCAACTGTTGATGAATCTGACCTTTGGCATAGAAGGATGTGTCACATGAATTTTAAAACAATAAACAAACTTGTTAAAGGAAAACTTGTCAGAGGTTTACCGTAGAAAACCTATTCATGTGATGACCAATGTGTTGCATGTCAAAAAGGCAAGCAACACAAATTCTCTTATAAGGCCAAGACACTGAACTCTATTGACTCACCTTTACACTTACTGCACATGAATTTATTTGAACCAACAAATGTGAGTAGTATAGGTAAGAAGTCATATTCCCTAGTGATCACTGATGATTATAGCAGATTTAATTGGGTATTCTTTCTTAGAACCAAAGATGAGACTGGAGATATACTAAGGTCGTTCATCATTAAGATTGAAAACCAAACCAATAGAAAGCTAAAGATCATTAGAAGTGACAATGGAACAGAGTTTAGAAATCAAAAGGTATAGATAGACAATACAGTGTTCCTAGAACTCCACAACAGAATGGAGTAGCAGAAAGGAAGAATATGACACTTATTGAGGCTGCTAGAACCATGTTAGCATATGCTAAACTACCAATGACCTTCTGGGCAGAAGCAATTAGCACTGCTTGTTATGTCCAGAACAGGATATTAGTTGTTAAGCCTCACAACAAGACACCTTATGAGTTGTTTCTAAATAGCAAACCGTTGGTTAGCTTTCTTAAATCATTTGGATGTTATGTTAGTATCTTAAATACCAAGGATCAATTAGGCAAGTTTCAAAGTAAAGCTGATGAGGGATTCTTTGTTGATTACTCTTTTCAAAGAAAAGCATACAGAGTATTCAACAGTAGAACTAGAATAGTGGAAGAGACCTTAGATGTGACCTTTAATGAACACACACCTAATGCTTTAGGAAAAGGTCCAGCTCACCTGTTTGACATTGATGCATTAACAAAATCTCTTAGATATATGTATGAGTCATCAATTGCAGGTACAAGTACAAGTGTAAATGCAGGTACAAATGCAGGTCAACAAACAAAAATATCACCACAATTTGTTTTGTTTCCAACATGGCTACCTGACCCACCTGCAGTACTTGACTCTTCCACTCCTGATCAACAATAGAGTTCAAAGCCCATTTCATCAAACTTGGATGATGATGGTGCATATGGTGATGGAAACATATCATCAGATCCAGAGTGTCCTCAACAAGAAGAAGCATTAATTGAAGGTGCACAGGAGGATCAACAACCATCAAGAATGGAGGTGTCAGAATCAAGTGGTCAAATGATTCAAGAAGACACCAATCTGGATCAGAATTTTACCAATTTGGAATCTGGGATAGAGATGGCAGCTGGTCCACAGTATCAAGCTCATAAAAGCTACATGCCACTGGACAATGTCATTGGAGTAATTGATGCTCCTATGCAAACAAGAAGGTCATCTAAAACTATTGATGAAAATGCAAATTTCTCTTTGTTTGCTTGTTTTCTGTCACAGATAGAGCCCAAGAAAGCTATTGAAGCTTTGAAAGATCCAAGCTGGATTGAAGCTATGCAAGAGGAGCTACTTCAATTCAAAATTCAAAATGTGTGGACTTTAATGGATCTGCCCAAAGGAAAATGAGCAATTGGTACCAGATGGGTATACAGGAACAAAAAGGATGAGAGGGGCATAGTGATTAAGAACAAGGTTAGATTGGTTGCACAAGGATACTCACAAGAAGAGGGAATTGATTATGATGAAGTATTTGCACCTGTGGCAAGAATTGAGGCTATTAGATTGTTCTTGGTTTATGCTTCTTTCAAGAACTTTAAGGTATACCAGATGGATGTAAAGAGTGTATTCTTGAATGGAAAGATAGATGAAGAGGTGTATGTATGTCAACCACCAGGGTTTGAGGATCCCAAATATCCTAATAAGGTGCTTATATTGGACAAAGCACTTTATGGATTTCATCAAACTCCTAGAGCTTGGTATGATACTTTGTCTGTGTATCTATTGGATAATGGTTTCAAAAGAGGTGCTATAGACAAGACCTTGTTTATCAAAAGAATTAAAAGTGATATTATACTAGTACAAATCTATGTAGATGATATCATTTTTGGTTCAACAAGGGACAGTCTTTGCAAAGAATTTGAATCTCTTATGCATCAGAAATTTCAGATGAGTTCTATGGGAGAATTGACTTTCTTTTTCGGTCTTCAAGTGAAGCAGAAAGCAGATGGAATCTTTCTAAGTCAGTATAAGTATGTAAAGGACATCTTTGATAAGTTTAGATTCAATGATGCAAAGGTTGCAAGCACACCAATGGAAACACATAAACCACTACTTGCAGATCTTAAGGGGGAGTGTGTTGATGAACATCTCTATAGATCCATGATAGGTTCACTGATGTATCTTACATCCAGTAGACCAGACATCATGTTTGCAGTATGTGTGTGTGTGCAAGGTTTCAAAAAAATCCTAAGTTGTCTCATCTTCATGTTGTGAAAAGAATTTTTAAATACCTAAAAGGTCAACCTAAATTGGGCCTATGGTATCCAAAGAATTCTTCTTTCAATTTAGTAGCATATTCTGACAGTGATTATGGGGGTAACAATTTGGATAGAAAGTCAACTTCAGGAGGATGTTAATTCTTGAGAGATAGGTTAGTATCTTGGCAATGTAAAAAAGCAAACTACTGTGTCTACATCAACAGTAGAAGCAGAATATGTTGCTGTATCAAGCTGCTGTGCTCAAATCCTATGGATTCAAAATTAGATGCTAGACTATGGTTTGACTTTTCTAAATACTCCCATGTATATTGATAATAATGCTGCTATAAGTATCATTAATAACCCTGTGAAGCATTCTAAAACAAAACATATTGAAATTAGATATCATTTCATTAGGGATTATAATGAGAACAGATTAATTCATATTTTCAAAATACATACGGATAATCAACTTGTAGACCTGTTCACAAAGGCATTTGATGTTGGAAGGTTTACATTTTTGGTTACCGGTATAGGTATGATGAACAGCTCATTATAATCATTATCTATTTTTAAAATGTTTTTCAAAAGTGGTTACACTTGATACTTTAGTTTGTTACAGCAGATATTATAAGGTTCTAAAAATTTATACTTTCATTACTTAGTTTTGTTAGTATAGATAGTGGTTATCTTATTTAGTTCTGCTAGCACAAGTTAATTCTGCTAGTACAATTGTATTTTTGAGCTAACAGTGCAGGATTAAAAGCTCAAAGGTTGTTAGTTCTGCTAACTCAGTTTTCAACAACATTAATTCTGCTAGCATAAGTTAGTTCTGCCAGTACTATTAATAAAAGAGTGACGTGAAATTGTTCAAGTGTGAAGAGAGGTTGAGATTAGTTCTGCTAGAGTTAATTTGCAAAAGTTAATTCTGCCAGTACTTTTTCCAACTTTAATTCTGCTAGTGTTATTTTAGGGCTTGAAAGTATTGTTCACTTTCAAATGGTATTTAATCTGCCAAACACTACATTTTTTCAAATCACTTGCACTTTTTCTCGAAAATTGAAATTACCTTCAAACAAACCTCCCAAAACCTCTCAAACCTAACATTCAAAAATGGCATCTTCATCTTCTTCTTAAAAAACACTCGATATTGGTGATCAACACAACGTTTTTGGCTTTCTTCTTAAGTCACAAGGATCAGATGATTACCACGAAATCATTGATTTCTTAAAGTGCACCACTCTCAGGTTTGCACTTACTGTTAATCCCATGATTTACATTTCACATATCAACGACTTCTGGACATCTGCCGTGGTGTCAGAAGAAAATGGGGTTAAAACCATAACGGCAACAGTAAATGAGAAGCGTATCATTATAACTGAAGCTTCCATACGTGCTCATCTTTCCTTAGATGATGCAGATGGTATGGAATTCTATGCTACTTCTCAGATACATGATCAACTCGTGTTGTATGGGTATGAGGGGGAGAGAACAGAAAAATTGACCTATTACAAACAACCCTTCTCTCCACAATGAAAAATTTTAATCCATACCCTACAACACCGCATTTCTCAAAAGAAATCTTCTTGGGAGCAATTTAGCAGTAACATTGCTTCTGCTTTAATTTGTCTTACCAACAATGAGAAGTTTAATTTTTCCAAATTAATTTTTAATGGAATGGTAAATAATCTTGAGAAACCAAAAGATAAATTTTTAACGTATCCAAGATTTTTACAACACATTATTGACCAGGAAATCCAAGATCTACCCAGGGAAGGTGGTAGATTAATCATCTCAAATCTTTCTAAAAAGACTTTTTCTAATATGAGGAGAAATGGGATGGTCAAGGGAAAAGAATTTTCTGAGAAAATGACCAATTTGACAGATCATATGTTGAACATGTCTTCCACTGTGCCACAGGAAGTAGAAACTCCCATTACTTCTCAACCAAGTGGCACAGTTTCAAAAACTAAAAGAACAAGGGACCCTAAGCCTACCAAACCAAAAGCCAAAAAGGCTAAGAAACAGACAAATGAGGCTCCTCTTCCTCAATTGTCTAAGTCCAAAAATACTAATGAGGTGGTCACTAAGGAGAAGAGAGACCATATGGAAAGAGCTACCACTACTGTTACTACCTCACTAGGAGAGCATGACAGTGGTACTGGAATTAGGACCCAATCCATGGCAACACAGGATATTGAGATGCCATTGGATTCCTCCCAAGTGCCAAGAAACCACAATGGGGGCTAGTGATGCTCAGACTAGGTCTGAGACATTGGCTAAATCTTCAAATGATCCATTAAAAGAGGGTAACACTTCTGGAAATGGTGAGGATAGCTTAACTTTGAAATAATTGACGGCTATTTGTACAAAACTGTCAAAGAAGATAGAGGAGCAAAGGGTGGAAATTGCCCAATTAAGGGAGAAGGTTGATCTGTTGATGAAAGAAAGGGATAAATACAAAAGTAAGGCTGAGAGTAAGTCTACTGCACTAAAAAGATTACTTGTTGATGAGAGCACCAGTGAGGAGGATATTGCAGATCAGTTTGAATTTACTGGTGCAGGGGAAACAGAAAAGATAGAAATTTCTGAGGAACAGGCAAACTTAATTCTGGCTGAGGAGGAGCAGAAGAAGCAGTATGGAAAGGATCTTGATGATCTGGAAAAGCCCGTTGATGATGTGGTGGAAATAGATGAGAGCATTCATGGTGATGTGAGTGCAGAGCAGCTTGGAAATGTAGTAGGTAGTTTGATTCTGGAAGTGTTAGATGAAGATATATCTGAGGCTGCAAAGAAAAGTGCCAAAGATATGTTAGATAGTGATGTTGGAATTAATACTGCTGGTATAGATGTTGAGGTTAGTGCTGCTAGTAGCATGGTGGATGCAGAAGTTAGTGCTGTTGGTGCAAAAGTTAGTTCTGCTAGTGCACTGGTTAGTTCTGTTGGGGTTAATGAACCAGAAATGGTTAAATCTGTCAGTCCTAAGGAGAAGGTTAGTGCTGCTATGACAGATATTGAACAAATTGCTGCAGATCACTTCTAAATGTTGTAAAGAGCACAACACAAGGAAAAAGCTCAACCGACATATCTATTAAGGAAATTCCCTTCTCACAAGTGAGACCTACAATTGTTGATGAGGCCTTAAAACAAAAGGAAATTGATCTGGCTAATGCAAAAGGCAAGGAGAAAATGATTGAGCCTGTGAAGCTATTAAAGAAAAAGGAGCTTGAGGCTGTTAGTGAAAGGGTTGCCAGAAATCAGCAAGCCCAATTCAATGAAGAGGGCATGAGTAGATTTGTTGAGGTGGACATGGGTGATGATGTGAAAATCATGATGACCTCAGAGGAGCATATATTCTTTGATCATCTATTAGCAGATGGAACTCACAAAGCTCAAATGGAAGAGTTCACTCCTGATCAGAGACTGATATGGTACTTAGATATTAGATATCTTAGAGCAGAGGAGAAAGCATGATGCCCAGAAAAGAATGGAGGAGAAGAGGAAAAGGGCACCTACTCAGAGGCAATTAAAAGATCAATATGCCAGAGTAGTTAAGAATAACACTGGGAGAACTTTGAAGGAGCTTATGTCTATGGACTTCTATGATTTGGAAAGGATTTATCTGAAAATTCAAAGGGACATTGAAGAGAGCACAAAAAGAGCCCTAGAAGAAAAGTCCAAAAGTGCAGCTGCTACTAAAGTTAAAATTTTGACTGCTGCAGAAAAAGAACAGCAACAAAGAAGAGCAGAAATGGCAAAGGCAAAGGCAGAAATAGAAAGGAAAGAAAAGGATGATCTTGATGCTCTAAAGAAGAAAATTCCAACAGAAATCCTTCATCTCAAAAGGAGAAAAAGAATGGCTGTCAGAAATGACCAAGATGAAAGTGAAACAGAAGTACCTGCTGTGGTGTCTTCTATATCTGAATCGGCAAAGCCTATTGAGGAAGAAGTGGTTGATTGGACTCAGATAAGGTCAATGGTGGAAGTTGAAAGCCCTAAGGTGCCTATTGCAGTACATTTCCCTGTAATTGATTGGATGCGGGAAACTGATGGGCAGATGAAGAAATGTTTAAAGATTGTGAGGGCAGGGAACACTGAGGATAAATTTCAATCCTTCTACAGATGCATAAAGACTTTATCTAGAGATGATTTGGATGACATGTGAAGAATTGCAATGAGAAAATATCAAAATGCACAGAAGCATAGTGATGAACACATTGTCTACAACAGTCTCTCTATTCTGTATGAGATGGATGCTGAGAATGATTTTTATAAGGACAGATCAAGGGCAAAGGCATGGTACTGCTATTCTCATAATGGAGTACATTTGGTGCAGCTACAGAGTGGAGTGTTTACTACTTCTTTATTGGGACAGAATACCCCTGGAATGTTGGACAGCTAAGCTCTATGCTCTCTCTAACCATTAAATGTGATGATCTGGACATAGCTGCTTCTTTGGTTCATGAAGTTCAGCAGTACTACAAAAGAGCACTTGAAAAGTATGCTGTTCAGAATGAAGAAATTAGAAAGAAAAGAGCTGCTGAGATCAGGAAAGAATTTGAGAAGAGCTTGAAGAAGAAAACTTGAATCTGTTCATGGAAAGATCAAGTTTAGGGGGAGATTGTTGGGCTAAAATCTACTGGAGATCAAATGCTTAAATATTCTAAGTGTTTAGCCTGTTGAAAGTTAATGCTGCCGGTACAATGAAGACTTAGTTCTGCTGGTAGAAGTTAGCTCTGTTCATTTATTGAAAACAAAGTTTTTCAGAGTTAGTTCTGCTAGTCATTTATTGTTAGTTCTGCCAAGTGTTTTCAATGTTAGTTCTGCCAAGATTGAAGAAATGCAAAGATGAGTTCTGCCAGTTCATTTTGTTAGTGCTGCTCATTGTTTTGTTAATGCTGCTTAGTGGATCTGCTTTCTACCAACTCTGCAACACAAGTACACCTACTGCAGACATGCTTTTGAGGAATAGTGCACGCTGCAGACAAGGAATGGTAATGCATTTAATGCTGGCGTGTTTCCTAGAAAACTTGTCTTAGAAAAATAGATTTTGTATAGATTTTATACAAGTTATTTTAGTGTATAAGTATGTCATTTGGCTCATTGTTAGAGTATGTATGTCTGTGTGTCAATACCAGTGTATGTTTGAATACTTGCATTGTAAGTCTCTAGTCAAGTTGTAACTAAGCTTTAAGGTTTCTTTGTAACCCTGATACAACAATAGTGTATCTGTATTATTTCAATAATAATATTGAGGCTTTTGGCTATTGAATCAATTGTGTTCTTACATTGTTTATAAATCTGTTTTAATTGCATTACAAGTAATATACATAAATCTTCCTACTTGACAAGTATTATTCCGCAAACTTCTTGTTAAGAATTCATAGCTTGTGTCAATACATTTGTGTAAACAAGTATAATTGTGAGACTCCACAACTTCCATGATGGTGGCTACACTTTTAAATTGTACTCCCACTGTATAACAAATGTACTGATTAGGTTTAACTTTATGTCATTTTTCTTGTTTGTTCTCTCCTTTTATTTTTACTACCATTTTTTATTAGCAATTATAATCTACACATTCACATTACTCTTTTATGATTTTAAATCTATACAATAATATTTGACGTTGTACATAATTTAACAATATATTACATATCTAGTTGTATAATGAGCAACAATTGGTCAACAATGCACAAACCTAGACTACCACAAAAACTAAAAACATAAATTATGTTTATCCAAGTAAAAGAAATCTATTTCGTAATTTATTTTTCTTTATTTATTAATAAAATTAAATATTCTCAATATTTATTTGGGAAATTGACAGCTCGAGTGTTCCATTTTGTGTACCGGAAAAAGTATGTACAATCATCATTTGAAAGTTGATAAGGACTAGAAAAAGACCTACTAGCTAAAACAATCATCATTGAAATATTTGAAAGTGAAAACTGATTTACATCCCCATAACTTATTGAATCTAAAAATAAATAAATAGAAAAAAGATAGATAATCACACATGTTTAACTTTTTGCATCTAGAAGGTTTGGTCCACGTGGAATAATGGTCACCAAATAAAGGTGGTATCGAAACCAAGACTAAATTAAAATGATGGAATCAGAACAAATTTACTTTGTATCCTGAAATAAATCTACGTAAACTGTCCATAAGTTTCAGCAAGCCTCTGTATTTGCTTCTTATATGTATCTACATCTTGTTGATTCTCATATAATTCACAATTTGTTACTCCCCATTGATAACCATCATTTGCCTCAAACAAAGATGTCCTTTCCCAGTTGTTGTTGTTGTTATGGAAACCGGAGAGCACCGAAGTCGAAACAGGAGTGTAATCAGGATTCAACGCTGACGTCTTGCTGTCCGAATTGGAAGCTGGAATGGAATTTGATGCGAAGAAGAGACCCGATTCAAGTGGTGGCTTGCTGTAGTTAAAGTCGAGGAATCCCGAATAATTGTCTGAATTTGTGTTTTTGGTGTTGGTGTAGGTTGTGTCATTTCCATGACTTGTGGTCAATCTGTTACGAAAGAATTCATGTGCGTCGAGTGGCGAATTCGCCAAAACAGAAAATGTTTGTTCATTGGTTTTGCGACTTCCAAATGATGGTTTGTAGTCATTTTGTACGTCTGAAATTGGTTTATGAGTAGTGGGATCAATCCCTCTTTGTCTCAACTTCTTTTTTATCGACGAATTCCATAGATTTTTAATCTCGTTATCAGTTCTCCCTGGCAACTGAGCTGCAATTTGAGACCATCTGAAAACAAAACAATACATTAAGTTATTATATATAAAAAAAAACACAAAATCTCAAGAAAAACAAAATAAAATGTGAATATTATAATTACTTGTTGCCAAGAAGTGTATGCAATTCGACAATGAGCGTTTCTTCTTGCTGCGAAAACGTGCCTCGTTTCAAATCGGGCCTGAGGTAATTGATCCATCTTAACCTGCAGCTTTTGCCACATCTTTGAAGGCCTGCAAGCTTAGATACAGAGCTCCAACAGCCGTGACCGAATTTCGTTATGTGTTTGATGAGTTTATCATCTTCTTCAGGCGACCAAAGGCCTTTCTTTAGCCTTTGTCTGTGAAAAGACGAATTCTTTCCCATGTTGAATGATTAATGATACCAATAAGCTAGTGGGGTTTATAAGCTGTGAATTATAGGAGGCCTTCATGCTCGATCAATTCTAGCTGGCATTATGAAGGTGGGGTACCTTAACAAATTATTTTATATTTTTTGATATATGTTCTTGTTATTACTAAACTCATCAGGATCATATAATACGATCTTTGTGAATACAATCATTAATGCGACTTCGTTTTTTTGTTTGTTTGCTCATATAAAATACGATGATGATTCCTGCAATCATGATATTAATCATTGGGTAATGTATTTTACTATTCTAATATAAATAAAAATGTACATTTTAATGTGTCATATAGAAGACTCTGGCGCGCGAAAAGAATAACAATCGTGAGTAAAAGAGATCGAATCACCGTTGATGATTGCTTAGAACGGTTCACAGCTAACTATAAATTCCCATTGTAAGACAAATCGATTCAATCAGAAGAAGTGATACCTTTACGTGATCCTAATTCCGTCGAAAACAGAATTTATTAACATACGAAGTATTTGATTAGAGGAACTCTATGTAGTAACTGTTCAGTAATATATGAAATTGAACTGGATTTCATAATATGAAAGAAATACATCTATTACATGCATAATAAATAAAAACGATACAATCCATGAGAAAACATTAAAAGGAAACGACCAAAAACAGATGCATAAACACTCATAGATATATATATCAATGATAGTTGATCTCCAAACGATTGAGTCTCTTAAAAGTTGATAGTGGTTCAACGAAACAAGGCCAGTACGATCAGAATAATTGTTAGGAACATGTATTGCATCTTTCTATCGCCAGCAGCGTCAGAGGTTTCACCATCTTGGAGAACTTGTTTGGAGCCTGAGTTTATAATAGCATTGCTCTTATTTTTATGTTTCTCATTTACTTGCAAGAATTAAAATATAACGAACATATATAGTAATGAGTTAGTATATACCCGCGATAAACTGGCTAGCTGGGAAAGGTCCGTCACTGGAGTCATCCTCTGAGTTTCCTGGAGATTCCACTGGAGCTAAAATTGGAGCCATAACTGGCGCCATTACTGGTGCTATGCTTCCTGCTGAAGATGCCCGCAAATGTAATAAGATTTGGGAGAAAATAAGTCATGTTTGAACAAAGTAAGCTAGTTTAACGGGTAGAGTGGGTCGAAAGTCATACAAAGTAGACTTTTTATTCTATACAACCATCTAAATCATAGTACTATTTTAGAAAACTATGTATTTTCATCATATGTGATATACTAGTTGATTAGAAAATTTTATTGTTTTTCTGTGAGGAAGCATTCAGGCCTGCCCAACGCTACAAGTTTGTATCATAACTTGACCCATTTTTAAGTGTTACCCAACCTGCTCATCAGGAGTGGAGCTATAATGGGGCAACTACCCCACAAAAAAATTTGAGATTATGTAATAATAAATATTTAGTTATGAGATTTTTATAATTTTGCCCCCTCAAAACTACAAAGATGCTAAAATTAATTTTGATTTTGCCCCCACAATTGCTGCTCATTATTCAACTTAGGGAATGTCGTAATTCAGACATGAATACACAAGAGTATGTTATATATATACCATCACATCGGCTAACAGGTGGAGTCTTCACGTTACAAGCATTCGGAAGTGCTAATGCAGCGGTTTTGTTAATACTGATTCCTAGGGCAGACAAAGTGCTGCCATCAAGTGCACCGCAAAGACACTCCGGCTGCGATTTAACAACATCAGCAAGTGATGAACAGCAAGAAGAAGTTGGTGTTTTGGAACTTCCAGTGACGTAGTTTAGACACGATGACATTCCGATAAGCACACTAGTGCACCCGGATTGACCCATTGAACCTTCCCATAGCAGAGTTAGCATGAAAAATGCTATAACCAGATTACCACTTGAACCCATTTCAATACTTAGTGAAATGGTTTACTTGTTTCCTTGAATAAATGAACATATTTATAGGGAAGGGTATTTGGTTTGTAAATGGTAATAATAACTAAATTAATATAGTAGCCTACAATTTGACATTTTAGCAGCCATATTGCAGATTATTGATCAACTATAGCCGACAATTTTTAAATACGTAGACCATATAAGTGATAAAAGATTAAAAGTACAACATCATGTTGATTTTGTAATTAATTTTCAAAAGGTGTCTAATATATTTGTACAAATATTATTGAATCACAGTTCATTTATGCCTATAAACAGAATTCTTGGTTGTCCATTATTATTGTTCAACGTACCTTTTTATGTTCAAATGTAACCATTGTATTATAAACTTCCCTTCATATTTAAAAATGAAATCCATAAAAAGTACAAAAGGGATAAAACTAAAGGGCTGATTATCCAAAAATGCAACGTACTTTCAGTTTTGTCCTTTTTTAGTTTATTGATCACTCGAAAATATATATGAGATATATGAAAAGTAACAAAAATTGGTAAACTAACTTTCTTAATTAGCAAAATATATATTTCGTTCACTAAGTAATATTCTTAAATAATATACATAATCGGATAATCTTATTATTTGGATTACAAAGAAAATATATACATTCTTGCTAGAGTATACGATATATCGTTTATTATCATTAAACATCCATCAAACTCACTAAAGCCGTTTTAACGTTTAAGTTGTCTTTTAAGTTGTAGATTAAGACATTTTACAGTAATATTTTTCAATTGCTTAGATCATTCTACTAATTGTTGCGGCCTAGTTGGTAGGAAAAAGGATGTAAAAAAAGTCTTTTATCTAAAGTGCTATCTATCTATCTAAGACCGGCACAAACAGGAAGGTCACCTAACAATTATAATTTATAGGGTTTATGTTACGGATCATCAACGTACTTTTCTTTTTGTTATGATATTAACAACATGTCCTTTTTATTACTAAGGTCATTAAAATACTTTTTAGTTATATGTTGAGGGCACCAATATAATTTTACATATGGGTTGAGTTTGTCAACATACTTGTTAATTATATGTTGAGGTCGCTAACAAAATTTTGTCAAACAACAACCTTTTTAAAAATATGTTGGTGAGATTAGTATAAAAAACGGTATGATACTGATCTTGGAACAAAAAATTAAGTACGTTGGTAACCCTAATTTACAAGACTACGCAACTAGTATCAATGTATCATGAAGTACGTTTTTGAATCTGGTGCACGGTGCACCATTAGAAAAGTTGGTTAAAAAAAAGGTAAAGTGATTACGATTTACTAGCTTTCTACTTGTTTCAGATGCTACAAAAGTATAGATCATGGACATAGTATAGCAAAATAACGTATCTTTTTTATTATTTTTGCACTATTGGAGCCACTCTCAAACAATATTAAAAGATACATCATGTTTTGAGATTTGGGCCTGAGAAAACCCAACAGGCTAAATTACAAAAGTTGTTGGTATGGGTATACATGCAGTTTTCTATATGGACTGGACTGATGGACTTCTAAAAGCCCATATCGTTCTTTAATTTATTTATTTATCCTTTCCATTCTCAATTGCATTAATTGTACGGTTAAAGATTCTTGGGATATTATTTCGCTATGCATCACAAAAACAAAGAACGAGCTGGAAGCAAATAAGTTGATGGAATAATATGACATTCTAGTTTCTTAATTATCCTAATTAATAATCATTTTACAACTGAAGTATGAGATTTGTAAAATCGAGAAATAAATGAGGCAAAAGAATATATAAGTTGATGATCATGTATGTCATAAACGCAAAAAAGTGTAAATTGGTGGAGCACTCTGGTCCTGTGTGCCTTTGGTAGCAGTTAGGCTTGTAAACGAACCGAACGAACACGAGCAGAGTCTGTTCGTGTTCGTTCATTAAATTTTTGACGAACAAACGAACAAACACGAACAGATAAGCGAACGGATTTTGTTGTTCATGTTCGTTCACTAATAAAATTTGTTTGTTCACAAACACAAACGAATGTACACAAACAAACACATAATTTAACGCATTACTTCGTTAATACTTGAAACGAACATCAACAAACATAAACGAACATCTATATACATATCTACACATGTATACTATAGAACTTGAAACTTTTCAATGCATATTTAACATTACAAAACGATCAGAATATGAAGATAAACTCATTTTCTTTGTATGATCGTAGGTAAGAGCAATAGATCTGGAATTAGTGGAGATAAATATGAAATAAAAATGTATAGATGTTTAATATTATTGAATGAAAGTATCTAAATATTTAATAATATTATATTTAGAATTTAGCCTAAATCAAAATAAGATATACAAATATGTATTAATTTAATTAATATGTTAGTTAATAAACGAACATTTAACCGAACGAACACGAACATGTTATCGAACGTTCACGAACATAAATGAACGAACCAGACCTGTGTTCGTGTTTGTTCATATAATTAAACGAACAAAATTTTTTGTTCATATTCGTTCATAAAACGAAACGAATGAACGTAAACGAACTTCTCGCCGAACGGTTCACGAATAGTTCACCGAACGTTCAGTTCGCTTACAGGTCTAGCAGCAGTCATTATCCACCCCACAAGGATAACTCTGGGCAACTCCCCTGGTACAGTAGGGGCATCTGAAGTTGGAATAAAGCTTTATACGCAAGTTCCCCAGGGTCTCATGTATGTATTATACGGGTGTGGTACCAAACATGCTAAATGTTCACTTATAACGGGATTGAACCCTAACCTCTAGAAAGCCAAGCATGGACTATTTAGTCAAGTGCTAATCATAGTCATACTATAATCAAAATATTAATAGGAGTAAAAGGTAGAACAATTAATAAATCTCTCCTTGGTTTAAAGTAAATCTGAGTAATTGCTAATTACCGAAACGTACGTCTCAATTAACTAACATATATAAATAGAGAACGAGAGTTGTAAGTTGCCAGCTTCTAAGTATCTTAGGATATCATATATGGTTTTAACAATACAATAAATTGGGTGCAACAATGAATATTTTTTTCTAAAAAAAAGTTTACGTCAATATAAATAGGGGTTATAATTTCGTTATGTATTAAACTTTACATCATTAACAACATGTACCATATAACTCAATACATATATATTATCTCGTGAACTCACAACTTACCGTAAAATAATTCTTTTTCTTTCAAATATATTTCTTTATCATAGTTTCCTTAACAATTTAAGAGGAATATATATATATATATATATGTGTGAAGGTTCAAATGAGTATCACTCAAAGTTGAAAACTTTGAGAACCACAAAGAATACATGTTTGTTCACATGTGATTAACTTCAATCATATGTGAACATTGATGTATGTTTAATTGAAAAATTAAAAAGCAAAAAAAAAATCATAAATTTACGTCTTAAAATACATTTTAACCGATTTGTTCACATTATCGTGCATATGTGAACATATATTTATTTTTTACGTTTTTCGATAAAATTTTAGGACTTTTTGACTTTTTTCCTTTTCAATTAAACGTACATCAATGTTCACATATGATTGAAGTTATTCGCATGTGAACAAACATGTATCCTTTGTGGTTCTCAAAGTTCTTAACTTTAGAGTGGTTGTCATTTGAACCTTCCACTATAAATATAAATATAAATATATTTAGAATTTAACTACCTGAAAATGCATTCAACTTGTCCCGAATGTCTATTGTATGTATCATACTTACGGGAGGTGTATTTAATGCATCCAACTTTCAAAAATGGTTTATTGTATGTATTTTGATAACGTGTCATCTACTAAGGACGCCATGTGGCATCTTAAACGAACGACACATCATCAAAATACATACAATAAACCGTTTTTGAAAGTTGAATGCATTAAATACACCTCTCATAATTATGATACATATAATAAACATTTGAAACAAGTTGAATGCATTCTCATATACTTATCTCATATATTTAAGCATGGGACAACCATGGAATTAGGCACGCGAGTGACCATGCGGCATCCGGGTCCAGTTGAGGATGCAATAATTAATGGTACGTACAGTATATACGTAGTATATAGAATAGAATATTAGAATATAGATTATAATAGTAGCCCAGCACCACACTAACTCACACAAAGACTTTTCAGCTTCTGCTTCCTAAACATTCAACTATATATTAATTCTCCGATCCCTAGAAACAATGAACATAACATAACAGTAGTTGTCAGATACTCACATTTTTATTTGCAAACAAGCCATATATTATCACACACACACATGCACTGATCACAAATTGCTTCCACCTAGCTAATTCCAAACTTTTTCTATATGCACCTTATATATATTCATTCAATCTAGCTAAGAATTAACTTAACATATATATGACGTGTAGGTGACAATTAATTTAGCTTACATATATAATGTTGTTAAACTATGAGTGAACATATTAATCAGCTAGTGAAACCCAAATGAAGTTAAATACTGTATAATATTTTTAATAAGTTGATAGAGTTTTTGAGATGGGAATGGTTAAATCTTTCTAGTTATGATCTGATAACTATATATAGAAGGGATCGACTTGCATATTCTCTTCTTTAATTAGATGTGGTACTGTGTTTAGTTTTTACACGTTACTTACATATGATCCATAGCAGACTGTACGTGTGGTTTAATGCAAAAAAGAAAATTAATACTATAAAGACTACAAAATGAGGAATTGAATGTTGATGTAAGTACAAAGAAAACCAATCTATATATATATATGCAAGTCCTTCAAGCACACATGCAATGCACACTATTATACCAGATATCCTTTTCAGTGCTAAAAAAAGGTAGACACTTTGCAGGAAACAACAAGATTGACTAAATAATCATGCACAAAATGCATTTTGTTAACTAGAACAAGTTTAACTTATGATGGATTATATAATAGCACAGGATATATAGCAATTATAGTAAGATACTACAGTATATGAACACGTACCGCTAATTAACTAAATTTGTGACTTTGGTAAAGGTCGTAAAAGTTGTAAATGGCTTGGGATCATCTCATGTTAGTTTAACATGAGAGGTTATGTTCCTCTTTAAACAAATACAACAGGTAGATAATAATGCGGTTTTTATAGGTAAGCATGTGCGGAGATTGTCGTAACACCAACATTATATAGTTTTTTGATCAGTTCAACGTTTAACAGTAGATATATGTGGATAAGGTCTTTAAAGAAAGCTTAGCTACATCACAAATTAAATTTCAATTAGATCACAAAGGCAACTGTGTGTGTGTGTATATATATATATATATATATATATATATATATATATATATATATACTACGCATAACATCGGAACCCTAATATATATGTGCGCCAATATGTTATTTAGTCGATCTGTTATGAATTAGCATCTGTCAACTACGTCGACATGCTACAAGTACATGCAATTAGCTTAGATACATCCTCTATCTCACACTTGACATAGTCATATGAATGTCAATAAGAATAATAGTATCTTAATTCTACTATGTATGTTTCATTAAACATATATTATATAAATATGATTACTTAAAAGGGTTGGTGTAATCTTTGCTTCCTTCACTCGGCATCGAATTCCACTCCCAAAGCCTTTCTGGAAAAGTCACTTGAACTTCTCCTGCCAAGTTATTAAGCGCAAGAAGCGCTTGTTGATGTTGCAATTGCGGTTGTAGTTGCTGGGGCTGGAGTTGAAGTTGCGGTTGTTGTAAAAGCAAGTTACTAGAAAATTTGTGTTGATAATTCTGGATATGAAAAGCTTGAGAGGCTGGATTATTGACAGAAGCTTGTTGATAGCTAATAATTCTATTTAGATCATCGACATTGTTCGGGAAAATGGAGGAGGATGAAGGGAGTAAAGAGGCGGTTTGTTGTGGAAGCGTGGTATTGATGGACGGAAATGAAGTGATAAAGTTATTGTAACAATGGTTGATAGGGCTAGAGAGGCCAAGAGCGGTTCCAACAATGTCGGTAGTGCTACTACCGCTTGTTTCGCTTAATTTGTCATCATTTTGGTTGGAATTTTGGCTATCAGAAGAATGAAAGCTTAACAAGTTTTGGGAATATTGTTGCCTTTTATCAGAAGTAGAAGGTCTTGATGATGTAGCCCTAGTTGTTGTTGTTGGGAGAGTGCGAGGGAGAGATGGGTGATCTTCTACTCCAGGTCGTTTGTATACCCTACAAAGTGAAATCTCAGCCTGCAAGAAATGAGTAGAATTCCATTATTGATTAATTATAACATGCATTAAAAGCTAGCGGTGATTTTGATGAAAAGAAAGGGACATGTACATTTAAAGCTAGCGGTGATATTGGTCATCACTTGAAGCTTCACTTATATAAGTGATCGATAACTTAAAACATTACCCAAAAAATTTTAGAACAATAACAAAATTAATACAAGACAATCTTGCATTCTATTTATTTCCATTATAATTTATCTTAACTCTTCTTGCACTTTGAAAAACTCGATCCTGAGTTAAGTTATGTTGTTTTGTTCCGTTTGCCAATCATGTTATCCAAGTTTGTGTTTTTAGAGTTACGGTAGATGCATATAAGTTCATTTTTCATGGTTATTGAAATCGATCAATATGTTCCTTGATTTGTTTTGATGGGAAAAAACGCATTACATCGGAAAATAAGAGACTAGCTATAGTACCTTTTGTAACCTTTCTGTTTCATGTTGTGGCAAACGGTACTCATTCATAATCCAACTCGTTCGAATCCCTTTGGGAGCTTTCCCAGAATAAAATACGAGGGTTTTCTTTAACCCAATGGACCTAAAGTTCTCGGTTCGGATCATTCTATCAGCTCCAGTAGCTTTCCAGTAACCTGAAGTTGTCACACGGTTCGGTCGATCTCCATTGCGATACTTCCTATCTCGTGGTACATAGAAAAACCATTCTTTCTCTCCAATTGCAGCCAGTGCTAAAATCATATAAAAAATAAAGAAAGTTATAGATGTGTATGTATAATAGTACGTAGTAACTAAAACCTAATTATCCTAAAAATCACGTGTGCAAATATAAATCTTTTACTGGAGGAATCAAGATGTATACAAGATGAACTACAAATCAAAAACCACGAAAGAAGAAGCTCATTCATGGAGTTTGCATACTTGATAATAGAATTTAAGCATAATGTACATTCCAATGAGACAAGAACGTACACACACATCGTGCATATATAGTTTAAACAGTTTAAAACCAAGAGCAACGTGAGTTGTTAAGATTCACTTGGAATTGAAGGTTCGATGATGAGGATGACGACGACTTAAGTTCATGATAGAATTGAAGTGAAAAAAAATCATCTTAGAGAAGAAAGTAAAAGCAATGAAGTATAAATCCCATTATTTGTGGGAAATTTTGCACAAATCATCAATAAGTAAAAATAGAAGATAACAAAAAGTCGGAAAAACTCTAGCAAATACAATTCCCACAAAAATGGGAAGAGAACCACAAACCCATATCATCATACCTTGAAAAACAATCATGTTAATATATAGTTGAGATGATGAAGTTGATCATGAACACGTACAGTGGATTGCAAATACTTGGGAATTTAAAAGGTGGAAACCCGCTTAATTCTAACAATATACCCACAAAAATTGTGAAGAAGACCACACATCCATATCCTCATTTGATAGAAAAAAAAGTAGATGCCGGTCAAGATAATAGTTGACTATGACTATGATGATGATGATGAACACATAATTTTTCAAAATTCAATCACTAGGAAATCAAAATAGCCAAAACCCACTAAATTTTAAACAATACCCACTAATATATGAAGAAAAACAAGACACCCAGATCATCCTTAGCTGGAAAATGAAGCATCGGGTTGTCATGATGATGAACACGTGATTATGCAAAGTTCAGTTATACTAGTAAACAATTAAGATAACCGTCACCAACAAGATTCTAGCAAAAACCCTAAAAATGTTGAAGAAAAGCTTATTAGCTGGATAATGATCGAAGTAGATGATAGTCATGGGATGTAAAGATGATGATGAGCGTTTCCATTTGTTAAGGAAATTGATAACAGAACTGGAATAGCGATTCGATCAAGAAAGAACCGTATGATCGATATATTGAACAAACAGAAGATGAAGAAGAAATATGTAAAAGAGACACAAAGATCTTAAGCAGGTAGGTAGCTAAAAATATACAATAGTTGTTAGGTTTTTAGTAGAGAATTGATATCGACAAACAGATAGAATTGAAAGAAAGTTAAAGTATATAGGATATAGGATATAATACCAGGAAGCTCCCAAGGATCGTAACGATAAAGATCAAGAAAAGTGATGAGTTCAACATTGAATCGCTTGCCCTCTACCTTACGGCGTAGGTAGAATTCGACAAGTTCTTCTTCAGTTGGATGAA
This sequence comes from Pseudognaphalium luteoalbum, assembly GCA_963422505.1. Taxonomy (NCBI): domain Eukaryota; kingdom Viridiplantae; phylum Streptophyta; class Magnoliopsida; order Asterales; family Asteraceae; genus Pseudognaphalium; species Pseudognaphalium luteoalbum. Next base: position 122,340,735 of record OY730194.1, read on the forward strand.
ATCTAAAACCTGGCATCACCATGTCGTTTTCATGATCATCATTATGATTCATATTATTATTATCCTCTTCCTTATTCTTACTGCTACTCATCTCTTCTTCTTGCTGCTGGTTCATTATTATTTCTCTTACTATACTCCAATAAACTACTGATTGGTCTTTCCTTTTATAAATGCCAATTATTATTCACGTCTAGTTTTTGTTTTTGCTTTTGTTTTTGCTTTTATTTTATTTATTATTATTAGTTGAAAAAGAACCCATATACGTACAAAAAGAAATTGACCAAGTCACTAAGCTAGTTGCATTTATGCATTTATTTATATTTATATATATATATATATATATATATATTAAATAATACGTATAAGATTATAATTCCTTAACCTAAACATTCTTAATTTAACTTTTTTATATATATATTGTGAATACCACGATATAATGATAAGCAATAAGTACGAGGATATCGATGACAGATTACTAGCAAATTATTACATTATGGAGTAATACTTTTTGACCAATAAATTAACACAGATTAATAGTTAGCCTTTTTGATAATAATAATAATAATGACCTAAATATAAATAAAAATAGTTTGAATACCTTATCGTGAGGATTTCAAATTTTTGAAGCATACTTTGATTATTATCGAATTAACTAGTTAAGTATTGATAAAACATGATTAGTGAGACAAAGACGACAAACATTAACATTAATGTAACTCCCCAATTGTCCTATCAACTTAAACTGAATTATTATATATATTTCTACCACAGTTATGAGTGTAGTCATAATCAAGCAATACATTCATTTGTTTGTACTCCAACAGTCTATCTCCAAGAAGATGAATTAATATTATACGGAGTAGATATTATTTATAATTTCTGTTTGGTAATTAATTAAATGGTAATATACACACTTTAAGATCGATTCCAGTTACATGTTTGGATTACAAATAGGAGTACAAAAATCAAATTGAATTGGACGGAGTGGACTTATTACACAAGTGTCGCTTGCTCTAATCTAATGTAATTATTTTTCGCCTCTAGCTCCTTATTAGAGTGCTTAATGATACAATCGTTATAAAAAAAATACAAATTAATTGCAGGAGTTCAGCAAGAAAAAGCTTGGTTGGCACCTTTTGGGGTGAATGTGGTAAATGTAATAGAAAGATCTACAAAGGTTAATTGTGGGGCAACAAGGTAGAGGTGGTTTAAGATAGAAAATGACATCTCAAAAAGAGATAAACAGGGTGGACACTACTATACTACCCGTTAGCGGTGGGTTGTTTGGACCTTCCTTTATTAATCTACCAATATTTTTATTTACCTTATTTTTTACTGACATGCATTTACTGTGAAACTAATTGTTTGTTTTTGTTATGTTCGTATTTTTTAGCACCCTATATTCCAAGTTTGCTACAAATTAAGGAATGGGAGTAATAATCACGTAATAATATCTTTTTTGTGTAACAACATAACAACAAATATGTGTGAAATTTCGTTGTGGAGTCTACTTTAATTTTTTGTTTGAGTGTGGGTCTGCAATAGTCAAGTGAAGCCCGTGATCATATCCGATCACAACCACAAGTCATTTTTTTTTGTTCTTTTTAAAAACATCATTCGATTGTAAATAATTAGAATCTGAATCTCAATTACTAAATATCTATCATAAAACTTCAATTGTTAATAATTATAATCTAAATCTCAATTCTCAAATGTCTATCATAAAACTTCAATTCTTGCATACGTTGACGTGTTTAACGCTTTGAACAATTTAACATATCTTTTTCAAACGGCATGAGAATTTGATAATAATAAACTAATAATTAAGCTAGTAGTAACATATTTGACCAAATGTTCAGGCCTCACATATGCGATTGACATATCAGATTTTCAAATTCATATTGTGGACATGTTATTTATCCGTTGTTGATTTTCTTAAGGGTGTAACGAACGCATACCATTAAAATATGATACGGGGTGATAGATATCCTTCAAATTACCCTAGTATAACATCGCACATAAATTTAATTATTAACTGTATTGAAATATCATCAAACTAGTTTTGTCTTATGTCAATTATTACTCGTAGTTTGGAAAACAAACATGCATGTATGAGATGTCAGTGGACTAGTACGTGAAGTTTCAAAAACATGTAAGTTTTGATATACAAGTTTGCAATGAAAAAGCCAAACGGTGTCTCATTAACACCAATCGATATGATCGAGATGTTATAATCACATGGGTCATATCCACATGCATGCATCCATCTTTCTCATTTCAGCTTATTTTGTACTAGTATACATTTTTATTATTAGATATTTTTATGTCCATATTGTGTCGAAGAAACGTAACGATTTTCTACTTAGTTCAGAACTATATTGCGACCTCGATTATGACACAAGTGTGTAGTGTATAGTGTTTAATATTTGCTGTATCGTATATTCCCGTACATATTTCTTTGAAACTTTCATAACGGATAAGTTATTAAGTTTTGTTAAATTTTCATGTCAATCGATTGACATTAAGCTGTTACTTAAGACTATTATTAGTAATTGGTTTAATATTTTTATTTGAAAATTAAATAAGATGCAAAAATGTACTCCGAACTTGATAATTATTCATTTTAAAAAAAAAATCTACATACATCACGTTGACTTTTTGGTATAAGAAAAATAAAAACATTATTAAATAAGTAGTACGTTGCAGTTGACTTGTGACTAGAATGTGTCATTATGTTTGTATCTACGAATGTCCAGAAGGATCAATTTTTTCTATTCTTTTTCAACGCATGAGATGTGCGTACGGTGGTAGAAACAAGTAGAATGTCTAACTTGATCTACGCATTATTAATTGTCTTTTTCAACATATATAAGTCGTTACTATTTTATTATATATATTTTTTAAATGATGCAAGCTAACAGTCTTACACATTATTAACTTGTTTTCATCAACATTGGAGGTTTATTTATTTATTTATTTTCAAGATAGATTAATCGTATTAGCGAATTCCGTATAAAGCAGCGGGATATCAGTATATGGAATCTCTTATTTGTTTAGTTATATATAGTGTATAACTAAAGTAACCTAAACTTAACCGATTATGATTATACAATCTCTTATTTGAGAAAGTTTGAACGTAACTTTCATATTCTAAAATGAATGTAATATCTTCTCACTACAACAAAGAACACACATTTTTTTCACAATATTAAAAATATGTGGAATTATGCTAAACAATTCACATTTATAATTGTATAGAAAATTGTTACATTAATAAGTTTAGAAATCATCACAATCTTCACATATATAAGTGTAAGAAAGTAAAGTTTACACTTAAAAGTGTGAATAAATTACAACTTTTATCACTTAAAAGTGTGAAAAATATTATGTAACACTCAATTTATCCAGACTTTCTTTTGTGTAGGAAAATCATGTGTTACAATTTTTTTTTACACTTTTAAGTGTTAAAAATTTGTAATTTTCTCATACTTACAAGTGTGAACTTTTCTATTTTACATATATAAACTTGAAAAATCATATCTTCTTCAAAAACATTGCAAATTTTTTAAAAGCATGAAAAAATTGGGTAAAATGATAATTTTTTTTGTAGTTTCTTAATTTTTTATAGTAAAAGTCAAAGTTAGATTTCGTATGAATTTTTATGAGAATGTATATTACACTCAATATCAAATTATAAGCCCCCTAGAATTTTCTACAATTTGTTATTCACATTTGCCTTATATAGAATAATTAATTTCACTATCATTGTTTATTGTTTGCATGATTTAGTTATTATTATATACTAGGTATGAAGCCCGTATGATGTAAGGTCATTTATAAAATACAATTATAATTATTATAAATTTAATTTTATTAATCAAAAGACATCATTATTATTGAAATAAAATGATTTAGTAACATAAATCAAATATAATAGATGAACTTATATTTATTTTTTCAGCAGTTGATACATCAAGTATAATACTTAAGAGCGTCTGAAATTTATGTTTCTACCCAGTTCACACGGTAACACCAATATTGTCAACGTGTGAATGACAAAGATAACAACCATCAGTTGCAAAATTATGCTCTTATGATGCAAGGTAATTAAAAAAAATAGAATTAACCATGTAATTTTTTAAGTTTTCAGTTGTATTAATATTATTATATGTTGAGAAATTATTATTATTAATCAGTAGTAACGTATAACAATAAGCACATAAAATAATCAATTTCATATATCATAGTAAAACTAATTTTCTTAAAACATGGTAGTTAATGATGATAGTGTTTGATAATTGCAATGTATGAGATATCAATAAGAAAATAAATTTATTTTTTATCAATAAAATAATATTTTATATTGAATGTAATGAAATTTTTTAAAAAACTATTATAATGAAACATAATTGTTGAGTCACTGATCGTCAAACTCAAGATGGTCGCTGATCTCAATAATTAAGGGGGAGACTTAGATAATGTCTACAGGCAGATTGTTGAAATCATTAGTCGCTGATAAGCGAAGTCACTGATGGTGCCTCATTGTCTCAAGTCTCTGACCCACTTACTGAAGATCTCTCTATGAAGAAATGTTTCAAGTCAAGCTCCTGTTGCTGAAGTTTATATTCGCTGATCCTCTATCACTCTGTGTTACTGAAAGAGAATGATGCTCAACTTTGTGTGTCGCTGATCATCATCAGCGAGAGCATTACTCTCTGTACATGAAGTATGATTCAAGTTGAAGATAGTGTTGCTGAAGGTTTTCTTGTCGCTGATTGTATCTTTGGCCAGTAGAAGAAGAATTCATAAAGATCAAAGACTCAACTATGTGTGTCGCTGATACTCATCTATCAGCGAGAGTCTCCAAGTCTTCTTGAGTTCTCTCATCTGCTGAATAAAAGAAGTCGCTGAAGATTAGCTGTTCAAGTCATTCTTTAGAGCATGTTAGCTCGCATCGAGAATGAGGAGAGTTGATACATCTATCAGCGACTGCAGCATTAAATGCCGCATTAAATAAGAAGTCAACATTCGGCGTTACTACGGCGCAGCACGTGCTCCTCGAAACTTGAAAAGAGTAACGTGGAAGCTTTTGATTGGTCTATGGTACAAGGTGATATTTCCCAAGACAGAATGTCGTGCCATGATACATCACATCTCAACTACCTCTCCAATCAAGCAGCGACACGTGTCTATCAGATCCGGAAATCAAGGATTTCAGTGTCTATAAATAGCGTAGTATGTTGTACTTCAGTTTGTGTCGATTACTTGTATTGTCACTTGTTTGTCAGTGACTAGTTTGTCTAAAATACAAGTAAACACCAGCGAGTAAACTAGTAGCGTGTTTGTCCACTACTAGCTTACTTCAGCGAGTGAGCAGTTAGCGTGTTTGTCCACTACTGCTCATCTCTTTGTACTAGCTGTATTGTTTGATTTAGATTAGCTTTGGCTAATCTATTCCGCAAATCAACAAGAGATAAATTTTATGAATAAAAGAATTTATCTTTCAGCTATATGTGTATCAGCATTTGAACTGTTTATCTTATATACATACTTGTGTTCATATTGTTGTTACCTTAATACGATTAAAAACTTGTTAAGCAAATATAACTCATCATAAAAGAAAAGAAAAGTTTTTAATTGTATTCAACCCCCCCTTCTACAATTAACTCACTGTTAACGATTCACAATCACTAATATAATAGTGATTTGGGACTCACAATTGGTATCAGAGCGGAGTTGGTTTAAAATATAATTTAACCAGATCTGTAATGGAATCCGTTAAATACAGTTGTGTTGATTCTGAGTACCAGAAGGGAAATGGCTCCACTACAAAACCCCCAGCATTTGACCCATCAAGAATTGAAACCTGGATGTCCAGGATGATGATGTTCTTAGACCTTGTCGATGATCGTCTTTGTTCTATAATAATTGACGGTCCTCACACACCCACTGTCATTATTCCTGCTGTTGCAGCCACTGCAACCACTCCTGCACTACCAGAAATGGTTATGCCAAAGAGGGAGGAACAATGGACAGATGAGGATAGGCGTATGGTTAGGCTGGATAAACAAGCTAAAATATACATAAGCATGTCACTTCCTGATGAAGTGTTTGAATCCATTAGATTGTGCAATACAACGAAGAATATGTGGCACACTTTAAGAAATATCTATATTGGAACCCCCGACATCATTCGCTGTAGAGAAGTAAACCTGACTCGTCAGTATGAACTGTTTGCTATGGAACCCAATGAATCACTGGCCTCCACCTATACTAGATATGAAGCTTTAATAAATAAAATGGAAAAGGCTAATAAAGGTAAAGACCAAAGATTTGTTGTTGAAAAATTTCTAGAACTACTGCCTAGAAAAGTTTGGGGTACCATTGCAACATGTACTCGACAACGTAATGATTATACTTCTCTCAATATAACTCAAGTTTATGGTATATTATTAAACTGGGAACAATCTGAAAAACAAGCTGATCAAAGTGAGCACATTCGTGCTGCACTTGGCAGTCAAAAGATTTCTAATGCCCTTGTAGCTAAGCTAGAAGAGATTGATCAAAGGCAGAAAGTTAAGATCACCCAGATGAGTTCAAAATCACTGATTGCAGATGAAGAAGGTTGTGTTGCTGACAGTCAATCTGAAGTCAGTTATGAAGAAGGACTAGAGAAGCTGGAAAGAGATATGGCCATGATGGTTGCAAATTTCAGAAAGAATACAAGGTTCAACAAATTTGCTGGTGCAACATCAAGTGACATCTCAAAGTCAAAAGGTGACTGCTACAAATGTGGCAAACCTGGTCACTTTGCAGCTGACTGTAGATCCAAAGCTGTCAATCCTCTCCCTGAACAAAAGCCCAGCTTCGGAAATGACAAATACAACAAGTACAAGTAAAAATACAAGAAGCTGAAAGCTATGTCCAAATTTGGCAAGAAGAAGGGAAAAGGGTTTGTCGCTGAAGAAGGATCTTTCAGCGACTCCGACTCAACCTCATCATCTGATGAAGAAGAAGCTATGATTTGCTTAGATAGAGATTACTGCCTGATGGCTGATGATGCTGACTTCCATGATAACATCAAAGAAGTTGCTAAGAAATGTTCAGCATCCGGCTGGGATCCAGAAACTCTCTACAAGGTACATTGTTTTAAATCAGCTTCAGTAACTGAAAAGGAGAATATCTTTGAGACTTTAATAGTTGATCTATCAAATGCTCATGATATTCAGAAAAGGCAAGAATGCATGATCAATGACTTAACATTTAAGCTTAAACTTCAAGAAGAAAATTTGTTGAAAATGAAAGATCTGAAACTTGAGCTTGATGCACAAATACATGTAAATCAAATGTGCATTCAAGAGAAAATAAGTTTTGAAACCAAATTTTCTCAACTCAATGAAGTTATAAAGTCATGGTGCAAATATGCATTAAATGTGAACCAGTGTGTCAATAATCAAATTCCAAAACAAATAAAAGCTATTTTGGGAGGTGATTATGACACTGCTGCTTCTCTAGCTGATGCCACAAGCATTGATCAAATATTCAAGCCTGATCAATCCTTTTCAAACTTTGTCTTTGAACCAATGTCAGTCTTCAGCGAGCCTAAACCAAATCACTTTGTTAAAAGCTCGCTGGTCACTGACAACTGTGATATAACTGCAAGTATTGATGAACTAAAAGACTTGAGCATAAATGAGTCAACAATTAATCCAGTTCCCATCAGTATTACTGATCAAAAGTTATTCAGCAACCTCAGTTCTGACACTCCAGTGACTGATGATCTTATCATCAGTGACTTGGAGTTAAAGAAACAAACTGATACATTAAGTCTGAATTCTTTCAAATCTCAATCAAATAAGCATGTTGAGCAAAAGAAATCTAGAGCCACAAATAAAAAATGCTATAAGTGTGGAAATAGACAACATGTGTCAACAGATTGTTCATCAGTACAAGTCCAACCAACCACCAGCAGTGAGTCAAATGTTTTGCTGGTTAGTGGAAGCCAAGTTAAGGGCTTATCCACCATGAACCCATCTCAGGATGGGTTCATAAATTGAACTAACAGCTTACTTCTGATGTAGGGCATTCTTAGAGAAACAATCTGGTATCTGGACAGTAGGTGTTCCAGACATATGACCGAATGTAAGTCCCTGCTCAGCGACTACCAGGATGAAAAAGGTCCTGATGTAGTTTTTGGTGATAACAACATTGGTAAGGCCAGAGGGTATGGGGTCTTGACCAATGGCAATGTGATGTTTAAGAGGGTGGCATATGTTGAAGGACTGAAGCACAATTTATTAAGCATCAGTCAGTTCTGCGATGCCAAGAATAAAGTGTTGTTTGATCATGAAGCTGAAGTTGTTTACAACAAAAATGGAAGTGCTGTCCTGGGTGCTCAAAGGAAAGGAAATACATATGTAGTCAATATGGACTCAGCACAATCAGGAACATGCTTTTATTCCAGAACTGTTTCAGAAGAAAAATGGTTATGGCATAAGCGACTTTCTCACCTGAACTTCAAAGCCATCATCAAGCTCAGCAAGCATAGCTTGGTAAATGGTCTTCCAAAGCTTACTTTTGACAAAAACAAGCTTTGTTCAGCATGTGAAAAGGGAAAACATCACAGCTCTTCTTTCAAAAGCAAGCAAACATCTTCAGTGACAGAATGCTTTCAACTGATGCATATGGATCTATTTGGTCCAGTGAGTTCTCCTAGTCTTGGTGGTAAAAGGTATTTCTTGGTAATTGTGGATGAATATTCCAGATATACTTGGGTATTCTTCCTCAAAGCCAAAAGTGATGCAACACAGGAAATTATATCCTTTATCAAAAAGATGGAAAACTTAAATGATTGCTCAGTTAAACATTTAAGAAGTGATAATGGCACTGAATTCAGAAATATTGACCTTGAAAGTTTCTGTGATTCAAAAGGTATTTCTCAAAACTTCTCTGCACCAAGAACACCTCAACAAAATGGTGTTGCAAAAAGGAGAAATAGAACCTTGATTGAATCTGCAAGGTCAATGCTCATAGATGCTGGTCTTAAGACCCACTTCTGGGCTGAAGCAGTTAACACTGCCTGCTACACTCAGAATAGGTCTCTGATTGTCAAGAGACATGAAAAGACAGCCTATGAGGTGTTAAGGGGGAGAAAACCTGACATAAGTTTTCTTCATGTTTTTGGCAGTACCTGCTATGTCTTGAACAAAAGAGATCACTTAGGGAAGTTTGATCCCAAAGCTGATGAAGGTACATTTGTTGGTTACTCAATCATTTCAAAAGCTTTCAGAGTTTACAATAAAAGAAGGGAATGTATTGAAGAATCAATGGACGTTACCTTTGATGAATCTTATGATGAATCACTCACTGATCCAAAAGATTATGAAAACCTTATTTTTAATTCAATCAGTGATGACAAGCATGAGGTTCATCCATCAGATTCTGAAAAGGAAGATGATGTCCCTGAAGATACTTCTGGCTCTACTTTAGCTGAGAATAATTCAGGAACCTCATCTTTGCCTGCTGATATCCCATCATCATCATCTCATCATTTGCATCAAAATAATAACACTTTTTTTCATAATCAAAGCTTAAACATTGCTTCTAATGCTGATGTGTCTGGTGGATCACCTTTGAATAATCAAGTCACTGCTGAACCTCAGCGAGTGACTAAATGGACCAGACATATTGATAATCAATTGATTATTGGTGATCCTCAGTCCAAGGTCCAGACCAGATCAGCATCTGCTAACTTTTGTTTGTTTGTAAGCTTTGTGTCACTGATTGAGCCCAAGAAAATTGATGAGGCACTCACTGATCATCACTGGATAGCTGCCATGCAAGATGAGCTATCTCAGTTTGAAAGGAATAAAGTGTGGAAGTTAGTACCTCAAGTAGCTGGGAAATCTGTGATTGGAACAAGATGGGTGTTCAGAAACAAGATGGATGCTGATGGTGTTGTTATAAGAAATAAGGCTAGACTGGTTGCACAAGGTTACTGTCAGCAAGAAGGAATTGATTATGATGAAACCTTTGCACCAGTTGCTAGGCTTGAGGCAATCAGGTTGTTTTTAGCATATGCAGCTCACAAGAAGTTCAAGGTATATCAAATGGATGTGAAAAGTGTCTTCTTGAATGGCAAGCTGCAGGAAGAAGTGTATGTGAAGCAACCACCTGGATTCAGTGATCCCAAGCATCCAGGTTATGTATATAAACTGGATAAAGCTTTATATGGACTAAAACAAGCTCCCAGAGCATGGTATGACACTCTTTCTACCTTCTTAACTAACTGTGGATATGTCAGAGGTAAGATTGACAGCACACTTTTTATTAAAAAGGATAAGAAAGATGTTATATTAGTCCAAATTTATGTTGATGATATTATTTTTGGGTCTACTAACAATGACATGTGCAAGGAGTTCAGTAACCTCATGACTAAAAGTTATGAGATGAGCATGATGGGTGAACTAACATTTTTCCTTGGTCTACAAATAAAACAAACCAACACTGGTATTTTCATAAATCAAGGAAAATATGTTAAAGATTTATTAAAGAAATTTGAATTCACCAACTGCTCATCCCTTGCTACACCAATGTCATCTGCAGTCAAATTACATGCTGATCCTGATGGTAAATGTGTAAACATCACTGCTTACAGAGGAATGATCGGGTCACTGCTGTATTTAACTGCTAGTAGACTAGACATTATGTTTTCCACTTGTCTATGTGCTAGATATCAAGCTGATCCAAAGGAATCTCATTTGCTCGCTGTCAAAAGAATATTCAGATATCTGAAGGGCACACAAAATCTTGATCTCTGGTACCCATATGGTTCAGATTTCTCACTGAAAGGATATTCAGATTCTGATCATGCTGGATGCAAGATGGACAGAAAGAGCACCTCTGGTAGCTGTCAGTTTCTTGGAGAAAAGCTAGTAAGCTGGTCAAGCAAGAAACAAAACTCTGTCTCAACTTCTACTGCTGAGGCTGAATATGTCGCTGCTGGAGCCTGCACTGCTCAGATTCTATGGATGAGAAATCAGCTCGCTGACTATGGCTTTGACTTTGAGAATGTTCCAATTTATTGTGACAGTCAAAGTGCTATTGCCATAGCCAACAATCCTGTGATGCACTCAAGGACAAAACACATTGATGTCAGATATCACTTCATCAGGGACCACGTCATAAAAGGTGACATTGAATTACATTTCATTCCAACTGATTACCAACTCACTGATATTTTTACAAAACCTTTAGATGAGAAAAGATTCACCTTTCTCATCAGCGAGTTGGGCATGCTGAACCTGAATGATTAAAACCTGATTGTTTAATGAAAAAGGTAGTTACTGAATAAATAATTTATTTCTATTAACTCGCTGATCTATTATTCTCACTGATGCAATCAGCAAGAACAATAAGTTAGCATAGTTATAATAAATAAACTATATACTTGGTAACTGCACATGAAAATTCCTTATATCATATAAATAAATTATATCTTATGATTCACATACTTGACTAGCTGATTGGATTTGTATTCTAAGCTGAAATTTGATCAGCGACATCAAATGTGAAACATAATATTATTTTATTATAAGATATAACTTATTTTCATCTCGCTGAGACATGATGTATCAGCGAAAGTTTCGTTTTAATATTGCATTTATTTCGACATATATTCCTTACAATTAATACTTTGTATTTAATTTGTAACGATTTATATTCTTCATAAATACTATATTAAAATATCTTATGGGAACTCGAAAAGGTACACTTTTTCTGACACCTCGTATACCTTTTCCGGCGCACCACTCCCATCAACATTTAATGTTACCACCCCTCACCATCATCACCCTACTCCACTACCACCAACCACTCTTATTTTATTATTTCTTTTTACCTTTTTGACCACGTACATACTCGTTATAACCACATATTTTTCACATCAGCAACCGTATATAAGCAGCGAAACTCCCACCTTTTCATTCTTTACGCTCTCTTACTTTTTAAACTTCATCTTCCTCAATTTTTCTCTGCAAACTTCCAACTTTTTCAAATTTCTACTTTCTTTTCTAAAATGGCAAGGACAAAATTTTTCAACAATACCTACACTCCTACCCCAGAGATTAAAGCTCTTCGAGCCTCTGCGGTCAGCGAGACCCTTGTCGTTACAGTTCCCAAATCTAACTATTTGGGAAATGTAACCTGTACAAAACCTGAGTATGCGGAGGTGATAAACTTTTTGAAAAACCATTTTATCCTCCCTGCTCTTACCTTGTCTCCTGGGGAAATGAAACCAGAATGGCTCAGTGAGTTCTGGTATACCTGCACTCACTCAGTCGTGTCTGGTGTTTCCCAACTCCAGGGTTTTATTGACAATGGTACCCAACCTATAATAATAACTGCCAACACCATTCGCTCTATTTTACAACTGCCGACCCTTGAGTCATACGAGTCACTGCCAGAGAGCGACGTTGCCAAACAAGGCCTCGTCGAGCTCACTGAGATTGAGTGTAAATACTCAGTCGATGGCAATGGCAATCGTAAGTACTCTACGGTACATAAAACCAAAATGGATGGTGTTTGGAATGCCCTTTTTACTAATTTCATTCAATCTTTGGGCACAAAATCAGGGAGCTATGATCAATTCAGCTCCCTGGAAGCACAGATCAGTTGGTCACTGATCAACTCTCTACGAGTTGACTATGCAAGTGTTATTTTCAATGAACTGATCACAAAGGTCGCTGAGCCTGCCAGGGCAAAATATGTAACTTACCCTAGGTATCTCTCACTGATCTTTAGGGATCAGTTTGATGCCTATGATAGGGTATCTTTTCAGGGATTTGAGCCCACTCTGGTAGGATCTCAAATTTTTGCAAAACCAGCGACTGCAGCTTTACCTGCGTTTATGAAGCATCCGGGGATCCTTGCACCCCAGCCTGTAACTGCTGTACAAATGTCAGTTCCTGCCCCCCCCCCCCCCCCCATCGACCACGTCACTGACCACACCCCCAGTGACTACTGTTGGTCAACCACCAATCAAGAAACCACCAACTGCTCCCAAGAAAAGATCCAAATTAGGGTCCCTGACATTAAAGGATCAGGGACATAGCAAAAAGAAGACATCTACGGATGCCAGTGGTGAATCAGTGACTGTACGTTCAGTTACTGAGGGCACCACTGCTGAACCCTTAACTTTAACTGCTTCACTGGACTCCCGAAAGTCCAGTGACTCTACAAAGGGAACACTACAGACAGCTGTAGTGGATCAAACCACTGTTGGCAGTGATTCGGGTGCACCCCACACCCTTAGCTTGAGTCAACCCAGCCACTTATCATCCTCACAAAAGGGTGACATTTCATTAAAAGGGCAAGTGGCATCAGTGAGTGATAACACACTCATAGCTGATGTCACACCACTGGCTACAGACCCGGGCCATCTCTTATCTATCACTGCACCGACTGCCAATGTCTCACCACTGACCCATGGTGAGATACAGGTCGCTACTTCTATTTCCAATGAACCACCAGCTAAATCACAAGCTGATGATGAGGAAATCATGCCAATGGACACTTCTGAGGATACCCAACCCATTCCTCCACCTTCCTCCACCTCACCCATCAGAGAGCTCACCCCCACATCTTTCTCCAGTGACAACATCCAAGCTGCTGCTGATCAGACCACACCCCCTGATCATGTAGCCCAATCTACTCCTACCCCCATTATTAATACCCAAACTACTCCCCCAAACACATCCACTCACTCCACATCAGATCAGCTACTGATGGAGTACATTGCCCAATCCCAAACCCAAATTAAGATGCTCACTGAAGACCGTGAGGCACTTATTGGCAATGTCTCTGTCCTCCAAAAAGCTGTTGCTGCTCTCACTGATGTGTATAACTCCATTGAACCATGGAGTGCATCTGTTAGTGAGAGGGTCCAAACAGTAGCTAATGCTAGTGCTGCAATAAACCATGCAGTCACTGAGCTAGCCTCCACCTCCAACACCAACTTCACCAATCATGCTGCTGCTATTGCCCAGCTCACCACCAACCAAAATGACCTAGCCATCTCTGTATCCAACTACCTTTATAACACTGACAAAGTTATTAAGGTGCTTCCACAGGTTGTTTCACAGCTCACAAAGTCTAGAGCTGAGGTCGCTGCCCTGCGTGAGGAGAACGCAGACTTCACTGATCAGATACTTAGGGCAGTTGATCAGTTTGAGCGAACCAGTCAGGGGGAGAGTGAAGAAGATGACTTGGTCTCTGACCCAGAGATGCCCCGTAAGATGACTGATCCGCTATCAAACAAGGCTCACAGGGACATAGTGCTCACTACCTATGCACTTCGTCCTATTGCTGAGCAACCTGAGCTGGATGCCCTTGCAGTTGCTGAACTGTATTGGGTGGATATGGAGATAGCTACTGACATGGTGGCTGTCGCTGAAAGATTTCCTGAGTTCAGTGCTGAAGAGCTCAGGAACTATAATGGGCTGGTACAGCAATGGGCAGTGGATGATACTGCTAGGATTGAGGGTACCTCAGTGAGCTATGAACTGGCTCGCTGGGAGTGGATGAATAGGAATGTAGTAGCTGATGCATCTGATGATGAGGAGGATGATACCATCATGCATGATGCTGATGATAATGATGATGATAACAATGATGATGGCCAGGGAGGTGGTCATGGAAATGGTCAGGGTTCAGATGATGAAGATGATATAAATATGGAGGATCAGCAACCCATATCATCTGTTATGAAAAGAAAGAGGACCAGTGACACCTCTCCTGCATCTACTCCTCCATCAAAGAAACAACAGGTCAGTGATCCTCAATTACATATTGTCATATCTGAGGTAGTTGCACCTTCATCTCCACCAGCAACCCTAAACCTACCCTCACCTACAGCAACTACAAACACAACAACCCAAACAGTCCAAATAACCACACCTACCCCAGCTACTATAACACAAATCTCCACAGCAACTCCTTCCAACACTACCACATCAGATACCTCCCCCACAACATGCCTTTCCTCTGACTCAGCCTCAGATACCCCTTGTCCTGATGAAACAAAAGATCAGAGAATTGCCAGAAAGATAAAGGCAAGACAGGACAGGGAGCAAGAGATGATACTGCAAATAACTTTTCAGGCTGAGTTGAGAGAAGAACAAGAAAGGAAAAGGTTGCTGAAAGAGCAATCAGATGCTGACAGAGCGTACCTACTGGAATTGAGCTCCAAAGATGCCAATGAAAGGGCCAGACTTCTTAAGCAAAAGAAAGATCAAGAAGAGTATGATGCTGCAATTGCCAGGGTACTTGCTGAGATAGAAGAGAGTGAGCTAGAGCAACATAAACTGAAAAGATCAGCTAGCAAGAGCTCTAAAAAGAAAGGGGGAGCTGTCAAAACAGCAGTGGATAGAAAGTGGGATGAAATTGATAGAAAAAGATTTGCTGCCAGAATGACAGGGAGATCAAACCCTGCACCTATCACCAAGGTCAAACTGAAAAAGTCAAGGAACCAATCTCAACCTCAGCTACTTATACAAAGAGGTTCAGAGACTCAATCAATGCTACTTGATCAAGTATGCAAGCTGCACAGAGAAGAATGGAATGAGATAAGGCTTGCTATCAGCCACTCTACAAGTGCAGCTAAGGTTGATTTCATGAAGGAGATTGACAGACTCTATCAGAAAATGGTGTCGCTGCAACTCCTCAGACCAGAAGATACTGTCATACATGGTGAGGAAATTGTTCAGCCAACTAGTCCAAGGTATAGATCAGGTACCAGCAGCATCTATCGAATCCCCAACACTTCAAGGCTTAATCTATCTATCCCTGCTGGTGTGCCAAAGCTTGAAGGTCATGAGGTCACTGAAAGAGAGAAGGGTCTGGTATACAGGGACCTAAATGGTGCCCTTAGGTTTCAGAGAGAAGCTGAACTTGAGAAGGTTGATCAAGAACAACTCATACACCTGATCAGGTCAGCTAGCATGCTTCCAACAGATTCAAAGATCAGAAAAGCTATTCTCGATGAAGCCTTGGCCAGAAAGTTCAGATACCTGCCCTCCAAAGACAAATATGAACTTGAAGCTGAGCTTGGTATAGTGAAGGAAGAGGAGATGTGGAGAGATAAATAGCTTAGACATTTTGTAATAGATAGCTTCTGTAAATAATTTGTTCTATGATATATATGAGGCTTGAATCAAGAAAATCTACAAGTGCAAGTCACTGGGCAACCTCCTATCAGAGACTCAAAATCTTTTCAACTACAAAAATTTACAAGGACAAGTCTCTGAACATTCAACTTATCAACAAAGTAAAGGGGAGATTTTTGAGTCCAAAGCTTCCTGCAACTAGTTTGTCTAAGGGAGCTCTGACTTAAACCATTTAGGGGGAGATTGTTGAGTCACTGATCGTCAAACTCAAGATGGTCGCTGATCTCAATAATTAAGGGGGAGACTTAGATAATGTCTACAGGCAGATTGTTGAAGTCATTAGTCGCTGATAAGCGAAGTCACTGATGGTGCCTCATTGTCTCAAGTCTCTGACCCACTTACTGAAGATCTCTCTATGAAGAAATGTTTCAAGTCAAGCTCCTGTTGCTGAAGTTTATATTCGCTGATCCTCTATCACTCTGTGTTACTGAAAGAGAATGATGCTCAACTTTGTGTGTCGCTGATCATCATCAGCGAGAGCATTACTCTCTGTACATGAAGTATGATTCAAGTTGAAGATAGTGTTGCTGAAGGTTTTCTTGTCGCTGATTGTATCTTTGGCCAGTAGAAGAAGAATTCATAAAGATCAAAGACTCAACTATGTGTGTCGCTGATACTCATCTATCAGCGAGAGTCTCTAAGTCTTCTTGAGTTCTCTCATCTGCTGAATAAAAGAAGTCGCTGAAGATTAGCTGTTCAAGTCATTCTTTAGAGCATGTTAGCTCGCATCGAGAATGAGGAGAGTTGATACATCTATCAGCGACTGCAGCATTAAATGCCGCATTAAATAAGAAGTCAACATTCGGCGTTACTACGGCGCAGCACGTGCTCCTCGAAACTTGAAAAGAGTAACGTGGAAGCTTTTGATTGGTCTATGGTACAAGGTGATATTTCCCAAGACAGAATGTCGTGCCATGATACATCACATCTCAACTACCTCTCCAATCAAGCAGCGACACGTGTCTATCAGATCCGGAAATCAAGGATTTCAGTGTCTATAAATAGCGTAGTATGTTGTACTTCAGTTTGTGTCGATTACTTGTATTGTCACTTGTTTGTCAGTGACTAGTTTGTCTAAAATACAAGTAAACACCAGCGAGTAAACTAGTAGCGTGTTTGTCCACTACTAGCTTACTTCAGCGAGTGAGCAGTTAGCGTGTTTGTCCACTACTGCTCATCTCTTTGTACTAGCTGTATTGTTTGATTTAGATTAGCTTTGGCTAATCTATTCCGCAAATCAACAAGAGATAAATTTTATGAATAAAAGAATTTATCTTTCAGCTATATGTGTATCAGCATTTGAACTGTTTTTTTATATACATACTTGTGTTCATATTGTTGTTACCTTAATACGATTAAAAACTTGTTAAGCAAATATAACTCATCATAAAAGAAAAGAAAAGTTTTTAATTGTATTCAACCCCCCCTTCTACAATTAACTCACTGTTAACGATTCACAATCACTAATATAATAGTGATTTGGGACTCACAATAATAAAATTGAATTATGACTCTTAACAAAATAAAAGACAATAGTTTGTTAATAATTAAAAATATAAAAACTGTAAAATGAGAATTTTAGAATTTTTGAAGAACTTTTGAGAAAAAAAACTTATTTGATTATGTGGCATAATTTGAATGCTTTTAATAAAAGGTTTTTTGTCCCGTGAAAACAAAGAGATAAAAAAAAAGTGAAAACGCATCTCCACCCTCCATCTAATCTAACATATACTCCCTCCATCCCAATTTTATTGTCCCCCGATAAAAAATACGCAGTTTAAGAAAAACATCACCATCTCTCTTACTTTTTGATAACAAAACAATTTTACCCTTTACTATTTACCTACCTTTTGTCTTACATATATAAATTAGGGGCAAAAATGAATTTTATCTCATTATTCTTTTCTATATATGGAAGTGGACAAATAAATTGGGACATCTCAAAAACGAATAGTGGACAATAGATATGGGACGGAGGGAGTATGTATATATAAAAGGGGTGGAGATAAAAAAATCCCGGTGAAAACACTTTTTCCTTCACAATTTTTCTAAGGTGTGAACTTTTTTTTTTTAAGTAACCAAAAAAATTAAGGTTCACACAAAAAATTATTTTTTCTAAAAAAAATAAAATAAAGTCAAATTCGAAAACCAAAACAAAAAAATTAAGGTTCACAATTAAAAAAGCTTAAAAACTTTACGTGAACCCAAAACAAAAAAATAAGATTCACAATTAAAAAAGTTAAAAACTTGTTGTGAATCTTAAAAATATTAAGGTTCACAGTTGAAAAAAAAACGTTCACAATTAAAAAAGTTAAAAACTTTCCGTGAACCAAAAAAAGTTAAGATTCGCAATTGAAAAAGTAAAAAACTTTCCATGAACCAAAAAAAATTAAAGTTCACAAATGAAAAAGTAAAAAACTTTCCATGAACTCAAAAAATTATTAAGGTTCACAGTTGAAAAAAAAAAAGTTCACAATTGAAATTTTTTAAAACTTTCCGTGAACCTAAAAAAAATTAAGGTTCACGGTTGAAAAAAAAAAGTTCACAATTGAAAAAGTTAAAACTTTCCGTGAACTCAAAAAATAAATTAAGGTTCACAGTTGGAAAAGTCAAAAACTTTTCGTGAACCTAAAAAAATATTAAAGTTCACAATAAAAATTCAAATTTTTCGTGAAAAAATGTAAAAAAAAAAAATGTGAAAAAAATAAGGTTCACAATTGAAAATTTTATAACTTTGTGTGAAGCAAAAAAAATATAATAAAGGTTCATGACAAAAAATTTATGTGAAACAAATAAAATATAAGGGTTCACAAAAAAATTCATATGTGAAGCAAAAAAAATGAAAGTTCACAACTTAAAAAATTATGAATCAAAAAGTGTTTTCATCGGTTTTTTTATCCCCACCCCTTTATATATATATATATATATATATATATATATTGTATTAGATGGAGGGTGGAGATGTGTTTTCACTGGGGTTTTTTATCTCCTTGTTTTCACCAGAACCTGTTTTGGTCAAAAATTACTATAAGCAATTAAGTGATCAAATTTAGAAAAGTGAGGTTGGGTGCTTAAAATTACTCTCAAGATAATTACGTAGAAACCCGATTATCTATATTAGTAAGCCAATATTTCGTATAAAAAGATAGATTAAATATGTCGATCCTTGTTGAACAAATGTTTAATATAAAAGCTCAAGAACAGATTAAGGATAATGCTATTTTGACAATGAAAATGTAAAGAAAATGCGATTGAAGCAATATGAATGATAAATAAATAAAAACGACACAATGATATACGAGGAAAGCCCTTGATCAAGGTTGATCGCCGGCACAAAACCTCGGAAAGGATCAAGCGATCCTTGCCTTTGTTAATCTTATAAAAATGAAAGTAATTGATTACAAACTAATAGCATAAGGATGATCGGCTATGTGATTATCTACGAAATTGACTAAGTGTTGATGAATGTGTTTGAGGGTGAATGAAAGCAAAGTATAAGTGTTTTTCAGGTTAAAAATAGTAAGTATTCGTTCACCTAATCGATCATCCATGCCTCATTTAAATACTAAGAGCGTATAACAATATTTTCGAGATTTCATGGATCCTCTGATGAAGGGTGAAGACTCTCAACGTCTCTTTTGACTTCATTTTACACGTGCAGCTGACTTCGTCTTCGTATAATCGTATCAAGACCTTGCCATATAATCCGGAGCATATCTCACATGACGCGTTCTCCTTGTGACCTGGTCAATACTCGAGGAAAACAAATATGTTAAACAACACATGATCCTGAACTAATACAGATTCAGGATCCCGAGCTATGCATAATCCAGAATAAACATAGGATCCTCACGTAACTGAATCCTTGGTCCAGTATCCTGCATAATTACGTTAGATAAACATATCCCGAATAGGATCCTGCAAGACAAATAATAAGGATATTTCCAGGATCCTTAACTATATCTGTGATCCTGAAAACAGACTTACAAACTATCATTATCCTGAGACACGAATATAAAATGCAAATACTTTTCATACATGTGTGTTGATATTATGATGCTAATAAAGATCCTGTAAAGTTAGATAAAAATTCACCCACAATATAACACATCCCTATATATATATATATATTAAGCGTTTACTTAGTTTCATGATAATATTATTTTATATTTACGAATTTATATATGTAGTGATTAAAAAATTATACTATTTTGAATCCGAGTAAATGAAAAAAATTAATTTTATTTAAATCTATATTAGTCTTTTTAAATAATTTTATTTGATTAAAAAAATATTTTTTTAATAAGTTTGAGATTTTATTTTAGAATTACCAAACTAAAATGACTTAGTTGAAAATTTAAAACTTAACGAAGATGAAGGCATTGTAAAACTGTTTCCTATATAATATTTATAAAATGGAAAATACTATTTGTAGCAAGGATAATAACCAACTTCAAACCAACTTAATTGACTTTTAATTTAGTTTATAAAATAACTGTTCTTAATAAAAAAACCGTGATCAACGTTCAAATTCTTTCTACACAATGCAACTGCAACCTATTCTTTCATCATAAACAACAAATAAAACTAGCCCCCTACTTTTTAGTTTTCCTTCAACATCTTAATAAAACTAGTCCCTTACTTTTCAGCTTTCCTCCAACATCTTTTGAGTAATTTCATTATACGTACGAATCATATAAACAATTTTTTCAATTGAGGTTTAGGCATTATTGATATATATGTTTAATAAATAAGAATCAAAAAGTAAAAGAAGTAAACGGATTCTAAAATAAACTGGAAACAAGGGAGGGGGAATTAATTTGACTTTGGAGAAGGAAAGAGAACGTGATACGGTTACCAAGTATTTTTTTCACTGTTTTTTTTTACTTTTCTTTTTATTTATAATAAAGTTAGTTAGGAATTAATTATTATCCTTAACCCTTAAGGTTACATATAGCAAAATTCGTTTAAGGAAATCTTATTGACAACCCTAAAGGTTATCAATATTATTTCCCTCACGGTACAAATATAATCTTGAAATCATGAAATAATATTATACTGTAGACACATTTACTATTTTAATACTCGTAATTTATCATGAATGTTATTGTAAACTACGTAGTACATAATTATCTACAACCTAGACCACCCTGAGGTTAAATTAAAAATAGATAACTTATTATTTTAATTTCAATAACGGATTATTAGAAGAATTTTTAAAGGAAAAAGTCACTAGCAGACCTCGTCATCTGCTAAATATCACAAAAACAGTTGAATTAAAAGAGACAAAAATGAATAAATGAGAAAAGATTAGGGCGGCGAAGTAGCCAAGTTGGATGGGTCCCAACCCGATCGAACCCTGTTGTCAAGAGAATTTGTAGGGTGTGGTAATCCACACACTTGGCTTCCATGGTCCGGACCATTTGGGCGGTCTTCCATTCCTATTACATTAATCACTCGCTTTTAACTTTGTAAGGACAACAATTGATACTAGATTATTATATTGTCATGTGATACTAAAAATACTCTATTCCTTCTTTTTTTATTGTTCATCAAAATGATCATCTATTTACACAAAATAACTACTCCCTCTGTCCCACCCTAAGTCTCCACAGTTCACTTTCCACACAGTTTTAGGATTCTTCACTAACTAGACTTTTCACCAATCAAATAACAAATCTACCCACTAAAATCTCATTCGATTGGTTAAAACATGAAATGAACACTTATTTGGGACAACCCAAAATGATAAGGTGAACACTTGGAGTGGGACAGAGGAAGTATAAAAGATCATTAAACTTTCCAATTTACCCTAATTTATTGCTCTCAATTATTTATTTCATAAAAATTCTAGTCCAACTTGCTTTGTATATTAAG
Source organism: Pseudognaphalium luteoalbum (assembly GCA_963422505.1). NCBI lineage: Eukaryota > Viridiplantae > Streptophyta > Magnoliopsida > Asterales > Asteraceae > Pseudognaphalium > Pseudognaphalium luteoalbum. The sequence goes on from OY730194.1 coordinate 122,362,835, forward strand.
ACAAAATTCATATTTAACCAATCTAATTTAAATTTAAACAGAATTGTTAAGGCAATAAAAATGGGACACACATGAAGGATCTATTATTCAGCCCCATGATATATACAACATGGCTTTTGATACATACAACAACATATATGCATTACAGTGTTATACTATACTATATAACACTGTAATGCATATATGTTGTTGTACATATCAACACCCATTATTTAAGATGTTCTTGAAAGGCGGAGAGTATAAATCAAACAATTACTACACTTATCAAGTCCGTTCGCCTAATATTTAGGAAATTTAATTAATTAGTTTCTACAAATAGCTAGACGATGAAGAAAAAAGAGAAGAAAATAAGTAATTAATGTAGGAAGACATGCATATGCACTAGAATGGTCCGTTGGGATATGACAATTTGTGCCACCACCGACCTTCCCTCCTAAACCACACCCCGTCGCTTTTTCACCTCTCACTGTTATTTCAATCGGCTTAAAATATTCTTCGATTACAATCAATATTTTCATATAATAATTGTAGTTATATTTTGTTACATTTTTCCACAATTCTCCCTTCTTAATAAGCAATGTTTTAAAAACCGATTTAAATCGGCAGATCGGACCGGTTAATCCAGAATCGGGAAGAAAAGCAGTTCAATGTATGTAGTGTAAAATTACCAGTTCGACCGGATAGGGCACCGGTTCAACCGGATTAACTCGGGATTGTCCAGGAATCCGATTCAAGAAAAAAAACCGATTTTTAAAACGTTGTTAATAAGTACGGAGTACATCTAATTTCAAACTGGGATTGATTCGACAACATAGAACGTAAAATACGCCCAAAATACAATGGATTCGTAATATGTCGTTTTGGTTTGATGCATTGACATGAAAACCAAAAAAAAAAAAAAAGTGAGCAAAGAATATTAATACTTTTGTTATCGATCAGGAAAACAAGAAATAGACATGGAAAATGATACATTGGGTGGATACCAAAAGAAAAGTTGTATATTGAACTCATCCGTATTTTGAAGTGTTCGATGTGTTCTCTATTCCTCCTTTTTGATATTATTAATTGATAGCTAGTGTCTCTATCTAAATGGATATTTTTAACGATAGACGTTACTACGATGTAACCCTAACATCAACTCCATTTCTAATCTCATCCTAATTAAAGTTCACAAACTAATTCATTAAAATGTATTGACTTTGTTAGAAAGATTTTACTCATAACCATATTAATTTAGGGAAACAATAACGACAACCTTAATAATAGAATTATATTATAGTGTATTTATTGAAGTTAAAATTTCCTTATTTAATTAAATTCATAATCATAATTTCGTTATTAGTTAAAATGTATTGACATCGATAGAAAGATTTCTCATAGCCGTTTTAATTTATCACAAATCATGCGTAGTGCATGTCTTTTCCCCCCTTTTTGAACAACTAATGATATTATGCAACTAGAAAGAAATTAAAGTAAATGCAGTATAAATATATAATGAGTGCTTGTCAAGTATAAGACAAATTTAACTTCATATTTTTATAATTTTCTAAACAATATACACACAAAGTTATAGCCCCTCAAAAATTACCAAAAACACTTTATTTCAACTTTCACCCGTTTGACCCAATTAAATTATTACTTCATCTATTGTTTAGTTACTACTCTCACTACTTTAAACATCATTACTAATAACAATTCAACTCATTGATCTAAACTATTCATAAGGTGAGCTATCATCAATTTGCAAGAATTCATTAAAACCTCATTTGAAACAACTCATCAATTCTATGATTCTATCTCCAATTCAACTTAATTAATCTAACTCTAATTTCGTTTTATGCATCACCAAACCATTAAACCCCCACTTTTCCCAATTTCTAGGTTAAACTAAGCATGATTAACAATTTAACTGTAGTTAGTGATGATAATCCTTGCTTCAATTTGACTTATTTGGATTCAACTAGTGTTTTGACGTTGGTTTCTCTCCTTCAGCTCCTTCAATCGATCTCTCCCTTTCTTTATTTGTTTCTGGAAGTGTTTAGTAACGAGTTTTATTCACCCATGTGTTGCGGGTGGGTGTTAAAAACTTAAACTATTCATACGCATGAATCTAATTATTTTTAAGGTTTACGCTCGTTTTACGAATTTAAGATGTAGAAGAACCACATATTCTTAATATTATAGTATAGGGTGATCATCGAATTCGTTTTCAAGTTTCTCGAATCATTACAATCGAGTTGTGTTGTTTGTTATAAATTTGTAACAATTAGATTACTAATTTAATTTTATGTTGAACTTTTAATCGATTTTCCCCCCTCAAAGTTAACTACAAATCAAGTTCATTATAAAGTTATGTACAATCAATTAGAGAACCACATTGTCTTAATGAAAATGGTTAAGAATGGACTTAAAGTTTATATGTCGATCACCCGTGTGTTTTTCTATAAGTGCGTGAAAAGACTAATATGTAAAAGATTGATATATAGTTACTACTAATATACACAATTACAACCAATTGTCATTCGAGTAAATCATGATGCAACATAATCATCATTTTGTTAATGGTTATCCTAACAACACCAATAAGTCATGCACATGTTAATTTTGAGTTATCCTATTATCACCTTGTTTATATATATATTATCACTATTTTACATATGCACAAATTAATATTACATACAAAAAAATAAATATTTGTATATTTATGTCATACACATGTAGACATGTAGCAATATAATATAACAAATTGTAGTAACTAGCTTTATTATAATAGAATTAGTATCACATGCTAGTTGACAGGGTCGGAGCTAGAATGGGGGCAGTGGGGACAGCTGCCCCCACAAAAGTTTTGAAATTACGTAAAAAATAAAATTTTCTAAGGTATTAATGACAATTTTAAATTTTTGCCCCCTTAAAACTAAGAAGAATTAACAAACAAATTTTTTTTACCCCCTCAATATATATATCCTAGCTCCGTCCCTGCTAATTGATAGTGAGTTACAATAGTAGTAGTGAGTTTGAGTATGTTAGCAATAGTAACATCACATTTGGTAATTGTTATTTGTATATTTATGACATACATATGTAGCAATATAATATAAAAATAGTAGTAGCTACCTTTATTATAATAGAATTAGTATCACATGCTATTACTAGTGGATAGTAAGTTACAATAGTAATAGTGAGTTTGAATAAGTTAGCAATTGTAACATTACATTTGGTAATTGTTATATATGTATGCATGTGTGTCGATATGTATATGTATGTATGATTTAATTATTTTGTTTTACTAGATTGATTTATTTGGTTTGTACACTTCTAGTTCCTCTAGTCTTAGTAGTTAAGCAACTTAATATATTTCACAATTACTAATATTTTACACAACTTATAAGATTATCTATAATATAAATATATTACGTTCATTAAATAATACCTTAAATTTTGAAATGTTACAAAAAAAATTAAAACTATCATATTAGTATTTAAATATTATTTATTTTTGGACTTTGATAAATAGTACCCTACGCAATGGATAAAGCTTCTAAAAATAATTTATAAGCATCCAACACTCCTTGTTAATAACTAATTTCAAAGTCACTTTCCACTTAAATTCATAAAGTAGTGATAAATATGAAAACATTTATGTTTATTTAATGTTGAATTCTATGTTTAGTAAACTTAAACATTGCTCTTAGGGCATTATACATCAAAACCCTTTATTTTTATATGATTTTAAAAATCTAGTAGGAGATTCACATTCTAGCTTCACCCCATCTAAGAAGACAAAAAAAGTGTGAGAGAGGGTGCATAAATTAAAGAATTTATTAATTGTTTTCACCTAATTTTTAGGAAGTTTAATTAGTTTCTACAAATAGCTAAGGGTCGTATTTTCTATACCATTTATTTATTATTAAATTAACTTTTATGTACTTTTTATGCACTTTTTTAAATCATTATTTCTTACATTTTATACATACCTTTTCTGTACTTTTTTCTTTTTCTTTTTTTAATTAAAAAATAGCATGAAAAGTAGATTTAAGCGGTATATAAAGATATTCTCATACGTAGACGTTAAAGAAAAAAGAAAAGATAATTATATTATATTATTATTACCTAATAAATGCAGGAAGACAAGCGTGTGCACTAGAATTGGTCCGTTGGGATATGACAATTTGTGCCACCACCGACCTTCCCTCCTAAACGACATTCCGTCGCTTTTTCAGCTATAAATTCTTTCAATCGACTTAAAATTCTTGATTTCGGTTACAATCAATATTCGTATAATTAACACTTGTATTATCTTTTTACATTTTTTCCTACATTCGACAACTTCTTATAGTTATCACAGAGGGTATCTAATTTAAATTTAGATTAAGGACGTGGTTAAGATATAACGTAAGATACGTCTGAAATGGATTTGGATTAAGTCCTTTTGGTTTGATGTATCGACAAGTAAGCGAAAAATAAGAACTTATGTTAGCAGAACAATAAGAAATAGACATGGAAAATGATACATTGGGTAGATACCAAAAGAAAAGTTGTACGTTGAACTCATCCGTAATTTGAAGTGTTCGATGTGTCCTCAATTCCTCCTTTTGATATTAAGTGATAGCTAGTGTCTCTTTCTAAATGGATATTTTTAGCGATGACGTCACTTCGATGTAAGCCTAACATCAACAACTCCCTATTTATAATCTTATCCTCATAAAAGTTCGAAAAACTAATTAGTTATCATGTATTGACATCGTTAGAAATATTTTAAATTAATTTTAAAATTATGTGTATGTGCACGTCAAGTATTTTTTTTCTTTCTCTCAACTAATGATATAAACATTTAGCAAGAAATTAGAGTAAATAGAAAAAGCAAATTGTTCGATTCATCCTTGTATTTTGTCAAAAATGAAAAGATCATCTCTCATAATATTAAATAACATATGATATCCATGTGTTCCTTATTTTTCATCATGTGCCATCCTTTTAAACCCGGAAGGACAGATATATATACCCTTACCCTAATTTACTTTTGTTTCTTTAATTATTTTTTAGTTGTATACTTTATAACAAATATATTATTTCTTTTTCAACTTTTATGAAAAAAAGTGAAACAATACAACAAGGCATCATGGTTATTTTCTTCCCGTTCCTAACAACATCACCACCACCTTTCACCGTAACACCAACAACATTCGTCTCATCATGATAGCATAAGCAACATCATCATTCAACAACGGCGACATTTACATACGATGAATTAGATTAACTGAAACTATTGCTAAAAATAAATGAAGGTAAGAATCTTGTTTTTAGCATCAGTTGTAAAAATCATTGTCAACATTTACATGAAAATCATTGTATAAAACATGTACGTAAATGTCGAAAGAATTTTCAGCAATAGTTTTAATACATTGTAAAAATCTTGTGACAATGACTTTTGACGACATTTACATGTTTTTGACAAAGATTCTTTTAACTGAATTTTTATCAATAATTTTTAGATTAACCTCATAATTTTTAGCATCAGCAACCATTTATTTATTTTTCAATTTTTAGAACATAAATGAAGGTACTTTTGACAAGATTCTTGGGTTGATAAAACGAAATAAGTTAAGCAATAGGAAAAATTATTTTGATTTCTATGGTAGATAAATCTTATTGAGTAGTTTGATAGGGAAGAAGTGAGTGGGGAAGATGATCAAGATTAGCATTTATATTACTATGTTTAAAAAAGATGATAGATGGAGTTATTACTTATTAAGAAAGAATAATAAAACTGAAAATTATTAGAAAAATAATTAAATGAGATAATGTAAAAGCTGAGGGTATTTTGGTCAAAAGGATGACAAACGATAGAAAATAAGGAACACAAGATGTCCTATGCTATTTAATCTTTTACAGGATGATCCATGCTCTTTCGACAAAACACAAGAAAACCCATGCATTTTGCTCAAATAGAAATATATAATTAGTGTATGTCAAGTATAAGACAAAATTAATGTCATATTTGAAATATACTATCCAATGTATCCCAGTTAACTAGATCAAAGTAATTGTCGATCGATTGTGCATGCAAGTAAACTAGTAGAGAGGCAGATGTAGAGGAGAGACATGCGGCAGTCGCCCCCAAACATTTTTAAATCATATAAAAATTATTTTATAAGAATATTTTTAATATTTTATAAGTTTTATCTCAAAGATGAAAAAATAATAAAATAATTTTTTTTTACCCCTAATATATAAATTCTAACCCCACCTCACAAAGATTCTGAAAGTTTAGTTAGAGTACAGACGGATAATTAATTATTTATGACAATGTGATAATTTGTATCTCAAACTCAAAGATATGGTTTTTAATACAGCAAAACAAATGAACAAATTAAAATATTTCAATTATAGCCTTTGTAGGTAGCATATTGTAAGTTTATAACTTTTTCTCGACCCACGTACAACTATTTTAATTCCTTCAAAAAAATTTGTTTAATCAATCAATCCACATTATACCATCTATTCACATCACGTGATGGTTATATATGTTTATGTAGCATTCCAAAGCATATAATCTTCGACTATCTAATCCAATCTTATCAACAAACTTATTATCATGTCATGTTACTAGCTACTTAAGTTCATTTAGCTATGTAAAATGTACATCTATCTACTTCAGTCAAAACTTCTTGTAAATATATTATATCATGACATATACGTTTATTCTGGTTCAGTCAAACCTTCTTGTAAATATATTATATCATGACATATACGTTTATTCTGGTTCTGTAAGTGTCCTAATTAATCTACACCAACCTATTAACAATATTATAATCTTTTTAATTAACCAATATAAAAAAATTGTTAGGTACGATCACTATAATTTATTTGTCTACGAGCTTATTTATGTTATTTTCCATTTGTAATAATATAAAACAGGTATTTATATAATTTTCCATTAGATAAGCTATGGGCTTATTTTTAGAAACTACTTCTAGCAGCTTATTTTTTCAACAAGCTCTTTCAAGTAATGCTATATATGATTAATTATGCAAATCTAAAAACATACCTACCTTTTTTATTAGTTGAATTATTTCTCTCTTCAAATATCATCAAATCAATTTTTCGCATCTACTAATCACATCTTAAGGTCTATATTTAAGACTACAGTTTTAGGTCAACCAATCATTATCCAGCTCTTAAAACCGTGTGTACTAAACAAGGCTTATACTCTATATGTTCAACGTTGTGTGATTTTTTTTTCAAATAACCAACGCATATTAAATTATGTAAATTAGTAGAAAAAGTTACATGTATCGTACCTAATAATTTTTTATAAAATATTATGATCTTTTTAGTGTTGGTGTAGATTAGGATACCTGCATAAACTATAATAAAGAAATATACAAGTTGATGATTTTAATTGTCAAAATTGAATTAACTATTACAAAAAAAGTTAATTTAAATAATTAAATTAAATTGAAAAGATTACTCGAAAAAATAAATTAACTAAATAAATTTGAAAAAATGATATTAACTTTAAATTAGCTAGAAATTTGAAGATAAAAAATTACACATATGGTCCACGTGGTTCAACGACTTTTTTTTACCTGCGTGTTACGGCGGGGTATTGATTTTTTTAAAAAAATAGATTTACTAAAAATTCACTTCTGTAAAGTTTTAGCTTTCGACTAATATGAACATTATATATATAATACACAGAGTTTTTAAACTATATATTTTGAATATCACGTTTAAAAAGAGAAATAATCTTAGTTCAACGATAATCAAGTTTACATATGAAAATTTTATAATGCTTTCATTATGTAATCGATTTAGATCATTTATCCATGTATGCATTTAAACGATATATACTAGACATATATGGTGTTAGTGGTTGATCACTTATTATAACACCCCATATTTCAGAAACATGTTTTATTATTATTAAATACCGGAAGCGAGTCTTAATATATACAAACCATATTTACATGTACCAAAATGTGTAACTTTTCAAAACAACACAATTATAAACATATAATTATAAAACCATTTACTGAAAACCGGGTGTTATATAAATTTACAAAACATAACTTTAAATCCCAAAAGATCAGAGTAGTCGCAGTAGTAGTCAAACATCCCATCCAGTATCCCAACGCCCGTTTCATAACCCAAACATAATCCGCAAAATGTTAAATATCGTGGGATTAGCTCACAGCTAAGTGAATGAAACTGTAACCGACAGTTCAATCCAGTAATAACAAATCTTACAACAAATAAACACACAAACACACAATACAAGTGAAAACCAACGGTTCTTGAGTAAGCCTTCACAAGAACCCCTAAATCACTGGTATACTATCGCAGTGATTCACATAAATACACAAAGTCAAAGAGGATTGGCGGTTCTTGGTATGCCATCACAAGAACACCTTAAATCACTGGTATGCCATCACAGTGATTTACCGATAGTTTGAAGCTATCTTCACTGACTAGGGTTCATCCATCAACGATGTGTATCGAAAACCCCGCCAGCCAAACAATAGCAACAAACCCAACCAACGTTGACCTCTGAATAATCCACATAGTCAAATATGCCCAATGGCCACGAAATCACATAATGCATAATCACCGTGCCAAACAATAACCCAGAATACTAGACAGTCAATAATCAGCAATAACAATAACCCAGACTAGCAATAATCAACCCAGTTCAATAATATCAATACTCATATCAATAACCCCAAAACCAATATAAACCAAACAGTCAATAACCAATAACCAGAATGTTCACCCGTTGTAACCAAACCTGTTACAACTGGGTTGAACCGAGGACTACAGATCCACTCACCAATATATCCGCTTCACCACTCAGTAGTCTTATGTCACTGAGTGTCTTCTGCCCAATCTGGAATTACAACCAAAAATCCACAAATCAGTACTTATCCCGATATCCATATAACATATTTCAAATAAACTTAAATATACAACATTAACAAATCATCACATAGTGCATATTAACCCATAAGTTCACATATTAACCCGTTCCCAATTATAATACCAATTATACCCATTAACCCTAATCACACTTCCAAACTTCTAATATCTTGTTCACGTTTATCGTTCATCTCCTTTACACATTTCAAATCATATTCAAAACTCATAGAATACCAATATAACACTTATATCATATAATATCTCAAATACCCATACCAGTTTACCAATTACTAACTAGTTTCCCTATTTGCATAACATATACTAAATCATTATCATCATATATATAAATATATATACTAAGCATCCATATATTCCTTTATAACCACTTAATACATGTATTCACCATATATTCCCATATTTTATCATATCAGTTCACAACCTAATCAATTATATATTTACATATTAAAGTTAGAAATTGATTTGCTGTTCTGCTCCTTGTACCCGTCGGCTTTGGTTCCAGACCCGTCGGGTCCCATCCTTCAACAGCCGGGTCCCTGTGCCCACCCACTGGGTGAATTAACTTTTGTGACAACAGAACATTATTGAGTATTAAAGCCTACAGGAGCCGTCGGTTTTGGCTCAGGATCAGCCGGTTTATACTCATAACCCACCGGCTGGTTATGCCCACCCGCCGGTTTCCCAATGAATACACAGAACCTGTCGGCTAGGATTGATGACCCGCCGGCTTGTTCTTCATTATCTGCAATTCTGCAGATTTTCTGCCCTTAACCACTTCGAATCAAAACCCAATTTTTCATAAACACAGTTATAGACTCGAGTTTTTACCTATATTTGGTTACCAAGACAACTACTAACATCACATATCAAATCTAACTTCAATTTCTACTCATTCATCACTTACCCCAAAACCTTGAATTAAAATTAAAAGTTAAGAAATAATCAAACAACTTAGTTTGCTACTATCAATTATTATCATATAATGATTTCAAATATTAACCTCATAACAACTCTTAACTCTTACAATTTCAATCAACCCAAACAAAATAAAAATGATAACTTTTAAAAGAACAATATGATACTTACAATCAAAAGAAAGAAGAAGTTAAGATGATATGATAATGATTCAAAAATCACAGCTTCCTTTCTTTTGATTTTTTTTCCTAATTGATATGTGTGTGTAGTGGTAATTGAGAGAGAGACACACAATTTTTGGGAAAGATAAAAGTGGTAGGTCGGTCTCACCTTTTTAACCGACTCTGTGTTGTTTAATTTTAGTCCCCTTTTAAACCTATTGTCTGGAACCGAAAATCATTTACAATTTTATTTTACTGACAACTCCAATAATTTAAAACACGTATTATTTTATTAACCACAATGAGTCCCGAGACTCTTTTACCTATTTAATTTCTCATATCAAATGCCAAAATTACTTTTCTAATACTTTTAAAAACTCATTTCCAAACCAACAATTATATTAAATTCCAGACCCTAAAACTGGATGTTACACTTATATTTCTAAAAGAAAATTATAATGTATACGTACTTTTATTTTATGGAAAGATAAAAGAGAGTAAGCATATGAAAAATGAAACTCACCTTATTACATTTGATTATTTACGTAAATTAAAAGGAACAAAATGTATAAAAACTTTGATTGGTTATGATCATTAAATAATCTATTAACGTTTCTTATCTACTGATGCATTTAATTATTTGTGTGTTAGGCGTATATATATTGATAGCGGTTAACTAATTAAGTCTCGTAAACGATATTTAGAATAAAATGCGATTTGAATTTTTATACATTCATTTTTGGAGATATAACAGAGAATATGAATGTACAAAAAGGGTATAATAGGAATTTTGCTACATACGATTTGTTATTCAACGGAAGTTTTGTCATTTTTCAATGCATTCCTAAATTACTGGATTGTCAGTTTTCATTTATTTATTTTAGTTAAATATTTGTTTAAGCCGATCTAATTGTAGATAAATAAAATGAATAAAAAATAGTCATCATCGTTGTCCTCCACTAAATTCTTTCACCACTATGAATCTACTACTTCAACTCTAATAGTTTAAGGTTCTCAAGGTTTTATACTTATATCTAAGATATAAGAGTTTGTTGGTATAAGTTTCTTTCAATACATTTTTTCAGCGATTCAATTGAACATCAAGACGATTCAATATCTACAAAGGTGTGATTCAACATATCTATTTATGGTTGATTCAATTAAACATAACAATAATTCAATATTTTATAAACTTTATTCAACATATTATAAAGAATTTGATGTTGATTGTGAATTCTACCTACCTATTGTGTTATATTTTTATAAGGAATGTAATCTCATACTGATTCAGTAAATATAACATGCGTTATTTTATAATGATTCGGAAAAATTGGAAAATTAATACTCTGATTCAATTTTGACTCATGTGTAGTCTTATATGTTCTACCAATTATGACTACGTTGGATTCATGTAGCAAAAAAATTATAAAACAAAATCATAAAGATAAATCAAAATTATAAGAAAATGGGTTGGTAACAAAATCCCCAACACTTCTTCGATGGAAACTTGGAAAGTCTCCCCTTTTTAGAGTAAGATTCAAATGAGTTCATAATTTTTAAGTGAGACTAAGGGAATCAATAATATCATGCCACATGTACAAAGAGAATGTTCTATACTACAAAATCCATTAACCCCAAACATCAATTATCTCACAAACGACAAATCAAAAAACCATGAAACTTGCACAATATTTTTCAGCGTTTAATCTTCTTCGATTTGCCGTCCCTCATGGCATACTTTCGATAAAAAAAATCCGGTTTTTTGGTAGGTTTTATAAATTAGTAACACGTGTGTTAGTGATTGATTGTACATTTTATTTACGGTTATGGTTAGGGTTAGAGTTTAGGGTTAGGATTTAGCAGGGTTCATGGTTTAGGGTTTAGATTTTATGTTTTAGTAGGGTTTAGGGTTTAGATCGAGTTTTATAAAGGGTTTAGGGTTTGGGGTATAGGGGTTGCAGTTTAGGGTTTGGGTTTTGAGGTTTCGGGGAGAAACCTCACAACCCAAACCCTAAACCCTAAACCACAAACCTTAAACCCTAAACGCAACACTCTAACACATGTGTTAGTAACATATGAAACCCACCAAAAAAATGGAAAAAAAAAATTCGTCAGAAGTATGCCTTGAGGGACGGCAAATCGAACAGGATAAAATGCTGAAAATATGGTGCAAGTTTCATTATTTTTCTATTTCTCATTTGTGATATAATTGATGTTTAGGGTAAATGGGTTTTGTAGTATGAAACATTCTCTTTGTATATGTGGCATGATACCATTGGTTCCCTTAGTCTCACACAAATATTTAGTCTCATTTGAACCTCACCCTTATAACAAACTATCAAAACAGTTTATTTCCAAAATTAAATGATGGTAGTTTTACTTTCTTGCCCTTCCAGAATTTAAATCTTGTGTTAAATATTACAAGACCGCCATCAAATACATCTAACCGTTGATTGTAAAATCCAATGCTCCAAAATTCTTCTCTCCCTTTATAACACCCTCAAAATTCGTTGATTGAGTTTAGCGGAAGCATTTAGTTAAGTATAGGGAGTGCCACAATACACCGTACATGTATACGTATCAGAGCTTATGATTACAACTAAACATAATATATTAAGATGCCAAATGTAATAGTTACAAAGTTTACGATTCATCGAATCGTATAAGTTGAAAAGTAATTAAGTTACAAAAGTAGATTTCGTAAATATGACTAATCAGTTTAGTTATATGAAAGAAATCCATTTGTCAAAAGTTGACATCCTATTCCTTCGTGGGTCGCCTATGTTCCATGTATGCTGGAGGTTCTTACGTGTAGCTAATTCCCTGAAAAACATAGTAAAAGTCAACAACGAGGTTGAGTGAATTCACAGGTTTTATGTTTGCAATAGTTAAATCAAGTTTGTAAGCACAATTGTTAAAACCAATACGTTCACAAATAGTTATTGCCATAATAGTTAAGTAAGCGTTTTGTGGAATGTTATCCAAATATAGTTCGGTTGGGATTTTGCCCAAAATACAGTTTGCGTGGGATGTTACCCAAAATACCATTTACGTGGGATGTTACCCAAAATACCGTTTACAATACGTTACTGGTCATTCTCCAGCGTTTCCAAAACAGTACCGGTCGTTCTCTGGTCTAAATACGCACGGGTCGTTCTCCCATCCAACTCGGCCAGTCGTTCTCTGGCAATAAATACTGCTGGTCGTTCTCCAGTGAAACACAGTGCTGGTCGTTCTCCGGTCAAAAGACGCACGGGTCGTTCTCCCGTCCACTTGGCCAGTCGTCTCTGGCACTAAAATACGTTATTGTTCGTTCTCCAGCGTTTACATAAAAGTACCGGTCGTTCTCCGGTTTACCAAACAAGTTTAACAAGTTTATAGTATGAAAATGTTATCTCATTAATACCAGTTTTGTGTAAGAGTTCAACAGTTTACAGTACTCTAATCGTTCGAGTAAAACAAGTATACAATCATGTAAGTAAAAGTAGTTATGGTAATCAATAAAGCAGTTGAATATGTTTCTCACCCCAAGTTGAAAGCAGTAAAACAGTTAAAAGTGGGGTTGTGAACTCACCTGTTGAGTTGAGTATGTTCGAGTGCTAGCAAAGCCTAAAACCCAAGAAGTCTAGTCGAAATCTCCTAACGCCCTAAACGTAGGAATAATCATATAAGCAGTTGACTAACAGTCTAACCATGTTACTCGTTTATTCATGAAAGATCCTTGTTTATGTTGTAGGTTCGACACGAGACGTTGGTGATATTTCGTGAAACGTTTTTCAAGGTGTAATTTATTGTTTCATAAGGTATGAAATTGTGTACGGGGGTCCGGGGGCAGCGCCCCTGGTAGCGGGGTCCAAGGGGTGGCAACCCCTGGCGAGGTCCAAGGGGCAGAGCCCCTGGCTAGGGCAGAAATTTTTTATTTCTACTATGTTACTGTAGTGAAAACGCATCTGAATTCCAAATTCGGAGTAAAATCAAGTGGTAAAATCTGGTTCCGACACTTAGTGAAAAACATGTGTTTTTAAGGTTCTGAGTTTTGCGATATAAGTACTGTGTCGCTAAAAGGTTCTGCGACACAAGAGTTTGTGTCGCATTTCTGCGACAACCGCAATTACATGCGACATAGGCATTTGTGTCGCAAATGCTGCGACATAAGTAATTGTGTCGCAAGTATGCGACATAGGATAATTTATGCGACACAAGGCGTTGTGTCGCATAATGCGATATAAGAATGGTACTGCGACACAAAAGCTTGTGTCGCACTACTGTTTTCGGTCCCGTGCGACACAACGCATTGTTCGACGAAAAATCTTAATTTTCAACCCAAAAATGTTTAGATCTTTCATATAATGACTTGTAACATGTTTTATACTATAATAACAAAGGAAAAGTGAAAGAAAAGTGATTTTTCATACCAAATCGAGTGAAATCAGAAAGTTAGGTGGGTGGATGAAGATGGTGATGATAATGGTGTTCTTGAGCTTGAATCTTGAAGATGAAGTTGATGATGAGTTTTGTTGTTGTTGTTGGTCCGAAAATACAAGGAAATGGGTGGTGATTTGATGATTTTTGGTGAGTGATTTTGAGAGAAAATGAGAGGGTGTTTGTGTGTGTTTTTGGGGGAAATAAGATGAAAATGGAGAAAGTGGGATGGGTGGGGGTTTTGGGCCAATTTTGTCAAAGGAAAAAAAAGGGATGGGGTTTTTGTCCCAATTTTGTGGTATTTAGCCTGTGTTCGTTAAATGTTAAAATGTTTTTAATTGGTAAATCTTTAAATACGTATGCGAATATATTTTTAGTTGTGATATTTTATAGAAGTAATTTAACTAAGTTGAAAAATTATAACTTTGTTTTGTTACAGAAATGTTTTGAATTTGTTCCAGTTTACGAAATACTTGTTAAATATTATCAAAATAATATTTAATAAATGACGACGTTAACTAATAATTTCATATTATTAATTAATTTTATTCACCAATAGTCGTATATTTTTGTCACGTTGTTTAGATCGCTCTGTACATAATTACAACTAATTATGAATAAGTAATACTACGCGTATTAATTAGTTGGGCTTTGCTAGACTTATCTCTAAAATGTGTTGTGAATTCACTATAAGTTAGGGAATTAGCCTAAAAATGCGTGCAATTAACGTTTATAATTTTGTTGAAATTGCGGGTGTTACACCCTTCTCTCCTTAATTTTCCTTCTCCATTGATCCTAATCATATATATATATATATATATATATATATATATATATATATATATATATATAGTGGAATGATCCAGAGAGAAGTGCATTTTTTGAGGGAAGGGGGGAAGTGTTGATCTAACCATTCATCTCATCTAATTAAATTAAGATGCACCATATTATTGTGGTATGCACTTCATTGGAATTTAGTGACAACATGAATATACCAATGAGAATACGTCACGTGTACAAAGAAAACTCATTTACCCCTAAAATAAATTATCTCACAAACGACAAGTCGAAAAATTATAAAAATTGCATCATAAAATTCAGTTTGTTATCCTCTTCGATTTAAGATTACTCAAGGCATATTTTCGACAACTTTATTTATTTATTTATTTTTTTGATAGGTTTTAAAAATTAGTATGCATCAAAATGCATAATATTAATACTTGTGAACACAAATGTTAACGTACATCAATTTAAAAAAGTATAATATAAACTTAAATTAAAATGCATCATAATGCATGCTAATAATACTTATCTTTATGAGTGTTAACAAAACATCATTATACATCACATGAATGTAAACAAAACATCAGTATACATTACAACAATGTAAACCTTATTTAAAATGTATCATAATACATACTATTATTACTCATCAATATAAATTTTAACAAATATCAATACACATCACTTTGATATAACATGCATCAAAGAACTTACTATTAATACTCAAAAATATGATTGTTAATTTGTATAAATATACACCGCTATAATTTGTATAAATACACATCACTTTGATATAAATATAAACCTAGGTTAACATGCATCTAAGTGCATATTATTGGTAATCATTAGCATGAATTTTAACATACACCAGTGAATGTAAATATATGTTAATATGCATCCATTTGCATACTATTAGTACACATTAAAACCAATGTTAACATACATTTAATATATGTAACTCTGATATAAAACTAATTTAACATGCATCGTAGTGCATACTATTATTAATCAACAAAAAATTTAAAATGCATAAATATACATCACAACAGTTAATACGAATCACATTGCATACTATTAGTACAAATTAAAATGAACTATAACAAAATATGAATATACACCACTAAGATGTAAGAAATATATTTACATGCATCATAATGCATACTATTAGTATACATCGACATGTTAATATGCATTGAAGTAAGAATACATTTGTATGCATCACAATGCATACTATCATCCTACCAAAAAACGGAAAAAAAAATGTCGAAAATATGCATTGATGGATCTTAAATCGAAGAGGAGAAAACGCTGAGTTTTATGGTGCAATTTTCATAATTTTTCAACTTGTCGTTTACAAGATAATTTTTTTGAGGGTAAATTAGTAAATGAGTTTTGATTATTATAAAGATAATCACATGGGTGCACCCCCCACTAATTATCATAGAATTCATATGATTAATGTTAGTGATTCACTTCTCTCTTCCTCTATTTTTTGCACTTCCCCTTAAATCACTACCCTATATATATATATATATATATATATATATATATATATATATAATATGCAATAAAAGGTAAGGAAAAAAGTTGAAATATTTAGTTATGTATTTACTATATAGAAAAAAATTACAAAATAAAAACTTGAAAAGCTTTGATTAGTAAAACAAAATAAGTATTTACTTTATGGAAAAAAAATTACAAAATAAAAAATTGAAAATCTTTTATTGGTAAAATAAAATAGAAAATAATATTAAAAACATTATTCCTAATATTTGGTTATGTATTTACTTTATAATGGAAAAAAACAAAATTGAAAATTGAAAAGCTTTGATTATTATAACAAAATAAGGGAGTTAATATATACAACACATAAATTACTCCATAAAACAAAAATGTGCATTGCTATATTTGTATTCTGTGCTATAATCATTGTACATATGTTGTTTGAATCAACTTTTTTGTTGTATGTATCACTACCCCAAAATAAGTATAAGTATTTACTTTATAAAGGAAAAACTATAAATCTTTAATTGGTAAAACAAAGTATAAAATAATATTGAAAATACTATTCCTAACCTATTCACATAGTAGAGTAAATATTACCCTCACAGAGTCACAGTCCCAAAATGTCAATATTTAATGGAGAAACTAACGGGTGTTAACGATAGAACTACCGGTGTAAGATTATACAAACCACATGAATTGTTATTGTCAAAAAAAACTTACAGGGACGGCTAATGTAATTTTGTACGAACCACAAAAACAACCCGTGTAAAAAAGTCTTACTTTTATAATTACTTCATCGATGTGATATAAGTTGAGTGATGTTGCAACATATGATTATTATTATTATTCTTATATGATAAAAAAAAAAAAGCATGTGTAGAAGGGACGTCACACTTCATAATGGGTTCACCAATACCACCGCTAGATTCATAAATTAATTGCATCAAAGAGAATAGACATTAAGAAATTTGACCTACTGACTTTATGGGCCTCCCGTTGACTGTCAGACTTCCCTCTTAACTCCGTCCATAAATCCCGTTTTATTTATTGTTCTCTCTAATTTTATTATCTTCTTGTACAAATATTTGTTTGTGTCGACATGTCCAATGAAGCTCATGATACCTTAGAATATCGTTTTTTTTTTATATATATATAAATAGTCATTAATGTTTATTATATATGATGGTAACTAGTCGAAAAGTTTGTGTACTCCGAATAAAAACCGTGTACGTTGAGGTAGATATCTCGTGATCACATTTATTTACTACTTTCATTTTCATGTTGACTTTTTTCGAAAGGCCCCACTTTTGTTTCTCTTCTTTTGTTATCTTCACTTGATCAGCAATCGTGTATAGTGTATACGGTTTTCATGTTACTTAGTAATATATATATATATATTTCTGTTATAAAACAATAGATATATAATAAGACTTACCTTAAAAGATGATATAATCTAAAGATGTACAAATAAGTCGACCTCTTGCTTATTTTGGCTATGTTTTTCACTTGACTAGTTGCCCCGAACCGATTTCACCCCTATGTTTTGGCTATATCCTTTAATTTCTTATATATGGAAAAATTAAATGCTTTCACAGTTTAGTTTCTATTAAAGAAATATAACTTAGAATAAATATAAAGGTACACGTCTTGTTACTTTTGAAACCAGGTTCTCATGTCTAGGGTGAAAAAATGAAGGTATGCGCAAGAAGATAGTAATATATATATATATATATATATATATATATATATATATATATTGTGTTGGTCAACCACGGGATTCAGTTTCGGAGAGTTTGTTTCTGAGATCCTTGAGAGCATCAACAACGCCAGAATCAAGATTATGCTTCAATAGTTTACCTTGTACTGACGTTGATCTGTAAGAGAAACAACATAATTGAACCCACATTAATGAAATACGAAGATAATAGAAGAAACTAGAGGTGGCTTATGGAGGGGTGGGGCGAGGTCAAAATGGGTGGGTCACACTGAGATGGCCCACAATAGTGCATTATTCTTTTAAAACGCTTATTCGTTGATGGAACTCACTTGTGTTCTTGAAGCATTTTCTCGACCTCCTTTTGTGAAGTTTTGATCTGGACACAAAATTAGTTAAACAAAATTTTAATATATGAAAAGATGTACACTTGCAAGGTTAAAAGCATTTTGGGTGTGTTCGGCAACAACGGGCTGGAGCTGGAGCTTCTATACAAAAGTCATTTCAAAAAGTTTCTTGTTTAGCGGCTTCTGGGGGCTTAATTTTTCAAGAAGCCCTATATTTAGTGTGTTGTCAAACAAGGCTTATGGACCGAGACTTACTAAAAGTAGAAGCTCACGCCCCTAAAAGCCTTAAGCCAAACACGCCCTTTATAACTCTTCTGAGAAAACAGGTTGAAGTTAACAACAAGCTTCATAATAACAAACAAGAATGATTACGCCTAAAAGCAATGTGGGAAAGTAGAAACTAGTATAACGAGAAAGGACATGACATTTATGCACAAGATCTGACTATTATTATTGAAGTTATTCCATTTTTATAATCACAAAGCTAGCTTTTGACAGATACATCATGCCTACTACTTAACATTTAACAACATGGGAGTAACATTTTTAGGTTCATTACTTCTGACAGATACACCATAACTATCATCTTTTCTTCAGATATTCTCAAAAAGATTCTTATTTATATTTGGATAATCTTATACTTTGACAAAACTCTTTGAGAAGAAAATGTTGAATAGTTGTTGGGTTAAAACCAACTTAACAAAAGGTAGTTCTACATTTTGTTCGTAATGGGGCTAAAACCTCCTAAAAAATTATTTATTACGGAGTATATAAATATATTTTTAATTGCTTACACTGACTTATACAAAGAAAGAATGTTTGACCTAGAAAGTAGAAACCTGCAATAACGATTATAGAACGGAGAAAAAAAGAATATGTATATAAGAGGGAGAATGGAGAAAAATATATGAATTTAGAAACACGATCTACCTCTGAAACTAATGCCTTTGCACTCCAAACGAAAGCTCCCTAAAACCAAAAACTACAGTAAGAAGCATTCCAAGTAATGCCAATAATAAGCTTCCAAAAAAGATTAATGTTGTATTATCAAATTCCTAAGAGAAATTCTGGCTAGTTATATATATCAAAGAAAAAGCTTTTGCCTTCCTCATATATGTATGAGATATACTTTTGGATGAAAGCATAACACAAGAGTATCATGGAAACACACAATTATGAGGCAAAGCCAATTCATTTACAAATGAATGGGTCATTCAGGTTATGTTTTATCTCCGATGACTCAATCAGGTCAAATTTTAAAATTACTACTAGTATATTAACTTAAAAGGAAGCCAGTGATATGGGTTAAACAGGTCAAATGGGTCAAAAGTCTCCCAAGGTGTATTTATAAAGTACAAAACATCCGAAATATTTTGTTAAACAGATAAATTAATTGAAATATTATTACATGCTGTAAACATATATTTCATCATCCACCCTTTACCCAACACACCTGCCCTGCCCAGTTTACCACCCTTCGACAATATATATGTTATCAAAAGATTAATTTATGAGGAGAAAACATACTGCACCATGTGCTGCATGTTGCTGACAGCGATCAGATGTCACAACCCATACTCTTGGGCATCCATCCTCTCTCAAGGCTGCAACCTATGAATACAATCAGGGTTAAATTAATTATGAAAATATTCCGTCATATATGAAATCCCAACCCTCCACTTCTATGCTCAAATCTATACCTATACGTAGTTAATATGAATCCTACAAAAAAAAAATTATATATTCTAATGATGATTATGTCAATTAACTAATATGTCTAACAGCAGTAAAATCATAAATTATTATATACCTCTTTCTCTATCCATGCATCAGCACAGGTTTCAGTTGAATAAACTATATCAACACTGCAATAGATAAGACAATCTACTAGACAATTAAAAAACAGAAACAAGGTAGCAATAAGTGTCAACTATTAGGTTATGAGTAATACCCAGCAAAAGTTTCTTTGTGCATTGGAAGCCCAGACATCATAGCATCAAAAACAACTACCACTTTCACCTCTGTAAATTTCAAAATATAGTATGAAAGCACGGTAAGATTTAGGAAAAAAAATTATGTAGACAAAAGCGGCAGATAAATCAATATCATTCCATGCTGAAACAAGTATAATCAATAGATATATAGGTGGTAATTTCTACCCATTTACTTTTGAATGGGTTAATCCAAATTGTGCTTCAGGAAACAAAATTGCTAAAAGAAATGGGTCAAAGTTGTTAAATAACGCCTAGCGTGAGGTTCTAATGCATAAAAAATCCTTAATCATTTTCTTCAAGAACTGGATTATAACTAGAATCATATATTCTGTGATCATATTTGACCCACTAGCTATCCAAAGAATGCTTTTCGCCCCTTCAATATCATAAAACCTAAAACAATTATAAATATTCTTTACTGCAATGTAATAATACAGTTATACAGGGAGTTTTACTTTTAAGATCATACATAAGACTCTAAAATTTAAAATTGATCCATATTTAATCACTAAACTACCTCCACAATTTTTCATGTTATCAATTTTTTTTTACCAGGCGCAATATAGTTTCTAAACCTTTTACAGGAAGATACAAGATTTGTATCAAAATTGATATGAGAATTTGATTCATTTGACTAATTAAGTTCCATAACAAAGAGAAACAAACCTCTTAGCATTCCAAAGGTTATGAGTTCGTCAACAAGTTTTTGGCGAGCAAGATCAAGTCTTCCACCCATAAAATGCTTTTTGAGCTTTGGCCAATAACCGCAGACATTATAACCATCAACGAGCAACACAGGGACTGCAGTGTCTATTCCCTGATTTGTACTGTTCAACAATTTCAAAAAATCTCGATGCTTTTCCAGATATTTATTCAAGTTGATGAATCAAATAAAGCAATATGAATTTAAAGAAGATTGGAAAACAAATTACTAATATAGGGTTAATGTAGGGTCACGATAAAGCTCCGTATCATCATCTGGAAGGTCGTCTTTCTCCACCTTCTTCCTACGGTAACTAGTAGCAGGCTTGGGTGTACCAGATTTTCTCTTTTGATACTCCTGTAAGTACAAAAGTTCCTTTTAAGGCATCAAAGAGGTAAAAACTTGGGTAGATTCTGTAACGGATCGAAAGGGGTTTGGGTCAAAACAGGTTGTTTTTCGTGTGTCAAAATGAGTCCGGTGGGGGTCAACCAACAAACCAGAATTTTGTTGGTATATGAATAATAGTTGATAGTTAATGTGTTAAACATGATCACAAGCATCATCTTATTAATAAAAGATAATGATAACCTGAATTTGTAAGATTTAAACAATTTTAAAAAGGTGTAAGCATTAGAAATACACTTTGGGCACGTTCATCTAAGTTGCCACGTTTGGCCTATTTGACTCGTTTCCCTTTATTATTTTAACCCCCCACCCACCCACCCACCCATACAAATGGAAAGGCATGACCACTATAACAAACCGTTCACGCATCATTCTGGGAAGAAAAGAAGAACCGCTAAGCACCGTCTAGTAGTTTACCTTCCATAACTTCAGGAACTGCAAGTTTTGCTTGACATTTGATGTAATCCTTGCAGGAGGAGGCTCGAAACCCTTTTAAAATCATGAACATTTAATCATGAAATCATAATAGAAACTATAAGTGGCAAAATGAGTGGTCGCGTCGGGTCACGGGTCTAGAGGGGTTTGGGTCTAAACGGGTCTCGAGTCAGGTTTATCCATCGGGATTCCACCAAAAAAATTTTTATCTGAGTGAAGGATGAAATGTTAAAAAAAAAAATTATTCGCATAGACTCGTTGGTTAATTGTTATACAGTTGGAAGTTATATGAGATAACCATTTAGACCCATCCAAAAAAATAGAGGGAGACCCAACAAAAATCATCACCTCGTAAATTTTACCCAACATGACCTATACATAACCAATAGGTCTGAATTTGATACCTTTAATAAATATACATTCAGCAACAGTTGAACACAAGTAATGTATATGGCACTTGACATTGTTGAACATATAAACGTTCAACAAACGCCATATACGTAATAAAGAATCAACCATCTTAAAGACTGTTATAGTAAATACTAGGTATACCAAACCAATTGCTAATGTAAACTTCATAAACAAAAATTAGACTATATGTGAGGCCTTAAAACCTCCCTTGCTTTGATCATGACCAAGTACTCCTCTTTTTTAAATGACCAAAACACACATTTTACTCACAAAACTTACAGAATAGAATCCAATTGAGAGAATAATACAAAGCAGTATTAGCAACTTAAAGTACACATTAATTAAGCATTCTTAAACTTATTTTCGAAATACAATTAAAATAAATAAATTAAATAGATAGATAAATAACAATAATAAATGGAAAAGGTTCTTTACCTTAGGAGATTGAGAATTCTTGTTCTTCTGGGCAACAATAATAGTGGAAGATGAATTAACAAAAACTAATGAATTTGAGATTGCGATTGGTTTCATGAGTGACTCACTAAATAAACTGCTAGTACTTGTTTTTCAATCTTATTCTTGTTCTTGAATTCCATACGCAATCCATAACCTTTTTTCTTCTCTACTCTTTTGTTTTTTATTTATTTAACAAGTCTTTCGACTCAACATTAAAATATTGACTGTGAATTTAGATGTTTGTAAACCACTGTATGTATGTTTTTTTGTTCTCTCGTGGCGTCAATAATGCCGCTGGTATAATGATTTATCTGCTCAGAAAACAAGTTACAGAAATCACCCCTTCACTATCTATCAGTGGTTATGATAAGTCCTTACAATTTCAGTTTTAATAATTAATCCATAAATATTTATTTTGTTGCAACTTGTAAAAAGTAAAAACGTTACCTTGTTACGACTTCACCCCAGTCGAATACCCACCGTGGTATGCACTAATAAAATTTTCTGATAAAAAAATTTATGTCTTTTTGAACGGCAGAAATCTATATTAAAAAAGAAAACCCATTAGCAAGAAGCTAAAGGCAAAAGAGTACAAATACAAAAGAGTACAAATACAAATCTAGAAATCGAAAAGAACTACACATTCTAGATTTATCGTGGGCTATAACTGTTAGGGCTGCAAAAGGGGTAAAAAAACTCGTGCCTATTACGATACTGAGACAGGAGAAAAACCCCACCAACGGAGGCCGTGCCACCGGTTTTGACTCCGCACCTCCACGGTGTATTTGAAGCAGACCCAAACAAGTCACGGGGAATACTACAGCCGGATAAACCCAACCAAGACACACACAAAAAACAACCCTAAACACCTACACAATAACGAACCATGCCAGCCATCAAATACAACCAACAACACTTTGTGAGCAAAATAGCAAATGATTCTTAAGCCATTCTTCCCATCTTAGTTTGTTCTTCTTGTTCCTGTTATTATACCATAAAAAGGAAAAGGCCACAATCGAGTCAAATATAGTCTTTCCTCTCTTTTTGCCCAGGTTAAACACTTCTTCATTGCAATGTCACCAGATATACCACCCGATCGTATCGATAATCATCTCAAGGAGCTTTTTGATACTCGAAGGAAAAGAAGACGAGTCTACATAGTGTATCAGGTTTAATAAAGACAAATCAACTGGTAGTGTAATATGTAGCCACTTCAAGACCGAATGCCAGACATTCTTAGCAATGTCACACTCTACCATAAGGTGGTGTGATGATTCAAAATCTTCAGCACAAGATGAACAGAAAATTGAGGGAATATCCATATCTCTAGAACATAGCTTCAATCGAGTAGGCAACCTGTCCAACAAAAGTCTCCAAACAAAAATGTTAACTTTAGATAGAACGTATGTGTTCCATTTAGTGGATATAGTGGTAAATGGAAGGGAACAAGAATCTATATGAGTTCTCACACTTTTCATCAAAAAATTAGTTAGACCATTAAAAGATCAAACCCACTTGTCTTCGTGATCCTTAATCGTCATTGAATTGAGAAAATTCTTCAACTTATTTAGTTGTTCCGTCTTGATACTATTTCTAATGTCCCTGCGCTAGTTCCAAGTAGCTTGGGTACTATTCCATCTTTGCGATACAAGAACCTACTTATTCTTTTCTAATGCAAACAGACGAGGAAAGATCTCCATTAACTGAGTGCCACCAACCCAAATATCCATCCAAAAAGAAGTGGCAGCACCGTTACCAATGCTTTTAGAAATAACATTTGCAGGGAGAATATTATTTGTAATCAGATTGTTAACAGCCCCACAAATAGCGCCCCATGTACTAGTGGATTTAAACGGTGAATTCAACATAGATTAAAAAGAGTTAAGCTTGTGCAATTGTTTGATAATTGCAGCCCAAAGCGGATTGGGTGAGTTATAAAATCTCTAGAAATATTTGAACAAGAGAGGTTGGTGGAAAGCGTTCAAACTACTAATTCTAATACCACATTTCTCTTTGCTAGCCATCACCGCATCCCACTTAACCCAGTGCATTGTGGGAGAATTTGATTCACACCCCCAAAAGAACTTCGACATGATGGATTCCCATTTCTGTTTGACTTTAATGGGCATCTTAAACATGGAGAGATAATAAGTCAGAAGCGAGCCAAGGACAAAAGAAATCAATACCGACCTGTCGCCTATCAAAAGCAATCTAACTTTCCATTTAGATAAACGTCTTTCAAACTTCTCCGATATAGGCTTCCAAGAAGATAATTTTGACATGGCAGCACCACGGGCACTCCAAGATAAATAAACGACATATTTACCCCTTACAACCAATCAGATTCACCCTACGCTTGATACAATTTGAGCTAATACCAATTTCAAATAATTTAGATCTAACAACATTGACCTTTAGTCCCGAAGCTAAAAAGAAATATTTTTTTATATTTTTTGTTTCTAAATTAAACAATATCTTCCGGCGTTTGCTTGATTACAAAAGTAAAACTTAATTTCTCACCCAATAATATATATATAATTTAATTAAAGTTAATTAGGATACAACATTAGTTTTTGCGTAAGTAAACTTATCAGTGAACCTCATCACTCTATACCGTTACTAAAACTCGTTGTACGAACCTAAACCCTAGTTAACAATATTTGGATTTTAATTACATAAAGGATTGTTTTATTATTTTACGTTAATACATGTATTAACTTTTTGTACCGTTATTGTGCTTTTTTATTAACTTATTCTTTTTCTATACAAGAGCTCTTTACAAGGTTGTATGATCTTAAAATTATTATTGATATTAATTTCCTATTAATAAGTCTAGGCTATTCTTGCTATTAATCGTGTTTTGTGTTCTCGTTCGTCAAGCGATTAAAAGATGATGACAAAGAAGATAGTGAGTAACTTAAAGGAATCACACCCGAAGGGGGAAATTAAACAATGTGTTGTCAGAGTTGTCTTGGACGTACCATTATGATAGTTATATGAATACTAATGATACTCTTATTCATGTTGATGTTCCTACTATTAAGTACTTGAAGTAGGACAACGGAAGGATTTGTTTGCAATACCGAATTAAAGTCTTTGAATCCACAGTTAAATAATATGAGTATAAAAGTTATATATTAGAAAAATAAATATTAGAAAACGGCGGAGTATATATTAATGGATTGATGTGTTGTTGTTAGGTCATGATGAAGGAAGAATATGTTTGCTCTTTAGGCCTGTACACACTGTCCAGTTTATAGGGTAAGTGTATCAACTCTTTTAACTTTTTATATATGTATCATGTGATCGAAATTTAAATCTTGATGATTATTTTATTTTTTAATGTTTGTGAAATTGTATGTGACTAAACTTTTGTGTTTTTACAGTCACATATGCTTTGATTATTTCTAATATCATCGAGGAATCACTGGTTTGGAGGGATGGGCTATTGAAGTGGCATCCATTGAAATCTTATAAGGTGAACAAGGGATGGTTTTTATAGTCGTTGTTTCAACTTTT
The DNA here is from genome assembly GCA_963422505.1 of Pseudognaphalium luteoalbum. Lineage (NCBI taxonomy): Eukaryota > Viridiplantae > Streptophyta > Magnoliopsida > Asterales > Asteraceae > Pseudognaphalium > Pseudognaphalium luteoalbum. Next base: position 122,389,543 of record OY730194.1, read on the forward strand.
TGATATCTTTATTTATATATGTGTTTGTATCAATCGTTTAAGAGGATACCGAGCCTGGGATGACCAAAGAATGGTACATGTTAGTTGCGTTAGGTCCTACTCCCACTAGTGACATGATAGGTGGGATGTTTGGTTGTTATTTTCGCCAAATATTGGTTACATAAAAATCATCTTTTTAACTTTCTTCCCATCATATATTTGTAGGAGAAGTAATTGGTACCTTTCTTACCTCTATATGCCCTGGTTATTATCTTTGGAAAAACAGGTTAAATGAGTGGCAACCATTCTCAACTCTTACTGATTTAATAAAACGTGGTAACTCATGTATTCCCTTCTTCATCATTAATTTTTATATACTTAAAATTATCTTCGTGTAACTCACTGCCGTGTCGTGTTGATGATGTAGTGACCTCAATCAGTGATGTGTGCCACACGGAAAGCATTAATCAGGTTAGTTAACAATGTCAATGATTTTATTGGGTTAAGTTAGAAGATTTTAACTCGAAAAAATAAACTGGCTGAAAAGCACCCGAAATTTCAATATAACAAGTATTAGCACCACCAGAAAAAAGTGTACATCAGTTTATAGACCTAGAAGTCCTAGTTATAATGCAAGTAAATCCCTAAATAAAAAAGCTAAAGATACTTAATTATTAAATAAAAATAATAACTAAATAAAGATGATTCCTAATACAAAAACCTCCAACAGATTTGTTACTTTTTGTCCAAGTTTAATTACTTGCTACACAGACATCAGTATTTGATGTCTAACGGTGCTAGAGTAATCTTATATTCTCAAATTTGCTTTAGTGAACTTTCTTGGAGGTGCTCGTTATGATCAAATTTGAATCTTCTTGATCCTTATCATGGGACCATCAAATCGAAAATCTTCTACGAGGATACATTAGGTATCAATTGAAGATCACACGATTAAACAAGCGTTAGACTCTAAATATAAAGTTAAGCTATTTTGAAAATGGGATGTTTCACAACTTTACATTTTTCAAATATAGATCGAGCTTGTCTTAAGATTTTGGCTTTATTTCTAATTCATAATTAGGTAACAAAACCCTTAATGCTTCATTTATATAAGTTACTATAGTTTCGAATAAAATAAAGCGTAAGGAACATGTCATTTACTTATTCCCTATAAAAGGAGAACGACATAGATAAGCGGGTAAACGACATAGATAAGCGGGTAAAATGTATACAGTTGATGAGACAAAGATATATATAGCGCGAAGAATCTTATTAAACGTAAACTTGAAAAGCATTTTCAGTCGCATGACTCAAAGTACCCGGTTGTTAGGTCAGTGTTTAGGGGGGATTTGGTTAGTCATAATGCTAGAGATGCCTAGATCTAGAACAAACCGTACTTTCACGTACTTTCAGAAGAGTCTGGTTGAGGCACAACATCGTCACAATCACGTGATTCGGATCACGAGAATCAATATAGATGGTGAACCAAAGGACGATTATGTGGAGATCAAGAACATCTATGGTATAAAATGGGGATCTAACGGTTATACTAAAGTTGTGTTCAAGCTCGTAAAGAACGTTATGATATCTTATTTCAACGAGAAATGTATGGTTTGTGCTTTGTCCACCTTCATATGAGTTAAAGTTTCATTATGTTTATACAACACAATTCAATTTTGATTAGTATTCTAGGTATTAAATTTTGTGATACATCTTATAATATGTATGAAGTTAAGAGAAAATATTAAAAAGGTGATTGTGGGTCATTCCAACCCTACCCGTTCCTATCCGGATGCTTTATACCTAACCTGCCCATATTGGCAACATTGCTTGCATATGAAATGCACATGCTCAAAAGAATGGCACTTGTAGAACACTTAAATTTTGATAGAAAAATAACGGTTATATTGCTCATCACTTCCATTGGTTGTGCCTTGTTTATTTGACCATTTTGATCGAATTAGTAGAGTTTACGTTTTGACTTTAAGGGGCCAGTCTTTTTTTCTTGTTTCCTTGTCTTATCGTCTATACATTAACTATTATAGAGTGTACGTGAAGTTTCACCTTACGCTTAGAAAAAAAGATGACTCTTATATATGTGATGGAGCTACTTTTGTTTGACGACTACCAAGTACATTATAGTAGAAGTAAGGTAGAATAAGTTGTCTTGCTTTCTGTAGGTGCTTAGTTTTTTAACTAGCTTTTATTTAATCATATTTTGGGATCATTGGTTGATTTCTTGTTAATTTTGGTAGAACATGAGTAGTGAAGTGGCGCCAATTATCGAGGAAGCTGCTATTGTTGTGCCACAAAGAAAGAGGTCTGATCTTAAAGTGAACATGAATGTATATGTTAGTGGCTCTGCGAGAGATGTGTCTGCTATGGAAATGAACACGTAGTGATACAACTTTCATTTGTGCAATTGTATTTCTGCAATGACAATGGTATTCGATTATATTTTGGGATCATTAGTTGATTTCTTGTTAAGTTTTGCTAGAATATTAGTGTAGGGCCAGGGAGCTGCTATCAATGTGCCAAAACGAAAGTGGTTCAAGCTTAAAGTGATCACAAATGTATATGTTTGTGGCCTTCCGAGAGATGTGTCTGCTGTGGAGGTGAGATATATATAAATGAACTGATTAATTTTTCATTCTTGCAATTGTATTTCTGCAATGACAATGGTAATTAATCATACTTAAGGTTTATGAAGTTTTCAAGAAGGTTGGCTTCATAAGGATCGTTAGGAAATTGAACTATTGAAATATTAGTTTGATCATTTTGTTTGTAGTTTGCTGCCTTTTGTGGATATAGGATCTCGGAATTATGTCATATATAGAATACTACCATAGATTGACCGCGTGTAAAGCTCTATGTTGATAAAGTGAGTAATGAGTTAAAAGGTGATGCACTGATCACCTATGTGAAGTTACTCTTTAACTTTAGAAACCTCTAATAGTTACTATAAATATGTGAAGGTACTCTTTAACTTTAGAAACCTCTAATATTTACTATAAATATTTTATTAGTGGTTCTTTTTTACGAAACCGGAATGAGTGATACCCAGTATCGCAAAAAAATTGAAATTCAAATAAATAAATATAGGGGAAATTAAAAAAAATGTCACTTTTTTCCCAAGTTTACTTCGTTTTGCCCTCCGAAAAAAAGTGACGATATGCCCCTAGAAATCGTAAATCGCAAATTCGATTTGCGATCCCGCGTCTTGCTTTTGTGATCCGTTCACCGAGCGAGCCGTAGCCGGGATGTACGTGCCATCGCAAATCACAAATTTGCGATTTGCCAATGCCCGAGATAGGTAAATCGTTCACGTCTCATTCGCTACTCGGTTACGGGCCTATATCTCGGGCATTGGCAAATCGCAAATTTGCGATGACACGTACATCCCGGCTACGAGCTCGATCGGTGAACGGATCGCAAAAGCAAGACGCGGGATCGCAAATCGCAAATTTGCGATTTGCGATTTCTAGGGGTATATTGTCACCTTTTTTTTCCGGAGGGCAAAATGAAGTAAACTTGAATTTTTTTTAATTTCCCATAAATATAATAACTATAACATTTGCAACACCTAAATCAACAGTTTAAACTTGTTAGAATAACACAAAAAAAAAAAATTAATGTATTGAAAACAAAGTTTATGCACCAAATAAACAATTAAATTGGAGGTTAATGACTAATGAATCTTATATCTATAACAAAATTTTGCTCATTAGTACCTGCTTTGTTATATTCCCAACTGGTTTGCTGAATTTTTTTGATTTTTTGGACTAATCAGTTATTGTACTTCGTATTCAAAGTTATTGTACTTCGTATTCAAAGACTAAACCTAAGGTAAATCACAGAGTAAATAAGTAGCTATCGACTTATCGTACATTTTTTATTAATTAACTAGATGTGCCAATTTATATTGTCTTACATTTTAGGTGGGCCTACAATTATACACAGATCAAAATTTACCAAATTAGGTAGGCATATTACTATACGCTAGAAGTTCAAGGTGGGCCTTTGCCCCTCATATCTTATGGGAGCTTATTTTGACAAGGAAACTTTTGTATTGTATATATAAACAAAAACAATTATAGTGTTTCCTTGTAAGAAGTAAAACATTCCTTGCTAAAATCAGTTCCCTATCTTATGGCTACGTCACTAGTACAGTAGTACCTACCATCTTTTCCTAACCATGGTCGGCCTGATTGTAAGGTTTTAGATGAATCATCGTGGATAGACTTTAAGTCCCAATGGGTTTATGGTCCCTATCTTTATTTTACTCCCTACGTCCAAAACTATTTGTCACTAATCTGAAAACACACATTTTAACAAAATCATATTAATTGAAAATTTGACTTTAATATAATGACATAATTTAACCCAATCACATTAATTGAAGTTTTGACTTTAATATAATGACAAATTTTAACCCTCAACCATTAATAATGCATTGTTTGAAGTTTGTGACTTGGTGTAATTTTAAAATTAAGAGTAATATAAGAAATATAATTGATAAATAAAAATAGTGAAATGAACAATTAATTTGAGACGGAGAGAGTGATTAATTTAAGAATTATGATTTATTAAGTGCTAGTGTTTTAGGTTGGTGGTTAAGTATCATTTTCCCTGTAGCTCTGTAATTTATGGCTATTCTTTTCGTCCAAAAGAAATGTGCATGTTCGTCTTCATGGGCATGCATGTTTTGAGTTTACATCCTTTGATGCCAATAAACTTGTGGGCATGTATGTATGTGTTAAGTGATTTCTCATTCTCTCTCCCTCAAACATATATGAAGTATCTTTAAACTTTTAATGATTGACATTGTGTAACACACACCTATTTAGATCACAACATTATCCGATTTTCCGTAGGCTCACACCTTTGTTTTTAGCGACTATGTATATTACTTCTTAGAAGGTCACACCTACCCAACGCCAACAATTGAATATGAGATGCCCTGGGCGATAAAATTTTTGTTCTACACTTAAAGAGTCATTTCTCAAGTATTATTTAAATAATTAGTTGATCAATCAATGCTCTTTAACTGTGCGCTCACACATACTGCCCTTGCTAATATCCTCACACCTACATGAGGCTACTCTCACCAAATTGCTTAACTCTAAAGTCCTTATAGGATATAACTCCAGAGTTCAAATAATAGATGGCGAATTTGACATCTTGTTTTTAGACAATTGTTTTCAAGAAAATAGTCTATTTCTTTCAGATTTTAGACAATAGGGCCACTTTTCTGTTGCAGTATGGGCCGCCCAATTTCCGTAAATGGGTCAGGGCCTTGAAGGTTTTGACGATACTCCGATCCTTATATTTTAAAGCTCTGCTAACTATAAATATGAGATGTATTCAAATGAACGAATGAAATACACAATTATCTTGTTTTACAGGGAATAAATACGGTTTCATCCCCAGTTTGCAAATCAGGGTTTCGAAGATGACGATGTGCGAATATGTACTCTCAATTGAAATCTCCCTCTCTCTCTCTCTCTCTACTTTATTTATTTTGGTTTTACTGATCAAACTGATTTATTGATTTGCGTCATGAACAGAAGAAGGAAGAAGAGATCGATGAGGATAAAGGCATGGAAGAAGATTTCATCTGGTGTGTCTGCTTATGACAAGATGATGGCTCGTGTAAGGAAGACCAAGGAAGAAAACAAGGGCTATGTTGATGAAATGTTCGATTATGTAAGACTTTTTTATACGTTTTCCATTCACTTTTTCAATTATAAACTTTAATCGAGAAATCAGTTTGCTTACAATGATTTATTCAGGAAGAGGAGTACTTAAACCTGCGTAAATATGGAAGCGAGTTTGGGGTTTCATCTAAATTCTCAAAGAAATTATGCAAGCTTACAAAGAAAGCAGTTTCTATTAAGGAGCAATTGCTTATAAACAACAAACAGGATTCTGTATCTGAATCCTTGTTGGTTTCTGTTGAGGACCTCATCACCCGCGTTACTCGCTACTACAAGGATACAAGGGATGTGCCGTATAATTGGATGGGGTATGAATCTATTTTTCATTTGTTTGTTGTTCTATATGTATGTATGTATGTGTATATGTATATATATATATATCTGTATTAGCATTTTTAATGATTTTGGTGAACAGGAGGAGGTTTATACCATCATTAGAGAGGGGTACTAAGATTATTTACCCCAAGGTTAGGATAACTTTTATTGTCTAGTATCTTTTACATGATTGTTAGATTAGATTAGATAGATGATGTCTTGTGAATGTATTTTAGTTGGAGAAAATTTCTCTACAAGAGAGGAATTTACTAGATTTTAAATTTGCTGAGGAGGTACACTCCCTTAATTTCATCTGTACATGTTGTTTTGATTTAGTTATATAGTTACAGTTTCTGATTATGCACATGCTCTACATTCTTTGATAATTTATGCAGTCAGATGATGACAATGAAGACAAATGTGAGAATCCTCAAACGCACCCAACTTGTTTTACACCTTGTCTACTCTACTGCAGCACCTCCATTGCTATGTTACAACTGGGGATAGGTATGCATTTCCATTCTTTTGTTTGCCCATTTTCTTATGGATTGAGGTTACCTACGCGAAAATACAAGTCTGTAACTTGTATATTAATTGCTTTGGTTTGGTCATGTGCGTTTGTTCACATGTGAGTTAACACTTGCTAATTAATGTTTCCCTTTCAGCAACAAGTAGGCTATCTTGTTATATTCGAAGCGTATATTACCCAAATGAAATTGAGGAGAAAATCTGGCAGGAGTTTAAAGAATTTGATAAGGAGACTGTATGTTTCATCTTTCTTTTTGTTTTGAGGTTTATACACATATATAATTGTATTCGTGATGAATTTTCATGCGTTTAATTGGCAGCCTGAAGTTAAAGTACTGAGTCACATGTATATTGAGGAAGAACCAGTGTCGATTAAAGTTGATCATCCTGTAGTTAGTGCTATTGGTACCTATGCTGTTAATGCCTTCAACGAAGTCTGTGAGACGGTATGGTTTCGTTCCACCTCTTTTCAACTTATGAGACTCCCTATTGTTTTTATAACATACAAACAAACAAATCATGTTTATTGTTAGCATGTTAAGAAGGGTGAACACAACAATCTCCATGATCCCGAGCTAATGGAATGCAAATACTTTAAATTTGGCATGGGTTATTACTTCTATGTGGCAATAGAGGCCATCGAAGAAGGAAATCTTGGCATTTATGTGGCTCAAGTTATTTGCAATATCTCAGATCGTAAGATGACACTTTGCAAGTTTGTTCTTACCGATCATAGTATCATACTCCATTTGGTATGTGTTTGAATCCATAACCTGTTTTTATACTCCCTTCTTCATCTTCAGCTACTACAAACCGAGATGTATTACAATTCGATTTTCTTTTCCTTGTCCTTTAATTTTTGGTTGTATATCTTGATTCCTTATTGTTGATCCAGGTACAAAAGCAATGGCAGTAAAGTACTCGGCTTGTCTGAAATCTATACGCAAAACTGTGGATGGTAAGTCTACAATTAATTTCATGTACTAAATTAAATTGCTTTTTATTTGTATCCACCTTCTTTAACAATGGGTGTTTGTGTGCAGATCTGTATTACGAGAAGCGGACGAGGTTGAAAGAATTATCCAGATGGTTGCTAGGTTTTTATTCTCCCTTTGTTGTGTTTATGCTATAAATTTGAAATTTTACTCACCAGGCTTTATGTCCACGTGTATGTGAACCAAACAAGTTTTAGGTTTTGTATATAGTAACTGAGTCTGAAAGCGCCTTAGATGGAATTCAGGTTTTCACTTATTCAGTATTAATTTTGGACAGGTGAAGAACAAGGTAGAGCAGAGGGTGAGAAATATCGTCTTAAAGAACGCCATATTGAGATTAGGAAAGGTTAGTAGTATTTGTTAAATTTTAATTTTGCCTTCATGTATATTTATTGTGAAATCATCTTCTTAGAGGAGAGCTAAATCGTGTTGTTTACACCCAACAGCGCTTCAGCTGAGGCTCAAACAGGACACTAGGTTACCAGATTGGAATGGAACGACTAATCCAGGTTAACCAACCTGAACTTTCCTCGCTTCTGATTTTTTTTTCTCGTTATTATCATCATCATGATTATTGTATATAGACAGATAGTACGTGGAGATGGCAATCTCGACCTACTATTTACTTGTGAATAGGTTGTTTTGGTCACATGTCATCTTAAGCTAGCTAACTATGATACATATAAAATCTTGCCCAAACTGTTGATATAATATTTTGATTGATATCCTAATAATCTAATATCCTTACAAGATAGATTATGTAACTTTGTATATTTTGTTTACTTGTTAAATGGTCCAAAAAGTTTTTTGCGGGTCAACTCAACAATAGCCATCCCAAATAAACCAAACCAAATATGTGCTCGCTTTGACACCTCTATGTTCTACATGGTTTCATTTGAATTCTCCTTCTTAATAATGTATGTTCTAATTTCTAGTAAATAATTTCTGTAAATTTTTGTGTATAGATTCTTGGTCTCATCCTGACGAGGGGGACAGTGGGATGATCCGGAGGGCCACGGGTACCACTTGTAGCGGTTACAACTTCTACAATCTATATGACTAGCTCAGGTAATCTAGTTTATAATGGTGCATAATGTATGTGAAGTTGCTATTTATCATGAATCTCGATAGTAGTTTCTAATTTTCACTTTTATATCTGTGGTGGTATGTTGGCCCTATTATAGAGGATCAAGAATCTCCGTACAAATATGACAACCTATTCACTAGTGAAATCAGAATGTCCGGAAAAGTAAATGGCGTCGTGAAGTCGGAATCGCTAGAAAAGCAAATTGGTCAATAAAAAGACAGGATGTGTAGTGTGTGACGTTGTTTTTGGCAAGTTATCATGATCCAATCAACTGTTTGTGAGATTGACGGCTAAATTTTTGTTTTTGCAATGTCAAAGCCCTCTTTTTGAAAGAGAGTGAAGCTGGCGATTTGTTTTGTTATGCATATTTTATTTTTATATTTTTGTTACATAAAATGTAAAGTCTAAGTAATATGGCACGTCGAATGACATGTAAAAAAATAAACGTATACATGACATCCCCATAGAGATAGAGAGTAAGCTTAAAATAGCATGTTAAATAAAACATGAGTCAAAAAGTTGAATAGTTAAAAGGAAAAAATGTTAAAAGTTTGATGAGTAGACCATCGTTAACCCTTAAATTATTGTATAAGCGGTCTTCGATACGCTTTTATATTTTTTATTTATTGGTTTTTTGAAATAAAAATCTTATAAAAAAATTCATACATATATTCGCTGTTTTGTATTGGCCCGAACTACATTCAAGCTTACAAAAAAGCATTTCCCTCATAAAATATGTATAGTTATAAACCGTAACACAACATAATTACATTTTGCTTTTGTTATTTTATAATTTAAGTACTATGTTTTTGCATTGAACAGTTCATGAACCATTGGGTAAAAATTTCTTTACATTCATTTATTTGATAAAATTAACGACCATCAACATAATTTTATGTTCAATTATTAATGTGAATGAACATGAATAAAAGTCTCATTTGTTTAGTTAGTTTGTGAACAAGGCACAAGCTCGTCCGAACCACACGATTGTGATCATGGAAATACATATCTATGGTGAATTTTTGCAGTCAAATGACGCCAACAAAGTCAAATGCGGGAATCCTTAAATTCTGTAAATGTATACTAATAGTCTATTTGATGTAATGAACAATGTATCATGTAATTTACAGAATTACACTTGTGATCGTTTAATTAACGGAATGACCAATGCACCTTCACACTTTCAATGGGATAATTAACGTTCATTTTATAGATGGACGGTTCTAGCAACATATTTAAATCAGATGGACGGTTCTAGCAACATATTGAAGTCAGAAGGACAATTCTTAGAACGTATTGAAATTAGATGGACGATTTACGTAAAAAAATGTATTTGTTGTAATTTTGAGCAAATTAATGGGACCCCACCTGTATAATAAAGTTTTTAAGAAACAAAAATAAAATAAAATCACAGTAATCACAAACCACGCTTGAAACGAAAGCAAACATATATATATATATATATATATATATATATATATATATAAGGAATACATAATATACGGTTTTATCATCCCCAGTTTGCAAATTAGGACCAAGTATTACTAACCATTGTCCCTTTGACTTGAGTGGTGACATGTGTTCTGTTAGTCAGTCATTGGCTTTGATAGACCGAAATCTGCAACTTTTGCAACTAACCGTTGGTCTAGTAAGATATTATTGGTTTCAACATCTCTATGTATGATAGGAGGATCAGCAAGATCATGTAGATACTGCAACCCTTTTGCCGCCCCAAGTGCTACTTTCAACCTCCGCTTCCAATCCAACCGAATGCCCGACCTCCCTGCATATATAGATATTTTTAAATATTAAAAATGAAAAAAAAAAGAACTTGTAATGACTGCAATAACTAAAGCCAGAAATAATTGTTCTATAAAAATGCACACATATCAGAAATTTAGTTATAGCTTTTTTTACTGTTTTTTTGTAAAAGAAAACACACATGGCTACAGTGACTGATTAGTACTCGGTTGACATGATAATTCATATTGATTACCTGAAAGACTATCTTTGAGTGTACCGTTGACAATATACTCATAAATTAGCATTTGTTCACCCTGATCGAAACAAAAGCCAATAAGTCCCACGGCATTTTTATGATGAACTCTTGAAAGAAGCTCGATCTCAGTCTTAAACTCCAGACCACCCTGTGTCGATCCTTGTTGAGCTCTTTTGATGGCAATTACTGTCCATTTGGAAGACTTGCTTTATACACCTACAGAGTATACTTCCATCACTAATGAGGTCAAAAGTCAATTTAAAACACACATACTAGTTTAGCACTAACCATCCCGTATCCGCCTCTTCCTATGGCATTAATCTCTGAAAAATTACTAGTGCACTTGTTAAGTTCTTCAAAAGTAAAGGACCTTGCTCCTTTCAGCTGAGGAACAGCACCACTTCCACTGGTTGCATCCCACAGTGCTGCAAGTATTATCCTAATACTGTCAGAGGACAATATTATGTTTCGAATCAATTAAAACGACTATGATCATACTTACCGAAAGGTTGGCTCTGTTGGGTGGCTCTTCTGGCTTGTTTTTTCTGATGAAAAGCATACATTCCTGCAGCTACTAATAAGCCCATAAGCACACAACCCCCAATGGCTGATCCTATGATGATTCCCATGTTAGATGATTTGTGACTGGTGCCTCCAGGCCCTGATACTTATGTAAAATGACATTCAACGATTTCAAAAGCGTCACCAAATTATCCAACAACCTCCATCCCAAAATAAATTTCCACCCTATTTAGTCTGTTTCAAAAAAAATGTTCACTTAAAAAAAGTGAATTATCAAGTTTCCATTTCACCCAAACACATTTTTTCACACACACACACACACACAAAATAAAAAATAAAAAAATAAAAACACACAAATAAATAAAGAGATAATCAATAATAATAATAATGATGCATCCATAAAACTAAGGGTAAAATATGCATTTGATCAAAAAGTGGAATAACTGCACATTCAACAAATTGAGTCTCTAATGGACTTTAATATTGTGACGAAAGGAGTACCATATATATATGCGATCCATAAAGAGAGACATTACCTGGTGAAAAACTATTGTAGTTTATAGGAATAAAGGTGTAGGTATTGAAACCATCTGGTGGATTATATGTTTGATTACTAAGCATAAAGGAAACTCCAATAATCCCAGTCCTATTGAAACTTGGTTCACCAGACGGAAAAATTTCAACATCGATCACAAGATAATCTTCCAAATTTTTACTTGGGTTCGATAACATAACTGAATCCACAGGGAGTTTCGCATTCTGATAGGCTGCAATTAATGAATCATGAAGTCTGTCGTAGATAGTCACATTATCAATTGTAGAGAACGAAGGAGCTTTGAATAAAAAAATCCCCTCAAATGGATATGCACATTGACAGTTTGGACTCGAAAGAAGGTCTGAATCACATGAAGGGGCGTACAGTTGTTATATTTAATCGAATATGTTTCACTAGTATTTGTCGGAAAGAGCAAAATTATGTGTAACGCAGTTTGGGCAAACTACCTGAGAATGCATTCAACTTGTCTCGAATGTCTATTGTATGTCTCATACTTACGGTAGGTGTATTTAATGCACCAAACTTTCAAAAACGATTATTGTATGTACTTTGCTGACGTGTCAATGACGTGTCAGCTTCTAAGAATGTCATGTGGCATCTTAAATGGACGATACATCACCAAAATACATTAAATAACCGTTTTTGAAAGTTTGGTACATTAAATACACCTCCTGTAAGTATGATACATACAATAGACATTCGGGACAAGTTGAATGCATTCTCAAGTACTTAACACCCCTTCCTCACATATGGTATTATCAACCAGTCTCTAATGGTAATATAATGTGCTTTGGCATAATATTTGAAACAGATAGACAACTGAAAAACTCCATAATGGTCCGAAAACTTACATTATGTCAAAAATAGAATAGTTGTTTCTCTGTTTGAAGTTATCAATTAGGTTACTCCTGTAGAATATCACAGCCCAAAACTCACGAGTATGAAGATGAAAAAAACTATGAAAATGCTTGCTTAATTCATTCAAATGAAAGTACACCGACTTAAATAAAAGATTCCTACGACCTATTAAACTACCCACAATGCACTAATAAAACTACCCACTCCTCCTGCAATTACTCAATAGTCACAACGTGGCTAACATGCCTTTTGACCCATTCTCTTCCACATGCACATGGCCGATGCACATTGTTAAATCCATGCGATCGTTTGTACGCATATATGGATGCGTACGCGGGATCCGATTACTAGCTTACGAATGCGGAATCCTCGTAAACTAATCATTGAGATTACGAATAATATGCGAACGAATATGAACTGAATAACAAAAAGAAAAGGAGATAAATACTTTGATAAAGATAAATCATTTATTAATAAATCTACCAATTACAATAAACTAATGGTTACAATACCAAAGGAGTATATATAACACTCCACTCATTCCAACCATTAATTTAATGTATTTAACTCGGAAGCGTATAATTTAAAACATATTTAATTACTATGCATTATATAAAATGTACATAAACTTGATTCAAAACTTAACACACAATAGTTTAGAATTTCTTAAACTATAATACAACAAACGAGGTGTTATATAATTCTAACATTTTTGATTTATCACAAAATATATCAGAGTTCATAGTTTGTCAAATATTCCCTGCAAAAGCATCAGCTTCCTGCCCGCCCTTATCTCTAAACATGACCTGCAGGAAGTAATTTGGTGGGATTAGCACGAAGCTAAGTTAATGAATATGTCACAAACAATTCAACTTAGTATAACTACCAGTTTACATCAAATAATTGTAAACACACTTTAATCAGTGAGGATCGGTGGTCCTTGAGGCGCCTTGAAGCCCGGGTGGCCCTCAAGTAACACTTACCGTCCATCGAAGAGCCCGATAGCTAGTTGTTATTATCACCAATACCGGGTCTACACACAACACATGTACAAAGTCCCTGTGTTGTATACATAATAACAAATTAGCCAAACAAAACTGTTGACCTCAATAACAATTGATGCCCGAAGGCCAGATAGCACGTAGATTCATAATTAATAATTCAGACTAAACAATCTAACAATTCTATCTACGTTTACTTGTTGTAATCAAACAGTCACAATTAAATTAAACTGTGAGTTCCAGATCCACTCACCTGTCAATCTCAGTCCAATCACTCAGATGTCTAATATCACTGAGTCTTTTGCTGATCTGAGAATGAAATCAATTATAAGTCAATAATTCAGTTTAAACTGATATTACATAACAAATAACACATGTGTTGCAATTAAAATGAAAATCACACAATTCGGGTCACTACCCGCCGAGTAAGCCAAGTACCCGTCGGGTACTCAACTCCACCAGCCGGGTAATACCCAAATCAACTGGGTCATTTAAATTGGGTGGTAACAGAACCCAATTTTGTTTTAAAGCTTAAAGGAGCAGCCGGGTGATTCATTTAGCAGCCGGGTACCCGGGTTTCATCACACTACCCGCCGGATAAGGGTTCTACCCGCCGGGTAATACCCCTGAACCATCAACCTTCGTTCAGCAAACCTCATAACCCGAATTTTAAACACAAAACTTACAACACAGGTTTATTACTTCACTACAAGAACAATTAACATCAAGCTACTACTTTCTAACATTATATATCAACTTTTCAACTTTAATTCACATATCAATCAATAACACTTATGATTTAAGCATAATCAAAATCAATCAAAATCACTTACAACTTAAAGGGAAGAACAAGGTGATGATGATGGAATAGAATCAAAATCACAGTTCCAAGTTTGATTTCAGATTTAGTATAAGGTTCTTGGTTTCTTAGGTTTAGGTTTAAAGTATTTTGAGTTCTTAGGTTTCAAGATGAAGAAACCTTCTAATTTGGGAAAGGTAATATAAGTCGGACTATTTTCAAACCGACTCCGTATCCACTTAAAAACAGTCTCCGTCTAGACTTATTGTCTAGAACCTAAAAATCATTTGCGAGAACAATTACTTTATTTTACCGTCAACCGTAACAATTTAAAACAAGTAATATTTTACTATTCACAATAAGTCAATTGACCTATTTACTTAAAATTCACAAACAAACAAATAATATCAAATTATTTCTAACACATTTAAATAATCAATTTAAAGTTAAGAAATTACCAGACCCCTAGGGAGGATGTTACAGTATACGTCTTATGATTCAAAGGATTTGTGACACCCGTCAAATTAGGACTAGTTATTAGTTCTTAATCATTTAGAAATACATATAATTAGTACTGTGTATTAGGCTAATTATATGTATCAATATATATTGTTGAATATATATCAGTACGCGATTAAATTTAATCGTGCATTTTCCAATCGGTCAAATTCCAGTTCATTTACACGGGCGTTGGTGAAAACAAATGTTAAGTAATATGAAACTATTATTTAATATACTCAGTATTTATTATATATCAATTCGATAATATATAAAGTATTCGTATCGTACAAAGTAAAAACATTCGTGACAAAACTTATAAATAATGTATTATTATTGGAAATAGTAATTATTATTTACATTAGACAAAAATAAAACATATTCGTTTTATTCAATCTTACTCAAACGCGACGAAACCATTCGAACCATATCCGTCATTCAAACTTAAAACAAAGATATATTTTTATATCTCACTAAAAGTATTTTTATAAAATACTTCGAATAAAAGTATATACGATTTCATTTTTAGAAATTTATCATTTGAAAATATTATACTACTTTTACGATCGAGTACAAAAACACGGGTATTTTGTACTACGAATGGGAGCCCAACCAACTCCATATTGGAGCCGGCCAGACCAAACCCACCTCCCCAGTTTCATGTCTTTCATTTTTCATTTCATCATCTCAATCTCTTCCTCTCTATCTCTCGGTTCTCTATCTTTAACAACAATAACATCAAATTTATAACAACAACAAAGAGTAGCTGCACCTTGTGATATTCATCATCACCATCTTCATCATCATCTTCGGATCACCATCACCACCTCCATCCACAGCTCCATTTTATTTCGTAAGGACTACACCTCTTTTCTTAAAATTTCATGTTTAAATAACATATATCATCATGTATTAGTGTTCTATCAAGTAGATTATGTCCAAAAATCGAACCTATACTCGTTTTTCCAACTGATTTCGCGAACAAACCGAAAATTGGTCCCTGAGCCGAACGGCTGGATTTCATCAGCCGAACGACTGGATTTCATAAGCCGAACGGCTAGGTTTCCTTATCCGAACGGCTAGGCTACCTTAGCCGAACGGCTGGACTTCCATAGCCGAACGGCTAGGTCCTCCATAGCCGAACGGCTCGACCTTTATAGCCGAACGGCTAGATTACTCAAACAGAACAGTTTTTGTAAAAATGTCGAAGAATTTCACAAGTGTTGGGCTAAAAGTCAAACGGTCACTCAAAAACGGTCCAATGATCAAGGCTATGTACCATAGCCTAGGTGGTTTTAGGCCTCTCGGGGTCGTCTAGGGGTCGAAAATGGCATATTTCAGTTTTCAGACCCGTACCAAATTTCGTAACTTATGAAATAAAATGTAACGGATATAATGAACTTGAGTAACAACTAAACTTATACGATACGACTTACACACGAAACACATATACTTTTATAAGTACAACAAATCATGTATAATAATAATAGTTTGAAATTATTATTACAAACCGTCACCAACGAGCCGTATACCTTTTCACAAACTCAAATATAAACATTAACCAAATCAATTTGGACATAACTAGTTAACAGAACAACTAGCATAGATGGTCTGTTGAGACCTCTAATCATTTAAAACCTTGCACGTTTAACACGCCCAGCAGGTTTCCACATCTAATCATTAAAACCTTGCGCGTTTAGGACGCCCAACAGGTTTCAGTCGTTGAAGACGACATCATTTCTCTTGTAAACCATCATTTGTGCTTGATAGCATCTCATTAGACTCAGGTGAGTCTCATAGCCCCTCATTTTACTGTTTTTTAACCCAGGGGTGGGAATACATGCTTGTTTTGTTTTATATGTGAACGCAAGTATCAAAATATCACTATAGATTGCATGAGTTGTTTTCTCTAATCATTTTAAGTCCTCTAGAATAGTTTGGTAATACTTTTGTAGCGTGAATGTTAGTGTATGGTACCATATGGGATTGACAATCCCCGTCCGGGTCAGCAAGCACTGACTGGTCAAACGGACGCATTATCATTTGTTCATACGTGTGTTGACTAGGCATACGCATAGAGGCACCCTCGCTCAGGCACTTGATTGTGATCCTGACACCTCAGCTAAGCTCAGACTATGTGCTCATGGCAGTTATATACATCATTTATCAATTACTTATTTGTTTAATTACGAATATTCATACTTAAATCTTGTAGTTCATACATTCCACTTTATCATTAAACCTGTGAGCTCACCAGCTTTTAGCTGACCATTTTAGCGTGTATTCTCAGGTTCACAGCAGCAGTAGGTCTGCTCACTCAGGATGCCCATTAGCTCGAGTCGCATACAGACATCAGGAGATTTCCTTGCATTTCTATATTTTGAATAGTTAGATTTGCCCTAGAATCTCTATCATTTGGCTTACGAGCTTTTGTAAACTATATTATAACAGTGTAAAACTTTTATAATATTAATGTATTTGTAAAACGACGCATATAGAGTCGTTCATTGTATACCTTGTGTGCTTGATATTTGATTAGTCGCGCCCCGAACCGACCTGCTTCCGCATCATAATTTGGGGGTGCAACATGATTGAATCAACTAGACTAGCCTAGAAATATACATGACTCTGGCTAATGACGAAAAATATTGCAACTAAATCATCAACTGAAACCTTAAACCTAAGACCTCTATTTATACTAAAACCCTAAACCTAACTTTGCGAGGCTTGGGCTTCTTCTGCGATTGGGCTTCTTTTGCGATTTCACCATCTTCGCAGCTCCATGGGCTCTAACAAACCATCTCGGTTCGCTATGCTCCTTGCGAACCCAGATCTCATCTCGCATCGCAATGCCTTGCGACTTGAGATCTGTGTCGCTTCGCAGTTCCATGTGATCTTCTAGGCTCGTTCCTGAATTGTATAGCGATGGTCACCATAATATGTCCTAACAGACCCCCCCTTGACCATTGCTCTCAATTCAGATAGACACCATAAATCATTTGTTACAAAATCTGCACCAACAGACTCCCTCTTAACTAATGATTTCTGATCTTCACTGGTTATCAGTTTGTTTGTTTTTTTTGTTTTTTTTTCCAATCTTTTCATTTAACCTTTTTCACGGCTTGTTTATCATTGTTTTTGTTTTTTTTCTTCGCGTTTTCAACCTTTTTTCAGTTGTTTTACCTCACGTTGTTATATGTAAATACAAATATATATATATATATATATATATATAGTATTACAAAAAAAAATTATGTGATGCACCATATATAACTTCAATGCATTGTAAAATTAAAATAATGATGCACCATATTTTATAACTATAATGCACCGTATTTTATAACTATGATGTACCTTGTTTTATAACTATGATGCACCACCTTTTAATTCAATAACGATATTTTATAGTATATTCTGAAAGTCGATGCATGTTATTTTAAACACTCGATGCACCATGTTTTATTACTATGATGACCATGTTTTAATTTAATAATGATGTTTTATAATATATTTTGAAAGTCGATGCATGATATTTTAAACACTCGATGCACCATATTTTATAACTATGATGCACCACTTTTTAATTCAATAATTATGTTTTATAGTATATTTTGAAAGTCGATGCATGATATTTAAATACTCGATGCATCATATTCAGAGAAAATTAGTGTATCATAGTTTATTATATTAGTAAATACAATAATAATTTACTTTTAATGCATCTTATTTTTTATATTCATCTGCATTATAATATATAATATCTTATGCATCAGAAATGTGAAAGTGATATAAAAAAGAAAAATTAAACAGTAAATTTTTTTAATAATGTTAAAAACTGTTTTTTTAATTTTTAATTATTAAAAATGAAAAATTCTTAAAAAGTTTAACAAATTTTATTTAATTATATTTTTGATAAAAGTGTTATAGAAGTTCGTACAAGTTTAATTTTTTTTTAAATGTTATTTATTTTTATAAAAACAAATATTTTAATAAAAGTTTTTAGATAAAAAAAGGGAAATAGAAAAAAATATAAAGAAACAAAGATGGGAGAAATGGATAAAAAAAGGTGGAGAAATAAGGAAGGGATATGAAATGAATAAAAAGGGTGGAGAAATAAGGAGGACAATTGTCACCTCCTCATTAGCTCCCCTCCCTTCACTCATTTTTACTCCTTCTTTCAAGAACTTCACCCATAAAAATTAAAAAGAAAATACCAATTGTAGACACAATCTTTTAAATATCTCAATTTTGATCAAAGATCTAGCTCTCCAAATATTTCATTACTCTAAACTTTGAAAATCAAAGAATACAAGATACCAACACCCTCGAATGAATAATAATTCATCCCTAGAACATTTCATAAGCACAAGTAGTATAATTTGTTTCATTTGCTTCAAACTAAAAAACACAATCGGCTCCGACTCATCCCTCAACCGATTTTGTGCTAAAAGAAACTCTTGGTGTATATTGCAAAGAGAAGAACAAGAGGTGATTAATGAAGCAAAAGTTGTATTCAAAGTTGCAACTTGTAAGACTGTCGCCAATGCCTTTCTTCTTACGTTTTTTTATTTATTTTATTTTATTTATTTTTGTCTAGTTGTAGACTTGTGGTGTGCGCATAAATTTTTTTTTGATGTTGAGCATTTAGAAATAGATGTATGTTTGCATGTTGGCTTAAAAAAATTACCGAGGCGGATTGCAGGATTATAAAAAGTATAATCATCTCTTGTACGACATTATCTATCTTGTGTAGTATTATATTCGGTAGTTGCCGGTTGGTGAGTATAAACGTAACAAAAGGTTAAAAAATAGACACGTAGGATATCAAGCTCTTACAAAATGTTAAATTTAGCGTGCGAAAAATCTATTTGATATAACAAATAACGATCTTAACTTTTAAAACTTGACGTCTAGCGAAGAAAATCAACCCGATTAGCAACCAAAAGGATTCATCATCATTTTGAACAATTCTACAAACTTTTTTGTTATAAGTAAACAGATTAGATTACGTATAGTTATGGTTGATTTACGTAAACATTCTTTGCTTGTCCACTCAAATGAACATTTTGTGAAAGTTTGATGTCGTTGATGAAAAGCCGTAAAAAACAGAGAGGTCTAAGGTATTTAATATTTTTATATAAACTAGTCATTAACATTTTATTTTTAGTTTCGATAGAGTATATGATATGGTATGAATGAATAATAATAAATATTTAATGATAATTAATGATAATAGACTAGGGTTCAAATGAGTACACCCATTTTAGGTGAGAATGGGGGAATCAATATGAGCCATTACATTTATCAAATCAAGGGTCCATATTAATACTTCATTTTTTAATTAAAAAAATCAATTTAAATTAGATTTTGGGCGGAGGGGTAAAGTTGTCATTTAACCATCTAATTAATTATTATTTTTTCATTTTATTTCACAAAAAGAAAAACTGAAAATCATTCTTCCCACTCTCCCCATCTTCTCTCTTCTCTGGCGATTAACATACCAAACCCTAACATTCCTAAAAACGTTCATCAAATCATCTAATCGTTGTTGTTTCTTGCTAAAATTATCGTCTCCTTCATCTACACTTTTTGCTTCATCTTTCTATTGGCTTAATTTTCACTGAAATCCATTCTTGTGAAACCTTAATTCTTAAACAGATGTTAAAAATCATCATTAATGCTTATTTATGTCGATTCTTACTATGTATATTTTCTCGTTTGTTAGTGTCAGATGAAGGTGATGTTGGCCCTGTTGATGAGGTACTATGCACATTTATATGCACTAACATATATATATATATATATATATATATATATATATATATATATGTTGATGAAGCTTTTTAGGTTAAGGATAATGCATTTGATTTTTTGATGTAGCACAATGTGCATTGTATGATGATTATGGATCATGGGAATTGTTAACATTTGTATTGGTTTTACCAGTTCATCTTTGTGGAATCCGTTCCTTTACTTTTAGTGTAGCACAAAGTTTCAAAATATTAGTGATAATGTTGGTGAATCGTTTTGTACTTGTCGCTTTTTAGGTTAAGCAGGGTCAATCTGATCTTAATGATGGTGGTGATAATGAGTTTTTTGACAATAGTGATGAAGAGGTAGAGACACCAAAACAGGTTAGTGACTTTCTCTATTCAATGATGAGTCATCAAATACCACTTTGGAAATCAAATATTCAAATATAAGTATATAAAAGAACTGAATTAATCTCATCTATCATGTAAGAATTAGCATGATCAATCTGGTTTATCATATCACCCTTTTTCTTATATCTGATACGGTACATTGATGCTTACTACATGTCTAACGAATATTTACATATGTTTTGCCTTATTTTATACCTATCTATTGCAGCAAAATTCGGGAAAGAAGAGGCCAAATGAGTCCGCTCTGGAAACCTCAACTACGAAGAAAGCAGGGTAGTATGTTGAGACAAGTGATCGAAGGGATGCATTTTCTTATAGTTGGTTTGTTGGTAAATTTTAAAAACCATCCTACTCTCTCTACTAAATTTTTGAGACTCTGAGCACTTCAGAAAGTTGCCAATTATGCTACCATCATTTGTTATGCTAGTTTTGTTTCAAATTCAGTCTATCATATCTTGCATCTTATTGTATTCAGTTGTGTGATTTATGTCATCGATATCTAGCTAATGTTGTAAGATCATGTGTCTGTATGCTGAGACATCTTTTGGGGATAAACCTGATTGGTCAAAATTCATGAGATTGTTGTCACATGTGAACACCTTAAGTACAATTGCTGTGTAAAATACATGAATGTTTGCAGGACGTTTATCATGAAAACAACATGCTTTTATATCAAAAACAAATTATAAACAATGCCAATGTATGTGCTTCTGTTATATCTTTGTCAATTGTCATTAACTTGAAAACATGAAATTTGTGCTTCAACTGTAAGAGTGCATTGAGTTGTTTTGTTGTTAGGTGAAGTCTTATGGAAACAAGTCAACATTACCAAGAGAACTGTCACTCAGAAGTGTTTCAGACTTGTTTTAATCAAGCTAATACATACACATCTGCACTCACATTTGTTGAACGAATGACATCATCAAACTTCCAGTAACTCGGTAAGAAGCATAATGTAAGTGCGAGAGATAACTAACTGGCAATTGCAGACAAGAATGCACTTAACCATGTCTTCAAACTGCGTTGGAGACCTAAAGATTCTACCAAAACCCCAATATTCTGGCATCACCATATATGTCTTGAAATTCCCTCACATTTCTCTCCTCTGATTCTGACAATCGTAGCATTCTCCTCACTTGCTCCTGCAACAGCAACTTCTTATAAACTTGCATTCATTTCCGAATCAAAATTTTTAATGAATAGACTAATCATCTACACAATATTGACACCCATACAACATATGCAACTCTTCACGGTAGCTTAGAAGACAAATTGCGTATAACATAACCTACCATTTTTGTTTCGTTCTTATTAAGTTATCAAATAGTTTGTTTCTGTTACACTTTAGTAAATTGGTTAGAGGTGTAAACGTCAAGCTACTTGAGTTATGCTCATTAAAGCCTTGGTGCGCTCTCCAGCTTAACTTCGAGCCCAACACCAACCTCAATCAGGCTCACAGGTCTAAACGAGCTTATATATTATAGTACTAGTGTTATTTCATGTGCATCGCACGGTCGTGTTAATTGTAGTACCAATCGTTTGCGTAATAACAAAAGCGAAAAACAATAATCTATTTGTCATTAAAATACCAATACCAATACCAAATAGCAATAATTTACTATTCACTTAACATCTCAGATGAACAAAGTTACCACCGTGTTTCGGGAACACCCCGTTCAAATAATCAATGACAAAAACACAATATAAAATCGACCTTATCTTTTTAAATAGTTTAGATCAATCACTAAAGAAAAATATAGTTGAAATACATAATTAATTAACAAAGAATTTCCATACAAAAAGAAAGAAATAAAGGAACTTATGCTAGAAAAAGGAGAAGATACACGAAACATATCAACCATCGTCTTTGCATCTAACAAAAACAATACTTATAAATCTATCAACTACATATATCCCCCTAAATAAAATTATAGATGAGAAGAAACTATAAGTTTGTTAACAACATCATCTCCACCGGTATTATACAAATGGAAATGGATATTTGTAACATTAGAACGTGACATGACAGCCATCCTATCCATAAGTATTACATAGAGTTATTTTGGAATATGTGAGGATACAAAAAAAAAGTAAAAAAATAAAAAATAAGTGAAGTGAAAGAAGTGATTATTTTCTGTCATTAGTGTTCTTGTAAATGTGAAATTCGTGTAGTCGTATTATCGTGCACAACTTGATTGAGTGCATGGCTTAACCTTTTGGAACTAGTATATAACCCGGGCGTTGTCCAGCTAAATGGCTGCCATAAAAAACACCGTAATATCGTAAATCTGAGGTATTTTGAATAACATAATAGTATATAATAACATTAAGGTATTTAAGTAAAAATTACACACGCCAGTCATGTATGTATATAAATATATAATGTTTAGTTGTAAATTTATATATTGGATGGCCATTGTTAAAATGCTAATATAAAGAAAGGTACACATAATTGTAGCATCTCTTCAAAATCACTTATTGACCCAATGTCAAGAGATCACTTTCGTATAAAGACCAAAATAGAAATCTAAAAATAAAACAATGTTGATTCTTAATTTCAGATTCATGTATCCAAATCACTGCTTTGTGATGAAAATTAAATGAATAGTGTACTCATTATAGAATAACTCTTTTGATTCAGATAGATACGAACCTATGGCAGAATAAGGGTTCTTCTAGAAATTGACTATGGGGGCGTTTAGCGGTTTCTAGCTTGGCAAAGGAGGTTGTGGGGAAGAAGTTTAGGCGCAAGAGGTTCACTCGCATATTGATGGATCCGATTAAACTCGTGGATCAAACGTCAATTAAAAGTTTTTTCTATCGGATGGTTGTAACTTAAAGACAACAAAATGGACAGTCAGGATCAAAAAGTAAAAAAAAAAAAAAAAAAATATGTTCTTATCGCCAACCATGTAGCAGTATCATTATGGGTTAAAGTGGGGTCCAAAAATGTACCCATCAACACACCTCAAAAACTTGCAGGCTCTACATGGGATGCCACTTGAGCCCGAATCTAATTCATATGATCCTCCAGCCCGCTATTTGGTCATCTTGTGCTTGGCGCCTCTGATGAATTCTTGACGTCATTTGCCTCTGTCATGGTGCATAGGCGAGCCTAAAGAAAAATTAATGAAGGGCTTAAACAAATGTGTTCAGTAATAATAACTGATGAAATGCTTGGAATACCCTTTAGTTAAACTTCATGTCTCTATGTGACATCAGAAAATGAATACTATGATATATGCTATCCAAAGGTAGATTTTTTTAAAAAGCCTCATGGTTCCATGCACATAACATTACCAAAAATATAAAATCACTATTTTAGTTTTGTTAGGGTGTATAACACGGTTATATCTAGTGATGTTTACATTAAAAACTTTAAAACATTTTCATTCATTAAAGCTTTATAGTCCAGATTATGACCTACATTACCTGATGTTTACATTAGAAAAAAACACATACATCACACGTTGCAGCCCAAGAGATGTCATGTACCAGTTATTTCACCTGCATAATGATGACAAAGTGAACAGTTAATTCAAGATGCAAGCATGAATCTTTCTCTGTGTGTGTGTCTGATGTGGTTTGGAAAGAGGGCAATTTCTACCCATTTTACCTATAAGTGGGTCGACTTGATTGTGTTTTATCTCTCAAGACTCAAACGCACAAAAAAAGTATATCATCTGAAAATGAAAATGAGTCAAAGGAATTGAAACAACTCGCTTTTATATTAATGAAAAATCAATTAAAATCATGTCCTTTTTTGCCAAAAAGTATTATCTCCTTATAACCTTGATTTAACTCAGTTCATTCCTATCTCGAAATTTAAAACTCACATCATCCCCACTGGCATTGTGTCCTATCTAATGTTTATGATCACGAGAGAAAAAAGCAAAACTTTAGTCACGAATTTAGCAAAAGAGCCATGTTACATGCAGTGTGATGAAGTCATGTTAAGACATGGGCCAAATAGCTAATTGTCATATCATCTCTGCATGATGTAACAATTTTCTTTAATGACAAACCTCTGCAAGTTCTAATATGTTCAAGAAATCCAAGTTAACAATGTTTCGGTGTAGCTAGATGCTTGCGGCTGCATGTGGCACCAGCGACCAAAGTGGCTTAAAGTACAGTTTTAATGTATAAACCTCCTAAATAGTTTCATTCGATAAATTGTATTTTTACTTAAGCAATTGTATAACTTTGTATTTGGATTCGTCACATTAATTGCCAATAAAACCTACAAAACCCTGGAATAAAAAGTGTTCCCAGTCAACCCGAACCGAAGTATACAGGAAACTACCCATGTTGACCGAAGCAGACCATTTTTGCCACTTCTACATGCGATAAAACTAACATCTGAACAGTAGGGTTTTTTTTTTTTTTGAGAAATAAGTGTTGGGTCAGATTGAATTATACAGAAAGCTAGAATTAACATGAAGATAAAGCAACATATATTGTATGGCAATATCTTGGATCTCTATATTTGTTAATTCCTAATTGGTGTATTTGTATTAATGTAGTTTACCCATTCTGTCATTCATCATTGTCGAGATCTAGCCATACTAATAATTGTGTTAGCAAAAAACATATATTGTTCGTACACAAACAAAAAGAAGAACACATATATGATTGTCATCATATTAAAATAAGTCAAAATCTGCTACAAAGGGCCGTAAATCAATGTTAAGAAAACAACATAAATTATATATAATAGAATGAGTATGATGCAAACTCACTGGTTTTTAGAAATCGAGAGATGGAAGAAGAGCGCATAGAGATCGATAGAGAGGCCCAAGAAAAGAAGTTAATTAGGGTTTAACTTTTTTGTACGTGACATGATATTGATGGTAAGGGTATTTGGGTAATTTTGAATTCTAAAAGCTACAGGAAAATCTCAACGCTTGATTGAGTAGCTTTTAAAATAGAAGCTTTATCTTCAACCAAAAAGCTTTAAGCTAGTACATCCAAACAGAGCTTTATTTTTTTGAGGAGCTTAATATTAAAAACAAAAAGCTTTAAGCTCCAAAAAACTCGTTGCCGAACAGACCCTTAACGTTCATTTTATGAAAGGGTGGTTCTTGCAACATATTGAAATCAGAAGGACGGTTACTGCAACATATTGAAGTCAGAAGGACGATTCTTGGAACATATTGAAATCCGATGGATGATTTACGTCAAAAAAATGTATGTGTAATTTTGAGCAAATAAAAGGGACCCCACCCGTATAATATTTTTGTCAAAAAACACAAAAAAAAAAAAAAAAGAAGTTAAAATCACAGTAATCACAAACCACGCTTGAATCGAAAGCAAACATAGGTACGGTTTCATTATCCCCAATTTGCAAATTAGGGTTTCGAAGATGACGATGTGCGAGTATGTATTCTCAATTGAAATCTCCCCCTCTCTCTCTCTCTCTCTCTCTCTCTCTCTCTCTCTCTCTCTTTACTTTATTTATTTATTTATTGATTTATTTTATTTTGGTTTTACTGATCGAACTGATTTATTGATTTGCGTCGTGAACAGAAGAAGGAAGAAGAGATTGATGAGGATAAAGGCATTGCAGAAGTTTTGTAGAAATGGTATGTCTGATTATGACAAGATGATGGCTAGGATAAGGAAGACCCGGGAAGAAAACAAGGGCTATGTTGACGAAATGTCTGATTATGTAAGACTTTTCCATTCACTTTTTCAATTATAAACTTTAATCGAGAAATCAGTTTGCTTACAATGATTTATTCAGGAAGAGGAGTACTTAAACCTGCGTAAATATGGAAGCGAGTTTGGGGTTTCATCTAAATTCTCAAAGAAATTATGCAAGCTTATAAAGAAAGCAGTTTCTATTAAGGAGCAATTGCTTATAAACAACAAACAGGATTCTGTATCCGAATCCTTGTTGGTTTCTGTTGAGGACCTCGTCACCCGCGTTACTCGCTACTACAAGGATACAAGGGATGTGCCGTATAATTGGATGGGGTATGAATCTATTTTTCATTTGTTTGTGGTTCTATATGTATATATATATGTATTAGCATTTTTAATGATTTTGGTGAACAGGAGGAGGTTTATACCATCATTAGAGAGGGGTACTAAGATTATTTATCCCAAGGTTAGAATAACTACTATTATTGTCATAGTATCTTTTACATGATTGTTAGATTAGATTAGATAGATGATGCCTTGTGAATGTATTTTAGTTGGAGAAAATTTGGCTACAAGAGAGGACTCTACTAGATTTCAAATTTGCTGAGGAGGTACACTCCCTTTCATCTGTACATGTTGTTTTCATTTAGTTATATACTTGCAATTTCTGATTCTCTGTATGCACATGCTCTACATCCTTTGATAATCCATGCAGTCAGATGATGACAATGAAGCCAAATGCGAGAATCCTCAAACGCACCCAACTTGTTTTACACCTTGTCTACTCTACTGCAGCCCCTCCATTGCGATGTTACAACTGGGGATAAGTATGCATTTCCATTCTTTTGTTTGCCCATTTTCTTATGGATTGAGGTTACCTACGCTAAGTCTGTAACTTGTCTTTTTTAATTGCTTTGGTATGCTCATGTGCGTTTGTTCACACCTGAGACTTGCTAACTAATGTTTCCCTTTCAGCAACAAGTAGGCTCTCTCGTTATATTCGAAGCGTATACTACCCAAATGAAATTGAGGATAAAATCTGGCAGGAGTTTAAAGAATTTGATAAGGAGACTGTATGTTTCCATCTTTCTTTCTTTTTTTTCTTTTGAGGTTTATACACATATATAATTGTGTTCGTGACGGATCTTCATGCGTTTAACTGGCAGCCTGAAGCTAAAGTAAAGGGTTACATGTATGTTGAGGAAGAACCAATGTCGATTAAAGTTGATCATCCTATAGTTGGTGCTATTGCTACCTTTGCTCTTAATGCCTTCAACGAGGTCTGTGAGATGGTATGGTTTCGTTCCACCTCTTTTGAAACTCTAGAGACTCCCTTCTTTTTTGCATGACATATAAACAAACAAATTTATGTTTATTGTTAGCATGTTAAGAAGGTCGAACACAACAATCTCCATGATCCCGAGCTAATGGAATGCAAATACTTTAAGTTTAGCATGGGTTATTACTTCTATGTGGCAATAGAGGCCATCGAAGAAGGAAATCTTGGCATTTATGAGGCTCAAGTTATTTGCAATAGCTTTGATCGTAAGATGACACTTTGCAAGTTTGTTCTTACCGATCATACTCCATTTGGTATGTGTTTGAATCCATAACCTGTTTTTATACTCCCTACTTCATCTTCAGCTACTACAGACCGAGATGTATTACTATTCGATTTTCTTTTCATTGTCCCTTTAATTGTTGGTTGTATATCTTGATTCCTTATTGTTGATCCAGGTACAAAAGCAATGGCATTAAAGTACTCGGCTTGTCTGAAATCTATACGCAAAACTGTGGATGGCAAGTCCACAATTAATTTCATGTACAAAATTAAATGCTTTTTATTTGTATCCACCTTCTTTAACAATGGGTGTTTGTGTGCAGATCTGTATTACGAGAAGCGGACGAGGTTGAAAGAATTATCCAGATGGTTGCTAGGTTTTTATTCTCCCTTTGTTGTGTTCATACTATAAATTTGAAATTCTACTCACTGAGCTTTATGTCCACGTGTATGTGAACCAAACAAGTTTTAGGTTTTGTATATAGTAACTGAGTCTGAAAGCGCCGTAGATGGAATTCAGGTTTCTCACTTATTCAGTATCAATTTGGACAGGTGAAGAACAAGGTAGAGCACAGGGTGAGAAATATCGTCTTAAAGAACGCCATATTGAGATTAGGAAAGGTTAGTAGTATTTGTTAAATTTTAGTTTGCCTTCATGTATATTTATTGTGAAATCATCTTCTTAGATGAGAGCTAAATCGTGTTGTTTACACAACAGCTCTTCAGCGGAGGCTCAAACAGGAAACTAGGTTACCAGATTGGAATCGAAGGACTAATCCAGGTTAACCAATCTGAGCTTTCCTCACTTCTGATTTGTATTGTCTCGTTATTATCATCATTATGATTATTGTATATATAGTAATACAGATAGTACACGGAGATGGCAATCTCGACCTATCTACTTGTGAAAAGGTCGTTTTGGTCACGTGTCATCTTAAACTAGCTACTTATGAAAGCCCAAACTGTTGTTAGAATATTTTGATTGTTATCCTTACAAGATAGTTTTTGTAACTTTGTATTTTTTATTTACTTATTAAATATGGGTTAATAAGCTTTTTCCGGGTCTACTCAACCCAAATAAACCAAACCAAAATACATACCCGCTTTGCCACCTGTACATAAATTCTTCTTATTGATAATGTATGTTTTAACTTCAAGTAAATGATTATGTTTTCGTGTATAGATGCTTGGTCTCATCCTGACGACGAGGGGGGCAGTGGGATGATACGCAGGGCCACGGGTACCATTTGTAGCGGTTACGACTTCTACAACCTATATATTGACAAGCCTTTATTTATTTAATATTATTTTTATACTAATTCAGGTAAAGTAGTTTTGAATATAGTAGTGGATGTGAAGTGACTGTTTATCATGAATTATCTTGATACGAGTAGTAGTTTCTGATTTTCACTTTTAAACCTGCGGTGGTGGGATGACTGGGCGAATAATATGATATATTGACCATATTATGTAAGTTTTACAAACTTTAATATAGGTTCATACATCCAACACCCTTTAAGAATTTAAGTTGATCGCATGCAAACAATTATATAGCAATCTTAGAAATTTCAAGAACCAATTAATTCTCCCACTCTTCAACATTGTAATCAGGGTGCGGTTTGTGACTGATAACTTGTGATAGATAAAAGGGATGAATTGGATTAAGGCTTGGGTGTAGTAGATTCTCTTTTGATACTTCTGTAAGTACATAAGTTCCTTTAAAGGTCTCAAAGAGGTAGAAACTTGGGTAGATGCTGTAACGGATCAAAAGTGGTTTGGGTTGAAATGAATTGTTTTTAGTATGCGTCAAAATGGGTAGGGTGGGATTGACGTGCACAATTTCGTGGTGGTTGTTTGCACTAGAAATTCACTTTGGGCGCCAACTTCCAACTCAATTGGCCCGTTTCCCTTTCAAGTTTCAGCTATGTTTCTTATATTTGCCTCCAATAAATGGAATGGAATTACCACTTTTAAGTTTCTTAAAGGGTCCTTTCTGGGAATTGATATATACAACACTAAAAATGAAACTTACACCACACTGTACAAGTATTAAAGCATAGAGTATAAGTATATTAATGCATCATTGTGGTCTGTGCAACAAAATATGTGTTGTATATATCAGGGTCCTTTCTTAAACGGTACACGCTTGATTCGATAGGGGAAAATAATGAGCACCGTTTAGTAATTTACCTTCCATAACTTCAGGAGCTGAAAATGTGTTATTATTTCAATTTTTAATAATTAAAAGGTTATTTAGTGTATCTTTTACTCTTAAAAATGTAGTTTTGTTCGTATGTGTAAAAAGGTTGAGATTCTTCGTAATCGTAATTGCAATATGCTTCAAAAAAAACTTTGTAGTGTTTTAGTTTTATAATCAAATACTAAAGTACTAAATAGTGAAAATAACACTAAACGGTGGAACTTTTGTACCTTCCAATAGTCGTTTGTTTACAAAAATAACACCGTGTGAAAATATTGTGATTTATTGTTATAATTGTAAATGTAATATGCTCTAAAAAAGTTTGTAATGTACTCCATTCGTCTCAGTCAAAGTGTCAACTTTGATTTTACACATAATTTTAGTAATTTATACTAACTACACTATTCACCAATTAAATAAAATATTCACCCACTAAAGTCTTTTTCAATTAGTTGATATGTGAAAGATGAATACTTATTTGTGACATCCTAAAATAATAATGTGTACACTTAGTTAGGACCGAGGGAGTATTTCTTTTATATAATTAGACACGTATCTTTCAAAAGTCGCTTGTTTACAAAAATAAAACTGTTATTCAACCATTAATAATAAATATGTTGTAAATTAGAGATAAGAGAGAAATAGATGTATCTTATTATTATGAACCATAAGGTATATGTAGTGTACAATAGAGAATCCTCCAAGCAATAGTAAACTAACTAGAACTCTAAATCATATAGTCTATCTCCGATAAATATGGACAACCACAATTATCTATAACACTCCTCCTTGGGTGTCCATTACATAAAGACTTATGCCTCGTTAAAACCTTACTAGGTAAAACCCAATGGGACAAAATCCTAGTGAAGGAAAAAGAGTACATAATCTTTCAATACGCATGGGGATGCTGCCTCGCGAAAAACCTTGTTAGGAAAACCCAGTGGGATAAAACCATAACTAAGGGAAAAAGAGTGTAGCGCGTATTTCCTCCCCCTGATGAGTACATCAGGTAAGTTCATCAAGTTGACGCAACCCAATTTCACGAACAAACTTCTAAAATGTATAATTAGGAAGTGTCTTGGTAAATAGATCTACCAGATTCTCGCTTGAACGAACTTGTTGTACCTTGATATCTCCAGATTTCTGTAAGTCACGAGTAAAGAAGAACTTTGGTGCAATATGTTTGGTTCGATCACCTTTGATGTATCCTTATTTAAGTTGAGCAATACATGTTGCATTGTCTTCGTATAATATTGTAGGTGCCTCGTGTCCAGAAGAAATACCACATGAATCACAAAATACCACATGAATAACTGATTTGTCGTATCACATTTCCTAATCAAACACACTCTCGACTTGCTTCATGAATTGCTAGAATCTCTCCATGATTTGATGAGGTGGTTGTGATTGTTTGCTTTACTGAACGCCAAGAAATTGCAGTACCACCGATTGTGAAGACATACCCAGATTGAGATCGACCAGTATGTGGGTCGGACATATACCCTGCATCTGCAAAACCAACTAAGCTAATTTTGCATTGATTAGTAAAATATAAACCCGGCCATATTTTTAGTACCTTGATGGTAGCGAAATTGAAGTGCTTAGTGCATATCATTAGCCTATAAAATCTTATTAGCACTTCTAGCATAGGTTTCTTGGTGCACAAAGACTACATTATCAATATTTAACCCATGACAAAACATTGTCTTCACAATAATCTTTATTTTTCAAATCGCCTTTGGAAGTTTCCAAATAGTTCTATATAATATACGAAACGTACTATCGTAGTATGTATGCATTCGGGCGTGTTTTCAAAATGTATGAGCAAACATAGTTATTTTTCATACCATACTCTATCAAGAATATTCAACTGGGTTATTTTGCCCAATTAATATATTGATATAAGGACTTACTCAATTTGATCGATTAGTGTTCTCGAGAACCTTTCTTTCTATCTTAAGATCTTTCAAATTCGATCTTTTAAATCATGAAACATGCTTTAAGCATTTCATATCCTTCATGGAGTTTCAATAATAAATGAGCTCTAATAATATCCAATAGACGCGATTCAATTTTCTTTTTCTATTGCCAGACTTTTTAATAAATCAATAAGATAGTTGCATCCACCAATCAAAAGTGTCTCCTCATAAATAAATCTCGGTCTTTACAAAGAAATCTTTGTATCACCACTCTTGCCTTATATCTCATAATTTCATTTTCATTCAACTTTTTTCATCAAGACCGGTTTATTATATTATACACTTTCAAGTGTATAGAACTTAAGTCAAACCATCTCACATCAAGAGATTACATTATTAATAAATTTCTTGCGTCTTATAATATCGGCCAATAATCTCTACATCTGCGCTTCTTGGCAAGAATACTTTCATGATCCTCGTATACAATATCTAGCGCTATATTATACAATAAAATTTACGACGTCAATTTCATTTATTCGATTCCACACTTTCTAGACACGACATTAGTTATTCAGATCTTTTCACTTTTCGGTTTTCACTATTAGGGTACCCGAGGTTCATCAAGAACCTTCATGTCTAGTGTCTCTTTATCAAAATCTCATGGGGTCTTTATTACCTCGACTTGACCATCTTAATTTCCTGCTCCATTCTTATTTTGAGGATTTTATTGGAATCGATTAATCTACCACGTTTCACATGCCGTGGACTTATTACCAATCTTAACCGGAGCACGAGTAGCTTATACACGTGACCTAGTCACTCAATTTCGGTAAATGAATATGCCTGACAACTATTTAATATGAATTATCATTTGAACTTTAAGTTCATTCTTCACCATGATGATCAATATCATATTGTGATAATTCAAGTTTATGTTGCTTATCACCTCCCCATACATATTCCCACTATCCTTTCACATCTAGACTTTGTGCATTTATGGTGGAGCAACTAAAATATATATTGCAAAAACAAAACTCTTAAGATGTGATATATCTTTTTCATGACCACATATCAATTATCAATGGGAGGAATCATAATCTTGTTGGCCCGATGCGAATTCATATTATTTCATGTTTACTAACATGGCCCCATACTATAAGTAATAGTTATGCTCTCATCATGACAACATTCATGTTGTATACTAAATACACTTGTTAGCGTTTCGACAAAAGTAATCAGTGTATGAACTAATATATGTTCAACATTTCTTACAATCAACCAAAATGCTAAGTATGTGATTCATAATAATATACATTCACCGACATTTCCAAAACAAATACGATCTTTAGGATATGTGCTCGCGATCTCACTAAGCGAGTCACTTATTCATGCAAACTCTAGGTTGCAATTTTCATGACCATTTACACGGTGCATCGATTTAAAACTCTAAATGGTCAAATAAGCGGATATATAGGCCTACATATATCCCCTTTTATCATATCCAGAATGTCAAAGAATTCAGAATTGACTTTAGTCGGTAATATTAACTTTATTTGATTGCATTCGTCACATCTCAAAATCACCACTTTGAAGAACTTCCTAGTTCTTATATACATTTCGCATCATCATTGACTCGGGATGGTCCAATCGGTCATGCCAATCATATAATAATTAAGGGTCCATAAACATTAAGTTTATGATCATACGTGCTTTAAGTGCACTTGTCTTTATAGTATAAGTTACTACATGCATCATTACTTTATGTTCATCTTCCCCGATGCATGCATTATAATTATCATCATTTATAATATTTATCATGAATAATAATACCAAATAAGATAATACAAACTAATGAAACATATCATATCACATACAATTAATTTGACATGCATAACAATAGCATAGATTGCATATGTCACTATCGATAACACATGTATGACTTCACTTATGATTATGTATCATGTCAAGTTCCGTTACTTATATGATAAGTAATCACATGACCGGATCAACTCATTTAGCAATGTAGTAGCAAAGAAATATGAGGGAACTATAGATCATAAAGATTGAAAACGAGTATATGCTGAGTATAATCTAATAACATGTTTTACAGTACCCTCAAAAACAATTCAAAAGTTCACGAGTCAATTTGGAAGTTATTCAATAGTAAGACTATTCACTTAAAATCTCGCTTTATCCAGTTTTATTCAAGAGTTGCAATCGGTTCACATCACTAGAGGTAGTCTCGATCGAAGTACATACATTGCTCTACGCATAATTCCAATTACAAAGTAATTACAAGGGAAAGTTAAAATCATTATGTTCTCTATGAAGAGCTTAAGGGTGCATGACAACTACTTGTATCATATATCTCAATTATAGAAGTAGATCTTTTATTATAAATAAATAATCACGATCTTATCTTAAATGATGATGCTAATATTGGCCTTATTCATCTATCAAATGCTCAAATTATTTCACTAACTCTTAACTTTAAAATTTACAAGACACATATTCTTTTGATATAGTCAAGATCACAAAGTCAGAATTACATGAGATAAATGTGAGATAGTTGCATTACACTATGAGTAGCTAGCCTAGATAAATTAAGTGAATGATATAATGTTTCACATCCTTAAGCATCTATAATAATAAACACATTCACCTCTAATAGTGTCGATGTCACAAGGCAAATCACGCAACATGAAAATGCACAGAAATGCTAGGCGTAACCAGTGTAGATAAAATTCACACGTATATCAGGTACGAATACATACTCACAAATTTATTAAATTGTTAATTTCTTAAATCCTCAAATCATTCTAGCTAGACTAGCACATGATAATTTTACAGGTCATTTATCCTTATCAAATTAGACTCTTATATATCAAGCTTGATATAATAAATAATTAATAAAATCAAACTTTTATCAAAATAGTTACCAACAAACTAATTAAGGTATATCCATAATAAGAACCTAACTGGTATATCGAATGAACGTACATCACCCTGTACACATGTCCAAGTTTGGATTCACCACATTTAACACAAGTAATGATTAATGTTATGTCGACTCTAGAGGTGTAATAAGGTCACGTAGTTCTTTTTCATCAAAAATTAGCTAATGGTTTGTTGCATCAAATCAAACGGTATTAATACATACAACTACGTATAAACACGATCACAAATTTTGTATCAAGGCCGACATAAAACAAAACTTAATATCAACCAATATGGTTAGTAAATCAGTTTTACGACAATTAAAATATGAAAAAGAATATGCATCAAATAAAAAAAATTCACACTCAGTGGTAGCGATTTATAAGCATCACCAGGGTGTATTAGATATCTAGATTAGAGTTCAAACAAACGACTAATATTGACTTACACAAAATCATTAGTATAAGTAAACGTGATCACCGGCTAATCTGATGCATGAAACAATATATACGATATGCTATTATCACAAAAGTATGGGTTGTCAACTTGTCATTAATATTCAATAAGTGTTTAAGATGATCACAAATCAATATAATGTAAGCAATCTAAGAATTTCAAAATTGCAACTCGTAAGTTCTTTTCAAAAGTCTAGGAACACAATCTCATCAATTTCATTATTCTTTAATGTCTTACATCTATATTATTATTAATGTGATTTTAACATATATAACAAGAAAAAAATCATACAACAACATGAGTATCTAAATCATATATAAACCAAACGTCCAAAATTCCTTTTCTTCATATTGCTTAAACCCAATTTAATACCCCTTATAAACATGTATAAATCGTTATTAATTTTAATTAGTACACACAGACAGAGTTATGTAATCTTATTATTTAGATCAATGACAAGGAACATAAATTCAGAGCTTACATAATCTAACATGCATATTAGGACTATCAGAATGTAAACTTAATCCAATATGTATATCACGAAGATTTAATAGAGGTAGACGAAGTGATGTATAGTTAACAAGAAAATCCCTTACGATTATGAATAACATAAATAATTAAATATAGATTCAGTTTGTGGAGTAACAATAAAGAGACGAATATATCGAAGAACACTATAATTAATCGATTAATCAATGGTTATTAGTTTAGTTGAAGACTAATAACTTTTTGATCAACCTACATCTAAATTACATATTACATACATACTGTGATCACCATTATCATAGAATCATGGAGACATAATTCAAGCAAATATATCGTTTAGTATTTACTTAATATTATTAAATTAATGTTATGGATAAAAATGGAATGGATGTCCATACCTATTATATAGAGTTTGTATTATAGTAGAAGATTATTTTCTTGTAGGTTAAGCTATCTTGTATCTATCTATATATATCTCCTTGGTGAGATGAATAATACAATCATATTCTTTTCTTATTCTTTGTTTTCTTTACTTTTATAACACGTTATCAGCACGAGTCTCTAACCTAAAAACTCATAGTTCACAGCCGACGATTAATCTTGAGTTCCGGACGCTAATATTGAGTGTGTAGGTTTCGACAATTTTGAGGTACGACTTACAAGTTTTTCATTAACGCATATATATGTGATATGTTTTCTTGATTGCATGTGGTGTATGAAACTACATCTAGCTGTCTAAATATAATATTTATAGATAGATATATATGTATTCAATGCTTATATTTATTTGATGATTGATGATTGTATATATATTCAATGCTCATATTTATTTGATGATTGATGATCGATGATTGTATGATATACTAATTTTATTTATCTAACTTCGCTAAAAATATTTTTGATACTGCTAGTATTTAGCCATACTTAGGTTATATATATTTGTTTATGTACGAATTAATGGAATGGGAAATTGATCATTTGGCGGAAGACGGAAAAAAAGAGAGTAGAAGATAATATGGCTTGTCTTCTTGCTTATATTTTTTTTTAATAAAGTTAGGTAGATTATATTGGTTTTTTCCAGTTAATTAATTTATTTGTTTGATTATATATCACATGGAAAATCTTGAGTACTCCATATATTATTTTCTATGCTTTTCTTTATTCTTAGAGGCATATTAGATATAACAATTTCTGTTATACGTACTTGTATTTGTGTTTAAATGTTATAACTTACAATTCGGTATGATACATATTTGATTAGTATAATATCGACTTTTGAGATGC
The DNA here is from genome assembly GCA_963422505.1 of Pseudognaphalium luteoalbum. NCBI lineage: Eukaryota > Viridiplantae > Streptophyta > Magnoliopsida > Asterales > Asteraceae > Pseudognaphalium > Pseudognaphalium luteoalbum. The sequence goes on from OY730194.1 coordinate 122,427,047, forward strand.
AAGTTAATATCTTAGCTAGATTTTTAGCTCCATTTGATCTAATATTGTTAACTTGAAAATATTATATGAGTACTTTATATTTCCATATATAATATATCAATTCATCCCATCATCATATTACGATGGTACTACATGACCCCTTTAAATTGATTTTAGTTGTGATTGACAATTTTGATAGTTGTTTTGTATGTTATAGTTTTATCAATCCGATAACGAGTATTTTATCATACAACGAACGTAAGGTTCATGTTACATCTAAGCCAAAAGATAATAACAACAAAGTCATACATACATACGTATTTGATTTGTGATATATAATGACGTTGTATGTCCATTGTGATCGGCGTTTATAGTGCATGTAATCTAATTCTATTTGAGTCATTGTTATCATGCTTCATATGCTTGACCAGTAGAAAGTTACTTTCGATTGATCTATACGGCTTATAAGTAGTATTTTATGTTTTACTTTTATATTATATTATGCTCAATAGTATTAGTGGTTTTAGAGGTACATTTACTAAATTTGAATGATTGTTTAGAAACATAAGAGCATACACCGAGTACGAATGAGAATGGAACACGTATATATAACTTTTTATATATCAACACTAACTAGTAAGATATTGACCATTGAAATCATCGTTAGTTCATAATCGGTGATGAATCGGTAATCTAGCTTTTGATCTAACAGTTTAGGATTTACTTTGGAATTGAGTCTCATGGAGATCTATTTGAGTTTTAATAAAATTAAATTACATACATGCAATCTATAAACATCAGAGATGCTATAAATAGTATATATGGATACGGTGAGCAAAGATACATCCATGCACCTCAAAGAACTTTTAGAAAATTAGACTTATATATACTAGAGCCATCAAACTTTTTAGAATGCATTTTCTTCATAAAATCTTTGCAAATGTTTATAAGCATGGTTTATTAATTTGTATCCAATTAAGCGAAGCTAGACATTTTGGGGCGTGATTAAGACCGTGATTAATTAATTTAGTTTGATTATTTTGAAAGTTTTGGATCAAAAGTTGAACAAAGATGACTAGTTATAATAATACTTGATCTGTCTTTTAAGAGGTCACAATATAGTTATATGAAAATAGTATTGAATACATATGCTTCTAATTGTTTATATATATATACACGAGATATATATGTGTCCGGCTTACAAGTTGCAATTTATACTTGTATGTGTGATTATTATTTAGATTATTTGGATAATATTAGCATAAATGCTTGCATTATTTTGATCCCCTTGATATGATATGATATATATTTTGCCATACAATTAATCTTTATGCTAGTTAAGTATAATGCATGATCTTAGATGATTTAACTTATGGTATTGACACGGTTAAATTGAATTAAGTTTTGAGAAGTAGATGGTAAACTTTTGTCATTTGAATTTGAGGACATGGTAAAATTCTCTATGATATGGTTAATTGAATTATTTTGTATGCTAGACACTGCGAAGATTGATTTATATGAATATTATTCTCGATCATTGATTAGCAAGTTCCATTATTATAGTAAAACGACGTTAAAATATGTTTATTGAGAATAAGACATCAATACATATATTGATTTTAAATATACAATATAGATTATGCCTTACAAAATCAATTATCATGAAACTAATTTTTCGATTATGAATAAGTTTTACTATTGAATAAGTTTCAAATTAATTCATGAACTTTTGAATTGATTGTGAAGGTACTGTAAATCATGTTATTAGATTATACTGAGCATATACTCACTTTCAATCCTTATGATAGTTCCCTCATATTTCTATGCTAGTACATTGATAAATGAGTTGATTCAGTCATGTGATTACTTATCATTTAAGCAACGGATCTTGACATGATACATAATCATAAGTGAAGTCATACATGTATTATGGATAGTGGCATATGCAATCTATGCTATTGTTATGCATGTCAAATTATTTGTTATGTGGTATAATATGTTTCATTTATATGTATTTCTCTATATTTTTGGTAGTATTATTCATGATAAATCATAGTAAATGACGAAAAGTAATATATAGATCACTTATTTTTTTTTAAAAAAAATATTTTAGATGATGATGATGATAAGGCATGCATCGGGGAAAGAAAAGTGTGAAGGAATGATGCATGCAGTAACTTGTATTAAAATAAACTTGATGTTTTATGGACCTTGATTATTATATGATTGGCATGACCGGTTAGACCATCCCGAGTCAATGATGATGAGAAATGTATATAAGAACTTTAAAGTTCTTAATAGTTGTGATTTTGAAGTGAGTTGAATACTCTCAAAGAAATTTAATCATTACCGACTAAACATGGAATTGAATTCCTTAAGATGACGGATATGATAAGGGGGTATATGAAGGCCTATATATCCACCTCGTGGACCATTTAGAGTTTTAAATCGATGCATCGTCTAAATGGTGAAGAAAATTGCAACTTAGAGTTTGCATGATTAAGTGACTCGACAAATGAGATTGCGAGCACATATTTCAAATTATCATATTTGTTTTGATAATGTCGGTGAATGTATACTTTTCTGATTATCATATTAAGTGTCTTCGGTTGATTGTAATAAGTGTTGAATATTTATTAGTTCATACACCGATTACTTTTGTCGAAACGCTGACAAGTGTATATAGTATACGACAAGACTGCGGTCATGATGAGAGCATAACTTTTACTTATAGTATGGGGCCAACGAGATTATGATTTCTCCCCTTGATAGTTGATATTTGGTCATGAAAAAGATATATTCCATCTTAAGAGATTTATTTGTTTGTGCGGTATATATATTTTAGTTGCTCCATCACAATGCACAACGTCTAGATGTGAAGAATATTGGAAATATGTATGGGGAGGGGATAAGCAGCTTGAATTTGAATTATCACAATATGATGTTGATCCTCGTAGTAAGAATACGAATTGAAAGTTTAAATGATAATTCATAATTAACATTTGCCAGACATATTCGTTGACCAAAATTGAGTGACTAGGTCACCTATATAAGCTGCGCTACTCCGATTATGATCGATAATAAGTTCACAACATGTGAAATGTGATAGATTAATCGATTCCAAATAAAATCCTCGACGTAAAAAGGGAGCAAGAAATAATATGGTCAAAATCGAGGTAATAAAGACCCCATGAGAGTTTGATAAAGAGACACTAGACATGAAGGTTCTAGATAAACCTCGGGTACCCAAAAGTGAAAACTGAAAAGTGAAATGATCTTAATAATTAATATTGTGTCTCGGAAAGTGTGGAATCGAATAAATGAAATCGACGTCGTTAATATTTTGTATAATGTAGCGCTATATGTTGTTAACGAGGATCGTAAAAGTATTGATGCTAAGAAGTGCATATTTAGAGATTATTGGCCAATATGGAAAGACGCATGGAATTTATGAAAAATATAATCTCTTGATATGAGATGGTTTGGTTTAAGCTCTATACATTTGAAAGTGTATAATACTGTCATATATAAATCGGTCTTGATGTAAAAAGTCCAATGACAAAGATTCTGAGATATAAGGCAAGAGTGATGATACAAAGATTCTTTGCGAAGACCGAGATTTATATATGAGGAGATATTTTTATGGGTGGATGCAACTATCTTTTTGATTTATTAAAAGTCTGGCAATAAAAGAGAAACTTAGATCGCGTCTGTTGAATATTATTAGAGCTCATTTATTATTGAAACTCCGTGAAGGATATGAAGTGCTTAAAAGATGTTTCATAATTTAAAAGATCTTAAGATAGAAAGAAATGTTCTCGAGAACACGCGTTGATCAAATTGATTAAGTCCTTACATCGTATATATTGATTAATTGGGCTAGTGATAAGATAGCTCCGTTGAATATTTCTTGATAGAGTATGCTATGGAAAATGATTATATTTGCTCATACATTTTGGTAAGATGTTTGAATGTACATCCATTATGATTCAATAAGTTATTGGAACTATTTGTGAGTTTCCAAAGGTGATTTAATGCTTAAAAAATAAATTGAAATGAACGAATGTAAAGACAAGGTTTTTGTCGTTAGTTAAGAATTAAGCATCATAGTGACATATATATTTGTGCACCAAGAAATCTATGTAAGAAGTGCAAAGAAGACTTTATGGGCAAATGAGATTTACTAAGCTTTTCTATGCTTGTCATTATTTGATTCCTTTCAACCCCCGAAGGATGACAAGGAAAATTAGTGGTCAAGAAATATATTAGTTAATTATCATTGGGCGTTTAGATTTATACCTATTCATACGAGGAAATTTGTTGGCGAGTTATAAAAATGTATATGTTGTGTTGCTCGATCACATGTAAGGATTGATACATCGATGGTCATGGAGCCATAACTTATTTTGTGAACGTGATAAATTACTCATGGATTAAGAAAGAGCAAAATGAGATGATATTAACCGTCAACAAGTTTATATAAATGATGAGATCAAGAGATGTTCTTATCAGGGGGAGAAAAATACGCGTTGCACTCTTTTTCCCTTGACTATGATTTTGTCCCACTGGGAAGGTTTTTAACGAGGTAACATCCCCAAGCGTATTGAAAGAATTGTGTACTCTTTTTCCTTCACTAGATTTTTGTCCCTCTGGGTTTTATCTAGTAAAGTTTTAACGAGGCATAATCTTTATACAATGGACATCCAAGGGGGAGTGTTATGGATAAATATGGAATGGATGTCCATACCTATTAACTTTAGGTTAAAACTTCTTGTAGGTTAAGCTATCTTGTATCTATATATACCTCCTTGGTGAGATGAATAATACAATCCTATTCTTTTCTTATTCTTTCTTCTCTTTACTTTTATAACAATTAATAATTTATTAGCACTCTGTAAGTACTAGAGAGTTTAACACGAATATATGATCCGTATATTTATATCAAAAGCAAATAAACAAAACAAGGTTTAAGACTGCAAAACGTGATTACCACATGTGCAAGGATCACAAAAGTATTATATATTAATGATAATAAATAATAAGAATGTCATCGGTTGATAAAAAAGAAAATCAAAGATTAAAGGTGTACCTCAGACTCTCAAAGTTGATTGCCGTTGCCGACTCATTATTAACTGACGGCTACGAAATTTTTTAGGTTAGAGACTCGTGTTGATAACGTGTTGTAAATTAGAGATAAGAGAGAAAGAGATGTATCTTATATTATTATGAACCATAGGGTATATATAGTGTACAATATAGTATCCTCCAAGCAATAGTAAACTAACTAGAACTCTAAATTATATAGTCTATCTCCGATAGATATGGACAACCACAATTATCTATAACAAAATATTAGTTATGCCTAGGATTCTTTCTTTGTCGGTGGACATCATTCCACATCGTTAACTAAAGGGTGTTGATAAATACAACAAATAAGTTGATTTAAATATCAAAGTTATGCTTACTTGTACTGTGAGCTTAAATTTTTGTATAGTGTGGTGTAAGAAACAATAATGGTGGTGTATCTATCACTTCCCTTAATTGAAAAATAATTCTCGTCAATAAGCAAAATTTAATTAAATTAATGCTCGTAATTAATAATAATTAAAGTAAATAATATTTTATTGTAAATATGAAACCGTATTTTTAGTTATTTCAAGTTAGTATCTTAGAGATATTATATTTTTAATTCTCAAACTTTTTTGTAACAATCTTTATCGGTATATAAAAGGACAGATTGCGAAATGTACCTACCATCTATTTCAACTTTTATGAGTAGTTGTTGTAACTGGTAATAGTAATCATTTAACCAATCATCCAATGGCATCCACACATGACCCATCTGCCACCAAAAACGAACCAGTTTGCGTCACCGGAGCCAACGGTTTCATAGGCTCATGGCTAGTCCAAACCCTTTTAGACCACGGCTACACCACCATCCATGCTTCCATCTATCCAGGCTCATCCGCGTCCCATCTCCACTCACTCCCTAACGCTTCCCGCGCCACGATAGTAATCCACGAGGCTGATCTACTCGACGCACAAGCTATCTTGAAAGCCATCGAAGGATGTTCGGGCGTGTTCCATGTTGCGTCCCCATGTAGTCTAGAGGATCCATCTGATCCGCAGAAGGAGCTGGTGGAGCCTGCTTTGAGTGGTACGTTGAATGTGTTGAAAGCAGCTAACAGGTTTGGTGTTCGACGTGTTGTGATCACGTCTTCTATATCCGCGATGGTGCCGAATCCTAGATGGCCTGATTTTAAGGTTATGGATGAATCTTCGTGGACAGATATTGACTACTGCAAGTCTCGCCAGGTTTGTCCCGTAAATTTATTTACAAAAAAAAATACTAAATAAATAAGTAAAGTCGATATATTGCAAGAAAAAGAAAAAAGGTCGAAAGTCAATTCATTGCAAGAAAAGAAGGATTTGAAAAAAGAAAAAAAAAAACAACCAAAAAAAAAAAAATCAAAAGAAAAGGTCAAACTTTACATAAGTAGATGGTCAAATTGGTTAAAAAAGGTATCTCACAAGAAGGATTTGTGTAATTTAGTGCTATGTTGTTGTAAAAATAATAGAGTAGTATTTTGGATATTAGTTTGTTAAATGAATTTCTAAAAAATGCTAGTTAAGTGTTTTTCCCTTGATATGAACACTTGTCTCCTAATCAATAACAGATTAGTTTGTTTTTATAACAGAAATGGTATCCGGTGTCGAAAACACTAGCTGAGAAATCAGCTTGGGAATTTGCCGAAAGTAATGGATTAGATGTTGTAACGATTCTGCCATCTACATGTCTAGGCCCACTTTTGCAGCCAACGTTGAACGCGAGCTGTGCAGTATTACAACAACTGCTGCACGGTTCAAAAAACACACAGGAATACCATTGGTTAGGAGCGGTACATGTGAAAGATGTTGCAAAAGCACAAGTGCTTCTTTTCGAGGCACCCAATGCGTCTGGTAGATACTTGTGCACGAACGGTATACACCAGTTTGGTGAATTTGCTCAGAGGGTTTCAAGGCTGTTCCCTGAGTTTAACGTTCATAGGTGAGATACTAAGATCAAGTGCGTGTACGCGTGTTGGTTTTTTAAGTGATTGATTATTATTGGACTGATTGATTCGGTGTTGTACAGATTTGAAGGAGAGACACAGGTGGGTATGGTGAGTTGTAAAAATGCTGCAAAGAGGTTGATTGATATGGGAATGGTTTTTACGTCTGTGGAGGATGCAATTCGGGAGACTGTGGAGAGCCTCAATGCTAAAGGCTTTTTGTCCCACAAATCGTCTCATATAATTTAGTGAGCTGATTTGCAAAGTTTGAAACCAAGTTACTGGGTGCAGTTTACTGTTTCTAGTAACAAACCAAACATTTCAGCTGATTCAAATCGTGTTTGACATTTTAAAAAAATACTTAAATACGGTTTTCTATCTATATTAGTATTCATACATTATGTATCGTTGCTGCAGCACGTCTAAAATTTTTAGGGAAATATATACAAATACAAATACACACGTTTACAGTTTACCTCATTGCAAAAACCAAGGATCTCACTTTGGCTGCAACTTTGGGGGCAGAAAACCTCCACTAAAAGCGAAAAGGCTGTCATTGCTATAAGGATGGCTAAAGTCTTGGCCGGTGCCTTGATAGCTTGCTGAAGTTGATGAAGCTGATTCAGAGCCAATTTTAAGGCCTACCAATGCCGTAATGCTTTGAAGTTCTTTCACTACATCACTCATCGCTGGTCTTTTATCTCCTGTCTCTTCAACACAACTCAATGACAATTCCACAAATCTCTCCAAACCTTTGAGTTGACTAGTCAAACCAATGGTCAGGTCAAGGAGTTCATGTAGGTCGTATAGCTCTTTAGTCTTGTCCATTGCTTGTTTCACTTCCCTTACGATGTACTTTCCTTTCTCGATTGGGTTTCTTGCAGTTATTAGCTCCAACATCACAATTCCAAAACTATAAACGTCACTTTTTTGTGTTAGCTGTTGAGTCATGTAATACTCAGGATCCAAGTATCCCTGCATTAATCAATAGAAGTTTTGGTCTCTGATTTTGTAAGTACGATATATATAGACCAAGTATTACTAACCATTGTCCCTTTGACTTGAATGGTGACGTGTTCTATTAGCATCAGTCATTGGTTTTGATAGACCAAAATCTGCAACTTTTGCAACTAACTATTGGTCTAGTAAGATATTATTGGTTTTAACATCTCTATGTATGATAGAAGGATCAGCAAGATCATGTAGATACTGCAACCCTTTTGCCGCCCCAAGTGCTACTTTAACCTCCACTTCCAATCCAACCGAATGCCCGACCCCCCTGCATATATAGATAATTTTTAATATTAAACTGAAAAAATAAAAAAATATATAAATTTGTAGTGACTGTTATAGCTAAAGCCAGAAATAAGGGTGCGAATTAAAGTACGACTTTGGAGCTAGGAAGATAGTGTTTGAAGGTTTTCAACCCTAATGAAGATCGTTTCTTGTGTGGTTTGACCAAAGAAGAAAAGCACAAGGGTTGTGGGTGTAGTGAACGGAGTTGTAGCATACCAATTGGGTGGTTGTCGTGTGTGCGATTGTAGAGGGGTTTTACTGTGAACCCTAATAGTTTATTGGAGCTTGCTAAAAGGGACATGATTCTTTTCTTAACTAATTACATAAACATGTTTATTTATTTCCGCAATTGAGTGACAATTTGAATATATCTGTAGTATATACTCTAACACTAGATTACTTGGCTAATCGGATTTTCCAATTCCTTCAACTATTAAGGATGCCATACAGTATCCGTCCCTAACTTGGAAACTCGGTTAATAGTACCTCTTCAGTTGATTCAGTCATGGCTTACATAAGACCTATATTCCATTAATTTTGACCTGCTCTGCGTATATGTCACCTCTAATTTATATCTACCGTAAATAACATTGTGTTGAAGTACATAAGTAGTGGAAAGAGAATACACATCTTACCATTAGAGAATGGAGGTATGAATCCCCTTAAATCATGGGTCAAATAAAATTTTCTGAACATCGCGTACTATATAACAAACACAAAAGACTTGCAGACAAAAAAATGTTGGCAAGAAATGAAATGTAATTTTTGGGTCTTCAAATGAGTCACTCTAATATCACTACAGTTTACTTATTCTTGCACTTCATATTCGCCGCCGTTATAAGTTTATAGTGAGAGTTTGGCACCTCACTCAGCTTCCCAAACCTTTCTTCGTAAAAGGACCATATTTCTGACCTGATACGAAAAATAATTCGTTAGGAAAATTGTCAACCAACTCAGTAGAAAGAAGAGGGAAATAAAAAAGGTATACCAGTACACCAAGAACTGGAACGGCGCATACTTCCCATAGATTCTTTCAATATCTTCTTGGATATATTTAATTGTTGATTTCTTCCCATGGACCTAAAACAAAATAAATGCAAATCTAACTCAACAAACTCTGAATACAGCTAAATCTCCAAAATCGAAAGGGTAAAGAGAAAAGCTAGAAGTGGCAATTCCAGTCCATTTACTTAGATATGATCGATTTGGGTTGAGTTTCATCACAAACAGGTAACAAAAAATATAGCAATTACCTAGTAGGGGATCAGGTCAAAAAAAGGTTCTAGTTATATTGTTGGTTTCAAAGGCTTTTAGTTGATTTCAAAGGCTTTTATTAACTTAATGGAAGCATACAACCCATTATATTGTTGATTTCAAAGGCTTTTAGTTATAATTAATTAATTATACTGCTTTCATGATCATAATTAACACATTAATATAAGTTTAAGAAAATGGAAAAAAAAGTGATTAAAGTCCAACCCAACCTGGCCCATTTTAATCCGTTAGTCAACCCATCCAACATTCCAAGCTTGCCACCTCTATAAAAGAGGAAAAAGATCATCAACACAGTTGTATATATATAGACAGAGAGAAAGAAACCTGATTTAAATGCCTTAATGTTTCAGAATCTGAGGGTATTACATGGTAGAACCCCAAGCACATTAGTACATTGGCACTTGTAAAAGGACCAAAACCATTAATTTTTCCCAGCTGTTCATTTAGCTTCATGTAATTGGATAAAGATGTTTCGCTACTATCTTCTTCAAGTTGCCTAAGCTGAATTTTACCTTCAACAACACTTTGAGCAAGACCCAATATCCGACTTGCTCTATAACCAAGATTGCAACGTTTTGCCAGAAAATTTAGATCAAGTGTTGCTAGTTCCTTAGGGCTAGGGAAATTTCCAATGCTACTGTGGCAGGGCAAATCTGTCTTTTCACTAGGCTCACTTACAAAACCATGAATATCTGCTTCCATTAAGTTAATAGGAGTGTCAGCATAATCCACCTTAATGGTTGATTCCGCTTCGATAGCTGATTTAATCTCTGCACACCTTTTTGCAACTTTTCTAGAGTTTTCTTGTGATTTGATCTTTCGTTTGCTCGTTTCTTTCCCTGCAGGAGTTTTTGGAGCAAATTTTGTGGAGGTGCTTGCATGTTTATCTGTTTCAGTTTTGGCAGGGCATTGCAGTTCCAGCTGCAGCTCACAAAGGGCTCTAGCCATGCTCAAAGTCCTGGACCACCTGGAATGAAAAAAGAGATCACTGATACATAATTCCAGAAACCATATATGCATTAAGGTTAAAGATATTATGCCCTCCCTATACACAGTTACACTTTTAATATACTTATGTTCTCCATAACTACAAACTTTCATGGTCTCGTAATTGGTTTGTGCAGGTTATAATTCAGAACACTCAGTCCTTCCCAATAAGAAATACGACGCACACATACATACCAATGAATATGGGTGACGATTACTACAGAGAAATTGGTAACGTGTAAATTTGATTATAAACCTGAGAAGTTGTGGCTGCTAATTAAACACCAAAAATAAACAATCTCACACTTTAAGTGGAAGGGAAAGTATCAGGTTCTATTACCAGAATCTTAACCACAATATATACTTTTAAAATTACATTAAGTGTAAATTATATTCAAATTTGTACTTATATTGTACATAACCGGATCAAGTGCCTATGCAACGACTATCAAATACCATGTAATCAACTTCATCTCTAAAACCAAATACATCACAGCCTATGAGGCTAGGTTATTGCCTTATTAGTAGCAACTTGCCAATTGGGTTGAGCACAAAGATGATATTCACAGTACCAAAATAACTGTCATTCAAAAGTGTTTCAGACTTGTTTCAATTACGCTAATGCGTACACAGCTGCACTCCCATTTATTGGACGATGACATCATCAAACTTTCAATAAGCATACAAAAGGCACAAAAGTAAGCACAAGAGAGAACTAACTGGCAATTGCAGACAAGAATGCACTTAACCATGTCTTCAAACAGCGTTGGAGACCTAAAGATTCTTCCAAAACCCGATATTTTGGCATCACCATATATGTCTTGAAACTCCCTCACATTTCTCTCCTCCGATTCTGACAATCGCAGCATTCTCCTCACTTGCTCCTGCAACAGCAACTTACAAACTTACAACCCACATACTTCTTACATTCATTTCCACTTCTATATTTTCAATGAATCTACTACTCATATATATACCCATACAGCATATGCAACTCCTTCACAGTAGCCTAGAAGACAAATTGCATAGAATAGAGCATTTTTGTTGCGTTTTTAAACTTATGTTGTCTGTTACACTTTAGTAATTTGGTTAGAGGTGTAAATGTGTCAAGCTTCTTGAGTTCAGCTCATTAAATGCTCGGTTCGGTCTCAAGCTTAACTTTCGTGCCTGCCTTTAAACGTTGAACTCAATCACGCTCACAGGTCTAAGCAAGCTTACATATTTATCATAGGCAATGCTACCATTACCTATCTTAGGTACAACAAAGATAAATTACCTCACACTGGATTGGAATTTTCTCAGTTTAATTTTCAACCTAAGGTTATAAAAAAAATTACTTCAGTAGCACAGTTTTAACACTAGGTCCAACTCTCAGTATCTTTTATGCGAAATTAAGCTAGAATTGTGTGCGACATTTTGTTTATGCGATTATTTTAATGCGAAATCGATAACTTTTGCACAATCTGTGGTAAGTCAATTCTCGCATAGATAAACTGTAGAAACAGATGAAGCAAGAACAAAGTAAGAAAAAACCGTACCGTTAATGATTGAAGGTGTGCAGGAGACAGAGAGTCGGTATCCAAGACACGAAGGATCAGATAAGAGGATTGAGGCGGTTGGGAAATTCTAATGGTAACGGAGGAGGAAGAAGAAACGTCGTCGTTGAGAAGGCGTAAAGGTCGTTGGAAGGTCTTGGAGAGTGGGTCCCATTGATTTGGGGCTGTCATGAAAAACCCGTGGCTGCATACCGCCTTTTCCAGCTCAAAATTGCCGCCGGCTTCTCCTAGATGCACTTTATACTCCAAACTCCGGTCACGGTACACGCTTTCCACTTCCATCAGGGGTACTTTACGACGGTGGAAGTGGAACACAATAAATGTTGTAATAAAGCTTCTTAACTCATATTTCGTTATAACATATTTTAATCAGTAATAATCTGTTTAGAGTAGTTTTGAAAAAAATATATATATATATTTTAAAAAATAAAATAAAATTCATTCCTCACCTATGATTTTCCATTTTTCAGCTCAGCTAGACCTCACTTTAAACACTCTTAAAACTACATGCTGTTCAATCTTGCCTTAGAAGCTGTAAACTTGCTCTAGGTTTAACACATATTATCCTTGCATTCATGGTTTATTCTAGGTTATATGGTTGATCCAATTCATGGTTAAAAAGCATCACCCTTTTTAACATAGAACACGAGTTACTTAATAAAAACACGGTCATTATTGATTTTATTACATCATAATGCTCGTTAAACAGTTGAGCAATTATTCATAAGGTTCATACACCCAAGTATCGAACCACACGTCTCTCACATTCATCTGAGCACTTCCGCAATGACACTGCACAGCTTTTCTTGTAGACGATGTATGTTCCCAAGCTGCAAAACAATTATGATGAGATATGAAGAGATCACCGATTATGACAAGTAGTGCCGGGTGTTGGATGTGCAGTAAAACAATCAGATGTTTAACTTATTGGAAAATCAAAATTATTATTTGAGGAATCAATAGATAGAATCACACACACACACACATTGTTTATTGTAAAGGAGAGACACCTTATAAAATGGGAGTACAAGTCCCTCAAAAACTTATTTTTTACTGATTATATCCAAAACTAGTTATCAATAACGGGTGATGATTTGTACACCGTCAAAACATACCCATACAACACTAATTTGACACATGTACAACACAATTAAACATATGTATAACACGACTAAAACATGAGTAGTGGCGTATGGCAAATTTTGGCGGTATAAATCACCATCGCAAAAGATAATACATTCCTCTGAGCAATTAAAAGTGATTACAGCAATTTGGAGTCACAAGAATCGGATAATTAATTCGGAAAATAAAAATCCAAGCACCCTAAAATTACAGATTGAGTTTTGAACTTACGCATGAATAGCATAATTCAAATACCTGAGCTATTTGCTTCAGCTAGAATGGAAGTCTGGTTGATTTTCTGGCAATGCATCTTGGATAGCAGGTAGCTGCATATAGGCCTCATGCAACCTAGCCAAAAGAGGATATGGTGTCTGGGCCAACCGATAAAAAGATTACATGTTACACAAGTGGTTTGATGAGATCGCAAACAAATATGAAATCAAAAATTATTGGGCACCAATGCACCATCGATAGTTTCGAAAGTATATATAGATAAGACAACATAATAAAAGTTTTCAAAATATTAAAATAACTTGACAAAACCTGGTCCATACTTTAATATGAAATTCAAACTGTAAATCACAAGTTGTAACCAGTAAGGTGAGTTAGTACAAAATTTAAGTGCATGTATAGAAGCAACACCTACCATGTCAAGGTTGAACCTCTTTATGGAGCCATGGATCTGTGGTGCTAGAAACAAATCAGCCTGCAAAAGTCAACGGAATTCAAACAATAATCCACTCCATATGCATTATTTTACATAAAGTAAATGGATTGGAAGGAAACAATACCAGGAAAACATCATCTCCAGTAGCATACTTTCCAGCATGTTTTTGCAGTAACTTCTCGAGTGCTGCAAAACGATTATCACTAAGCATTAGTGAAATTGATATCCATAGTGTTAGCAAATTTATGTAAAATTTATCATCTGCTCATCCTTTTCTGAGAATGAATAAATGCAACCAAGATTCATCACATTGCATCTTATATAACATTCTGTCCATTTGTTTCATTTCCAGTTCTTTCTTATGCTTTCTTTAGACTTAGCTTTCTGGTTATTATGGCATAGAAAGTGATGCATGAACATACCTGCAAAGCCTTTATTTATATGCTTTGTTACCCATGGAATCTTTGCATCAGGACCAACCTTTTCCTCAATGTAATTCTGCAAGTTGGTTTGTTACTAAACGACATGTAAGATTATGGAAAGCAGTTTCTATGAGTTCTCAACAACAACAAAGATAGTTACTCACCAAAACATCTAGATTTTGAAGAGGTTGTATGCTTGCGGAAACAATATTTGCAGCCTACAAATTTGAAAGGAAATGATTGGAAGTTACATAAACATGATTGGAAATTATAAATATTTGCAGCCTACAAATTTAGAATATGATCATGGTTGAACTAATATCACATGTGTACCATATACGACACACTATTTATTGATAAAAATTCCAAAGATTATGGACAAAATTAAGGTCGGCAGGGGCGGAGCCAGGAATTCAAAGTAGAGGGGGCGGAAATTTGTTATTTTTTATTTCCTTTATACTTTGTGGGGCCGAAATTTTTAAAATGTCATTAATACCTTTAAAAAATTTATTTTTTTACGTGATATAACAGTTCTAGTGGCTGTATCCGCCACTGCGGGTCGGGTAAACCTAACGCAACCTCAACCATATCGACCCATTACAAACAAAACAAAAAATCCCCTTCTCGACACGCAGCCATTTTGAGCCATTACCCAACACACCAAACTTGTCCACTTTGTCACCTCTCCGTATCCACATCAAACACCAAAAAGAAGAAAAAATCATGATTTAAAAATCAACCACACATTGCTACTTAAAAACGAGAACAGAGTTATTAGTACTTCACGTGGTTCAGAAAGCCTCTATATATATCCCATACAACCTGATTAGAAGTTACAAATATCTTGTTCTTACAAGCATACAACACTAATGTGGCTTTCTATTATTAAGGGTTAAAGTGCACGTGTTCAACGTGCTTGTCATGGCATATAACATCATGTCAGGTTACTTTTGCAGTTTTTTTTATAGGTTGTAAGGTTGTATATAACACATCTACTGATAGTACATTTAGCTCTGAATCCACAACAAAATATGCTTCTAGCATAAGCTCACTTGATTGAATAAATATCTACATTCACTGGTGTACCCTGGAATACGAAGAACGGATTTTCCAGGCAAAAACTACCGAAGAGGAAGAACGTTCAACATATCCAGAAGAATGGCAAAAGGTCCAGACAAAACGACTATCTGAAGGAAGATAACAGATTAACCGAACAAAGAAAGTGGAGTGTGCAGAAACGACCGCCACATAAGAAGGATGAAAGTAGAAACTGAAGTTAACATGACAAAACTAGTAAGGGCCACCCCTAGATCCCTGCTAACTAACCAACAGCCCGGCTAACTAAAATCATGTAACCGACAATTTGCAGCATATGGGAAATCTATAGATACACAACTCAAGGTTTGAAACACGCATTCTACAATATCTGAGATACTCACGAGTACTGTCCTTTGTCCGGCCATTGATTTAGGCATCGGAGTTAGTTCTCGGGGAAGTTGTCAACGTGACTACTTGTATACTTAGTCTGGTAATCTGATCACTTTGGGACAGTCAGGAATGTCTTAAGAAGTTACAATATAACTAAAACGTCTCAAGTGTCGGAGACGTACAATACTGATGGTACATTTGACCTGATGATGACACTTTCAATAGTATATCATAGACTTGCCAACTTGCCATTGTATACTACACAACTGTAATCACCTAAAGAGAACAAGAAGCCATCTGATTTCATTTTCACCTGGTAATTAATTGCCCTTTTCTCCATGTCAGTAGGCAACAAGGGATGCTGAGGATACTTCTCCTCGAGGTACTGTAAAGAACATTACGATAAACACTAGTGAGAAAGCTTTACTAAATAAGTTGAATCATTTCTGAAGCGCCAAATAGAGCAATCGAAACTCACCATCAATATTGCAAAAGAATCTGAAATTACTTTGTCACCATCCACCAGTGCAGGCACATAGCCAATAGGGTTGATCTCTAAAAACTCTACACTACAAAAAGGAATAGTTTACTTACAAGAAACAATGAACACCTATTGAATCTAGGTAATGCATCCAACCAGAGATAAGAGATATATATACAAGCCAGTAATAAACATGTTATTATACCGATACAAATTACTTAATCAATTTGGGGTTAGACGAAAGCAGAAGAAGAAAAATTAAGCACGTTACCTGGGCTGTGATGTTCTCCTTTAAGCAGATTAACCGCTTTGTATTCATAATCAAGCCCTGTGTGGCAGTAGGCAATCCACAAAACAGTAAATGAGGACACAGTTTGACCTAATTTGCTTTTTGATTATTACGAATTAATTAAATGAAAACCTTTTAAGTTTAAAGCGATACGAACACGGAAAGAACAGGAGCTCCTGTGATATGAATACAACTGCAACTTCGTCGTCTACAACATCACCAGAAGATATTTTATTTTAGATAAACAAATAATAAAAAGAAGAATAGGAGATAAGTTTTGAAAGAGGGACGAACCATGGATTGTCAACTGCAAAATTGGTTGTGAGCTTCTGCTGCTGATGCATATGATATGATGAAAGAAAGGGAGATCAAAACACCGAAATCCATTGGTCAACGTTTTAAGATATTTAATATTTAGTGCTGTATAATCTACAAATAAAATATTATTTGGAAAAATAATTTGATAGGAGTAACGTTCAAATAACTTTTTGTGAGATTGAGCTAAACCCCGTTTCTCTTGTGGTTTTAAAAATTAAATATCTTCTTAATGGTAAATTAAAAATTCATAAAAATTACACCATAAAAATCAACGTTTTATTCTTTTTGATTAAAGATATGACAAGGTACACTTTCGAGCAAAAAAATTACACGTGTTACTAATTTTGTACAACAAAAAAAATCATTGAAAATATACCTTGTGAGATTACAAATCGAAAATATTAAATTTTATGGTATAATTTTTATAATTTTCGACTTACCGTTTGTGAGCTATATGATTTTCAAAAATCGTGGGGAAAAATGGATTTTATGACACGTGTCACATTCTTATTAGTTCCTCTATTCTCATCAAATTTTCCATTCTCATTTGAATTTCACTCTAATTTATGGGAGGTGATAGTTTCAACATTGATTTTGATTCGTACAACAAAACTGTGCATCAACAAGTTGTACAGTATGCTTTAGTTGTTTAATAGTGTGTTGTAAGAATCAAATATATGTGTTGTATTCATCAACACCCCTAATTTATAGTCTAAAACTGTAGATTTAATAATGTGCTTTGGTACTTATGTTGAAATTAAAAAGAAAAATTAATTATTTAATGTGTTATGCATTAAATTGATTAAATTATTTTTTCCAACTTATACTTTCATTTTCATATAGTAAGTAATGTTCATATTTTCTTTATATACTCTCATTTTGATCTACGATATTGTAAATTGTGAGAAACGTACGAACTTCCAAGTTTAAACTTGAAGGTTGATGACTATTAATTCAAAAACATATACTTCTTATAACATATACTTCAAAAACTAACACATGTTAATAACTTATAAAACCCATAGGGGGATCGTCGGAGGGACGACAAATCGAAGAGGTGAAAATGATGAATTTAATTGTGCAATTTTTATAATTTTTCGATTTGTCATTTGTGAGATATTGATGTTGGAGGTAAATGAGTTTTGTACATGTGAAGTATCATCTTTGTACACATGGTACAATATCATGTTAGAATATAACATCGCAGTTGACAATCAAATACATGAGCACGCAGCGGAATATAAACATGTATATTGTGTACCTTTTAGCCATCTCAAATTAATCGTTTAATAAACGAATAAGTTTCACTAATGGTAAACCTTCTACGATCGCGCACACAACACGTTGTCGATCACCCCACCCGAATGCTAGTTCAATTAAGGGAAGTGATAAATACAACATAAATTTTGATTGATACACCAAATTTATACTTTAATATGTTTGTACTGTATACTTTAACAATCGTACAGTTTGATGTATGCATTAAGTTATTTGTTGTATGTATCAACTCCCTTCAATTAACCAATTAATCAACCCCTTTCCCTTTTGTGTTTTACGATAAAACAAACCCTTTAAGGGTTTTTTTCCGTACGTTCGTATCAAAGCCACATGGGGTTTTATATGAATTTTAGTTTCGTACGTGTGAATGAAGAGAAAAAGGTTCGGAGGCAAAAGTCAAGATCAAGGGTTTTTTAGGTTTATTATTATCATTATTACTAGTTTTTATAGTTTTTATGCTTGTACGATGCACGGCTAATAAATATAGGAAGATGAAAAAGATTGAGGATATATACTTATATAGGTAAGTATACATAAATAACTAAACTAAGTATCTGCGTATTAATATATTACAATTTAGAAGGAATGTAAACCCTAACACTATACAAACAACATGATGTTTGGTTCATCGAAGTGATATTACAAATTAATAATGAGTGAGAATGATAAATACCTTAAAATTATCAAATACCGAACTTTCATGAAATGACATATTAAAACTTGTATTAGTTTTTTAACATGTTCGACGCACATGATGTTTCATATTCAACAATTCTCGATATTAATTTGCAAAAATAATTTATCTTATATATATAACACAAAACAAAAATGAGCATGTTGATAAACCACGTGAATGATGAGTAAAATATATAATTAATCAAAACAAAGAACTTTGTATAAAAAAATATTTAGTTAGAAGATGAACTAATCACCTAGAAAGCAAAGAGTAGACAATTAAGTTTTTTCTTCATGATCACCTACTGATGAGCTGCTCTTCGTTACTTGTTCATTAAACTAATCAAATTTATCATAAAAACATGTAGAGAGTAATAAGACCGGAATGCATATAAATCTTTAAATTTTGAAGAATTATTAAGGGATTTGCTAACGTGTGCCCCCGTGGCACACGTTAGGGTGCATTTAATGAAGTCGAAATTTTCTTAAATATTAATATTTAGATTTAATACTCATTAATTTAATCTAATTATTTCATTTTTATGCATATATTAATTACAAATTATGTTATTTAAGGAAATTACAACTTTATTAAATGCACCTTAACGTGTACCACATGGGCACACGTTAGCAAAACTCAATTATTAATTATATAGAAATAGATATTAGGAATAGATATCCAGTGAAACAAAAACGCCTATTATTTAATTAATTAATAGGTTGAAATTATATTTTATTGAATTTATTTGTTGGAATCTACGTGGCATAATTTTTTTTAAGTGTTTAATAGCTAAAAAATAGGTGGGTTTAGAATTTTTTTCAATTTGAATGACACATAGGATTTTTTAGGAAGCTAAGGTGATGACACCTATGATTTTTGCTTAGTTGTCAAAAGAATAAATATGACACATTGGAAATAGACTATCCTCTATTATTACTTACTAGATAGATTTAAACCCGTACGATGTACGGTAATCTTTCAATACAATCATAAATCAAATTACAATTTAAATCATCTACAAAAATAAATAAGTATGGATAACCAATTGAGTTATAACGTGAATTGGCAGAATAGCATAAACTAACATAAACTGAGTGATCATGACATCTTTTGCATCCACTCCATCACCTATATCAAAAAAACCGTTCATGAAGTTCCCACATTTTACAATTTACAAAAATAAAAAAAATCAAGTTTGTAAAAGTATTAGTGAATACCCAACGTGCTTTATCAATATTATTAAACTGACAAAACAATATTTTAGCCCAACCCGGAGAAAATCACATGAACACCTTTAGCGACGCCGCCCATGTCGTCGCAACAGGTCACTAACGACCAAAGTCTTACAATTTCTGACTTTAACCGAAAAAATTGTTGACTTTTTCTATAGCAAAGACAAAGTCGTCGCAATTGCATTTTTCATTTTGATTTTTGATCTTGCTATACTTATTATTATTATTGTTACTACATTCGTCTCAAAATTATTGTCCAATTTTGACTTTATAAATTTTGTATTTTTCAACTTTCACCTTAAATGTTTTTGTTTGTGTTATTAATATTTGGTGAAAATTATACCAATGAAAATTCATTTAAAACTCGTTCCATGTATATATTTTGCATCAAATATTATATGACACGTAAAAAAATATTTAAAGTCAAAAGTTGAAAATAGAAAGAGTTCAAAAAGTCAAAACTGAACAATAATTTTACGACAAAGATAGTATAATTTTTTTTAAAAAAACAACCCTACACTACATATCCTATCCTACTAATTATATATACATCCACCATTCCACCATGAATATATATAAATTGCATATGAAGATTAACCCCTAATCACTAGCTTTATAAGTTCCTCTAGCAATTCTTATTTGATAATCCTGTTCTCACGTGGAAGGAATGATAATACTAGTCAAGAGTGGCGTGCTTCCTTAAAATACTTCAAATACTTGCTCCGCATTATTATAAGTTAACAAATGTGTTGTTGTCCTCTCTTGATTTTATAATCACCGCTTGTACGTTAAACTTATTAAATTATGTTTTTCAATTATAAAACATATAACAACTATTTATCTTCAAAATAAGAATTATCACAATCCATGTAAATCATCTACTTTGTTATCATTAGGAAAATTTAGCCTTAAAATCGATCAACAATACGTTAACTCTCTTGTCTAAGTTAAAACAATTAGAGTATTAAACTATACTTTATAATCGCATTCATAGTCAGTTACTATACAAGTTCAAGTTACCACAATCAACGTTTTAACCATCTAAAAACCTCTTATAAAATCTAATACAATCAACATAATAGCTATCATCTTATTGTTGTTTTGCACAACGGACTATAAAAGTTAAAACAAATGCAGATAGGAAGTATAGTTTTCTTAATTGTAATTTCTAATATCTGAATATTGATCTAATCCATATATTTACTTATATTTTTCAGTTATTGTAATTTTCAAAGATATGTCACCATCTTTTATTTTTTACTTGTGTATTAAACTAATAATTTAATAATGTGTAAGGAAGGCTTCGGGCTTCCTAAAGTCATATTTTGAAATTTGAATACCAGGAATCTTGCTCATTCCACCTATTGAAGAAAACATGGTATAAAATACTGTAATAAATTAACATCCACTGGTCCATATTGCCAACTCTCTGCTTAACAGTGTCACTTTTTATTTAATTATTTAAATCCTTGAGATTAATCCTTTATAATTCAATATAAATCCTTGAGATTAAAGTCCATTAGAGATCAATGTCAATAGTTCTTGCTGTCTACAACCATACTCAACTGTAGCTTCCTTCAAGAAGCATACAAGTACACAAAAAGTGATCTTATTGATTGATTCACATAATCAATATGGTTGCTTCAGAAGAAATGAGTACACCAGACTCAAGTCAACAACCTCTTCTTTCTTCAACTAAACATGAAGATGATGATGATCATCTAAAAAGCACACATTTTTTGGTTAAATTAACCAAATGGTTTCTCAAGTTTGCAATGTGTTTTATTTTCATTGCTTGGGTTAGTTTTTTGTTCTTACTTCCATCAGAATCTGTTAGGCAATTATCTGTGAAATTTGTTGATGATACCTCTAAATCAGGCTTCTGGATTGCAGGTTATATTCTTATATGATGATGTCTTTTTATTCTTGCTCTTACGTCACTTGATTTTATCTTGGTTAATCAGTAAAAATATTAACATGAAAACTCTGTATATGATATACAGGAAGTATATTTCTTTTTGGTGGTCCAATCTTCATCATTGCATTTCTTGGTATAATCTACCTTAGGATATCTGAGAAAGAAGAGTTCCAAGAGTATGTTATTTTATTTATGCAATTTGAGAATACATGCCAATTAATTTATTTAATAAATTTGTCTTTATTTATGTTTGAATAAATAAGTTGTGTTTTGGATTCATATGATGATTTAGTGATGGATAATCAGTTTCATAACAAATGAAAATATTACCTGTATTTTCTTAACACTTTTAAAATCACATGTTATAAGTTTGTAACATGTTAAAATTTTCCAAACACTCAAACATTTGATCATCTGATTAGTACAATATCAAACAACGAAATCACATCCAAACAGTATTCCCTAGAACACAGTTTATCATGTGAATACTTTTGTGTAGGAAGAAGAAACAGAAGCACGCAACTTTCCGATTATGGACATTTCCGGTCATTGTAGACGGGCCATTCGGAGTTGTTACAGCAGCGGAGTTGATTGTTATTCTAATAGTTGTTGTGTATCTAATTTGGGCTGTTACAGTTTATGCTATTCAGAACTACAACCAGATTCCCTACTACGAGAGCCAAGGAGAGAGGTATCTATCTGTGTATAATTGGTTGCTTCTGCCTTTTTAATTGGAAATAACTTGGTGCTTTTTTACCCCTGAATTATGCAAATGATCAATATATTAGAATTCATGGATCAAAATTGCCATACCCACTTTTTTAGTTACCAGCACTATTTATTTATATGATTTTTTGTTTCTTTTTTTATTCTCCCATGATCAACTCTGTGTTCTGCTCATGTGTACTTCCTCACTATCTGCTCTGTTTTGACATTAAATCTTGTAGGAATGTAATGCTGAAGCACACAGGACTGCGGTTTGGGTCTATTGGATTGAGTTGCTTAGTGTTTATGTTTCTTCCTGTTGCAAGGGGCTCAATGCTTCTACGAATTATAAATATTCCTTTTGAGCATGCAGTAAGATATCATGTATGGTTGGGACATCTTACAATGACACTCTTCACTCTTCATGGTCTATGTCATGTGTACTCTTGGATATTGGAGGGACGTGTGCTAACTCAAGTGAGTTTCTCGTTCAGACTAACATCTATAGATTTTGATCCATGTGGATCAGAGTGTGAAGTTTTACACTACTTTTTTCTAGTTTTTATCATTATTGGGTTTTTTATATAAATGACTAATTGGAAAACTACTGAAATTCTCTTCTACTTATTTGTGCAGTTAATTAATTGGAAAACTGACAGTATTGCCCATCTTCCCGGTGTCATCAGCCTATCAGCAGGTTTATTGATGTGGGTGACATCACTTCCTCCAGTGAGGAGGCTAAACTTTGAACTATTCTTCTACACTCATCACCTGTACCTTGTCTTTGGCGTCTTCACGTCTATGCATGTTGGCGATAAGTTCTTCAGTGTAATAGTTGCCGGCTTATTTCTGTATATGCTCGACCGGTTTCTTAGATTCTTTCAATCACGAAAGACTGTTGAAATACTCTCAGCCAAATGCCTTCCATCTGGGACACTAGAACTCGTTGTTTCAAAACCTGAAGGTATTGCTTGGTTTTTGATAGAGGTGGCAATATGGTTAAGGCCAGTCTGGTTGGGTAATGGATGAGTCAAAAGGGAAATCTGGTTGAACTGGTCATGTTTTGACCCGAGACACTATTTGTCCAAACTGTTAGTATTCTTTATAAAGAATTCGTGTGACATGTATAATTACTAAAAACCTATTATCACAAACTAGTATAGTGTATATTTATTCGAATAATATGATTTTGGGAGGGTTTTTATGTGACATGGAACAACTTTCGACCCAATCATAGTTAAATGGGGTTAAATTGCCACATATGCATATTAATGATAAATTGATTCACCATCAAAAGGTTTTTGTTAATATTTACGTCTGTTTTCTTTGAATGTAGATTTACAGTACAATGCCCTCAGTTGGGTGTTCCTTCAAGTTCGAGAATTATCTTGGTTGCAATGGCACCCTTTTAGTGTCTCATCTAGCCCTCTAGATGGCAAACATCATCTCTCAATTCTCATAAAAGTTCTAGGAAATTGGACACAGAAGCTAAAAGAACAAATCTTGAATGTCACTGAGGAGCACACTGACGGGCTCGTTCAACCAATTTTGAAGCTCAAAGCATCTGTCGAGGGTCCTTATGGTCATGAGTCAGCATACCACTTGTTGTAAGTAAATCGCTAATTTTGGATCTGCATTTTGAAAGTTATTATGAGATTTTGAATACTATCCAAAATGTATTTGAGTTTCTTTTTCACCTACTTATACCGTTTTACTTAATTGCTTGTTCACCATTCTTTATGTTTAGGTATGAAAACCTTGTTTTAGTAGCTGGAGGCATTGGAATTTCACCATTTCTCGCTATTTTGAGTGATATTCTCCACCGTATCGAAGAATCAAAACCTTGTATGCCTAGAAATGTATTGATAATATGGGCTGTCAAAAGATCAGAAGAGCTTCCACTTCTACACTCGCTTGACTTGAACTCACTCTTTCCAGACTTCTACACTAAACTAAATCTGGAGATTCAAACCTACGTCACTCAGGAATCGGAACCTCCAGTGGTACGTATACCTGTATCTAGTTTTTATGGAATTTTATAGAGGCGGTAACATAGGTGGGTCAGGTTGGATGGGTAACACGTCATAATAAGTTCAGCTTGAAACGGGTCACTTTATATCATGGCCAAAATGGCCAGGCTGCAAACACTTTTTCAGTTTTTTGTGCTTTTAATTTATTTCTTGATGTCAATAATGTGTTAATTATGATTCGAAAACAATCTTATTACAATAATGATCTAATTTTCTATGCAAACTAATTTAGGAGGTTGTACACAATAAAAGTAGACTTTGGGACCAAAGGGCCTTTAGCCTGGCCTAATGAAAGACTCATCAATCAAGAGGTTGTAGGTTCAGGCTTCACTTGAGACAATGTGATGCAGTTTTTCTTAGCAATCAAATGGCTCAAACACTAAGGATGAATCAAAGACTAAATCTTGAACCCAAAGGCTCTAAGAACACATGTTCTTTAATCAAAATAAATCAACTAACTATGAAAAATAAAAACCTAATACTTATATAGATGTTTTCTTAATAAGAAAGACATCTTATTTTTCCTAATTTATAGAATCCTAATATAATTAGGATACAAATTAATTATTAAAGATAATCTCTAAAAATAAAGATAAACTTGGAATATTAAATCATAGATAATAATCCCAGATTGTCTGCATCATTCTCCCCTTCTTTAAAAAAAACTCATCCTCGAGTTTTCCGCAAGCTTGGGAACACGAATCCGAACCATAGCCACCTGGGTCGTAGGGAACATCACCCACATCGTTAGCCGTCGATTTAGCCACCCGATCACAGATCTTAACCACCGCTGCACCACCACATCACCATTTGCAACCAATGGAATTAGATCATTAACGCCACCGATCTCGGTCTTTTCACCCATCACGAAATCATTCAAAATACCAGCGGATACCTTCGCACACTCGAGACTACCTCTGGTAATCTCTTCTAGAACGGTACCCCCCTCTTGAACGGCAACCATGTTCAAGGCTCGTGTAACCCACCAATAATCTTCATTACTCACCTCTTCGTCTCCATAACAATCGAAACAAGGAAGTGATGAATATAGGGTGCTACAACTCCCAGGATACTCCTCCTCCCCATAATTCTCATCCCGGATGAAAGCCTCTGAGTCGGTTTTCTGAAACTTGTAACCATCGCCTTCTTCAGGATGCTCCTCTTTCCCAACGATCTCATCCCAGATGACATCATTTAGGTCAGTTTCCTGGATCATGCGATCTTGCGAATCAAACACGATTTTATCGCTACCTCGATCGGCGATTCGGCGAGTAAAAAGGTAGTTCTCATCACGCAGATCCATTTGAATTAACCAAAGCTCTGATACCACCTGATGCAGTTTTTCTTAGCAATCAAATGGCTCAAACACTAAGGATGAATCAAAGACTAAAACTTGAACCCAAAGGCTCTAAGAACACATGTTCTTTAATCAAAACAAATCAACTAACTATGAAAAATAAAACCCTAATACTTATATAGATGTTTTCTTGATAAGAAAGACATCTTATTTTCTTAATGTATAGAATCCTAATTTAATTAGGATACAAATTAATTATTAAAGATAATCCCTAAAAATAAAGATAAACTTGGAATATTAAATCATAGATAATAATCCCAGATTGCCTGCATCACAATGAGTGTATATATTCGTGACATAACATGTGTAGTAGACTAGTAGAGTTGCCGTACTTTAAAAAAAAAAGAAAAAAAGTAGACTTTTGGCGACTTTTAACCCAGTTGAGTATTTGACTCATCCCATCTTTGTAATGAATATCCTTTTTTAGAGTAAAACACAACCCAAAAACACATTAGTGAGTTAATGGACGCAAATAAACACCTCTAAAGTTTTCATTAACAACTCATGTTAACAATCATTCACTGCAGGAAAAGGATGAGGTGCAGGAAAAGGATGAGGTGCAGGAAAAAGACGAAGTGCAGGAAAAGGATGAGGTGCAGGAAAAGGATGAGGTGCCGAAAAAGGATGAGGTGCAGGAAAAAGATGAAGTGCAGGAAAAGGATGAAGTACAGAAGTATATAAGCTCCTCTAGCTTTTCTTCTCACAGCCAATCAGGCATATCTAGATTGGTTGGAACAGGAAGCATCACGTGGGCTGGAGCTTATATGGTGGTATCCATAATGGGTTTGGTGTTTTCTTTGACATTGTTAAATGTCTTTTACATCAACCCATATGATGTATCATATCAATGGTATAAAGGGCTTCTACTATTTATATGCATGCCTGCAAGCGTCGCTATATTTGGTGGGCCTGTGATTGGTCTTTGGCATTTATGGGATAGAAAAACCTCAAAAAGCGAAAACTCAAGGGATGGAAAGAATAATGTTGTGATCAAGGCTACTACACACAAGATTAAACCAAAAGAAAGTTTTGTCAAGACCATTAAGTATGGTCAAAGACCCGACATGAAAGGTATGTCTATGGCATTTAACTTTCTAAACTTCTAGTGAAGGTGGTAATTTCAAATAAACGGGTCAATTTGGGTTGTACATTGTCTACAACGGGTCGAGATAGATTAATATATTGTAATTATAGTTATTTTTAGACATTTTCAACACCTTATAATTTATAAAACTTTGGGAATTAAAAAAATACAAAAAAAGAAAAGAGAGAGAGTATTTGTTGTGGGTCAGCCAGAACCGACTCATTTGGACCCATCCTAAAAAGCTACCTGTTTTGACACGTTAACAAACACGCCCATTTTGACACCCCCAAAGAAATAGTATGCAAATTTTTTTCAATAGAACGTGATATATTCAATTGTTTTGTTCTTCAGAGTCTAACAAGTAATCCATTTCTACTTTATTGATTTGTTTCTTTCTTGATCAACACAGAGATATTTGGAACGGTGGTTGAGCGTTGTAGTAGTGTAGATATTGGGGTAGTTGTTTGTGGCCCTCCATCTCTTCGGACATGTGTTGCTAAAGAGTGCAGGACCAGGAATATCCGGAGAAAAAGCAATAATCCAATTTTCCACTTCAACAGCCACAGTTTCGATCTGTAACTACTCCTGTGTAATTGGAAGTAAACTTTAGTGCAGTATCATAGATAGTGCTATAACACAATAGCACATAGTTATTGAGCTATATGGATTATCTCTGTGTGACTGTGTCTGAAAGGAAGCTTATATTCGCTTTTGCTTGTATAAACTATCAAATCTTCGAATTATAGAAATGATGCAATGAAATAATTCTACTTGTTCCGAATGATTGTGGTCATCTTTTCAAGCAATTAAATTGTTTGTCATTTTCTCTTGATATCTTGGACACATTTGAAATCAATTGGGATCCATGTGACAATGATTATACAAATGTGGAAGCTTCTAATGATCCACACCCTGGCAAAAGGGCTGCAAAATTCATACGAGTTGTCACAAAGCCGATGTTGGTTGCTCACTTTGGAAATTCTGCAATTAATGGACTTGGTATTTGAAAATTTCGAGAAAAATGTGAATGAACATTTTGCTATCGAGAAAACTAAGAGCATCAACATAGTAATCTCCTTGACAAAGATCTACTAATATTTTGTGTATCGCTTTGAGTTTAAGATTTCTATATTGTCATATGTTGTGTTTAAAATAGTATAGCTTTTACTAGCTAAAGACAATAATAAGCCTTTTATATAGGCAAGTATATATATGTTATGGGGAGTGATATATACAACAAAAAATTTGATACATACAACAAACTTATGCTATAAGGTGTTTGTACTGTAAGCTTCAACGATTGTACAGTTTGTTGTATGAAGTTTGTTGTATGAAGTTTGTTGTATGAATGAATTTATTTGTTGTATCTATCAACTCCCATATGTTATATAGTTTATCAAAGTTGTCACTTATATGTTTACTGTATATTTTAAATTGGCTACGATATTATTATAATGTACTACCTAATACAATGAACCAATATAAACATGTTATTCAACTATTTGTTTGTCTATCTTTAACAAAAAAAAAAAAATCACAACGTATTAACAATGATTACTATTTAATACAATTAAAAGTGTATAGTGAAAATAGATATTAAAACATAGAACATATGCAACTTTTATTATTTTGTGTCGAGTAGTGATTCTTTTGTTCAAACACAAGCTGACCTAGCTACGATGCTTGCATACTTATGTATACTTTATTATGTTAAAGTGTACTGCTATAAACATCACACAAGCTAAAATCTAAATTCCCATGTATACTCAAATACCACACACACATATATATATACTAAGTGACGCAGTACATGGAATCGAATTTTGATAACCCTGATTCAAGGATTGATAAACGAGACGCACCTCATGGGAATAAAACTCAAACCTAATGATCAAAAGTTAAAGAATACTAGGAATATTATAAACCTTGTATTTTTTTAACAAAAGAATCTTGATCCTCGTAAAAACCAAATCCTAAAATAACTCAAATACTAATTAAACAAAATAATATAATTTCTAACTTATCTCTAAAATCAAAAATGAATGCGTTTAATCTTGTCCTCATCATTCCCCCCACTTGAGAAAAACTCGACCCGAATTCACATGGATGAATGTTGTGCCCATGGGGACAACCTTTGACTCTTGTTTATGAGCTTTGATCTTACCTATTTTTCACATTCTCATTGATCCGTATAGCCGTGTAGGTACCAAATAGTTGAATTATTGATTCCTTATCATTCTCTCCCGCTCGAAAAGAACTCTCCCTCAAGTTCTTACGGTTGGTAGTTTTAGTGGATGCATTCTCTTGTTTCGTAAGCGATCTTGTCAAAGAATCTTTAAGGCTTTTGGTTATCATATTTTGTTGTATACAAGTTATTGGGCCAAC
Source organism: Pseudognaphalium luteoalbum (assembly GCA_963422505.1). NCBI lineage: Eukaryota > Viridiplantae > Streptophyta > Magnoliopsida > Asterales > Asteraceae > Pseudognaphalium > Pseudognaphalium luteoalbum. Next base: position 122,456,584 of record OY730194.1, read on the forward strand.
GTACTTTTATATGATATGAGATACTTTGAATGGAATTTAATGGATTAGCATAACCATTATTATTACCAATTATTACTTCTTTCGAATCCTCAAGTTTGACTTCAACCTTTTCCACCAAGCTAACGACTTTTATAGCTTCCAACTTTCAAATGAGACCTCAATGTTTTGGCTACAGAGTTTATTAACATGCGATTTTTCTATAAGATGACTTTGAGGACACTACAACAGACTATTTGTTCACACTTTTTTTCTTCATAATTTTTAAAAGTGTGAACTTTTTGTTAAATTTCTCACACTTATAGATGTGTATAAATTCATAACATTTATAAGCGTGATATATCATCACATTTTCACAAATAAAAGTGTAGGAAAAAAAGTTCACACTTATTAATATGTATAAACATAAAGTTGATCACACTGAAAAGTGTAAAGTAAACTTGTCACATCTCGTTTCCTCACACAAAAGAAGTGTGAACAAATTGGGTGTCACAAAATTTAGTTTAACACTTTTAGGTGTGATCAAGTTTATATTTGTACATATCAATAAGTGTGAACTTTTTTTTTCATACACTTATATGTGTGAAAATGTGATAATTTTTCACCCTTATAAATGTTAAAAATTTATACACATTTATAAGTGTGAAAAACTGAAGAAAAAAAATTCACACTTTTTAAAAATTGTGAAGAAAAAAAAGTGTGAACAAATACTCAAATTTTCGGATGATATTACTTGATACATATATGTTAACCTAATATTAGATGTTAATTTAATACTTTATACCATATAGTTACTGGAATAATGAAGATGTATATATATATATATATTAATGAATTTGTTGTAATATCATCACTAAGTTTTTCTACTCGTTTTATTTATTCATTAATGTACTTATCACGGTCCAAAATCTACCTAGTAAAATTGAATAACATAATTAACATTCAATATTAATTATATCGGGTTAGGTGTTTAGGTGATCATAATTTTTACTTTTTTAGGCATATGGTCTACCAGTATTCAATACGTTAATCATTTGATTTAATGGAGAAGTTGTCGGCTCAAATAGTCAAATCTCACTTGAGCCATGCTAGGATTAGCTTTTCGGAAAGGGGAAAAATAGTTTAATCTAATTTTTTTTTAAAGATTTAAGATATTGAAGTTATAGTAAGTTTCAAATGAGTATAACAACTTTGAATGAAAATGAAAGAACCAATCAGAATGTGTCATGTGTCACAAAACCTATTTTCCCTCATATTTTTTAAAGATAAATATCTCTCAAATGATAAGTCGAAAAATCATAAAAATTGCACCATTAAAATCAGCTTTTTATTTTATTCGATTAGATATGTGACAAAGTATACTTTTAACAAACTTTTTTTTTCTTTTTTCGGTGGGTTTTGAAAACAACTAACACATGTGTTACCGGCGAGTAACGCATGTGTTACCGGCGACTAACAAATGTATTACGAGTGAGTAACAAATGTGTTACGTCGTAACACACGTGTTACTAATTTTGTACAATTTGTAAAACTCAAAAAACTAAAAGTTGTCGAAAGTATACCTTGTGAGATGACAAATTGAAGAGAAAAAATCCTGATTATGGTGTAATTTTTATAATTTTTCGACTTACCACTTGTGAGATATTTAAATGTTAAAAACGCGGGGGGGGGGGGGGGGGGGGGGGGGGGGGGGAAGGGAGGAATTGGTTTTGTGACACATGGCACATTGGTTGGTTCCCCTATTTTTACTCAAAGTTGTTTCAAAGTAAGGTAGATGAGGCTGTCTTTGTTGGGTACTCTATTCAAAGCAAGGCTTATAGAGTATTTAATAAAAGGACTAGAATCATAGAGGAGACCATGAATGTGACTTTTAATGAACATACACCAAATGTAGAAGGAACAGGTCCAGAAGTATTGTTTGATATTGATGCACTAACCCATGCTTTTAGATATCCAGATTTGTCTACTAGTGCAGGTACTAGTGCAGGTGATGGTGCAGATGAACAGAGCAACTTCATTCAACCTACAAAGAATGACTTGGAGTATGTATTATTTCCAATTTGGACTCCAGATCCACCAGCAGTTTTTCAACAGGATCAAACAGAAACTGAAGGATCAACTCCTGCAACAACTGGTTCAGATGCAAAGGATGATTCATATGAAGAACAGAGATCACCAAAGGACTTTGAACAACATTCACCGTTTCAAGTCTTGGAAAGGAATTCTTTGTCAGATTCTGACACAACTCCACAGTCTACAAAAGAAAGAGAGGAAAGAGATTCTTTTTCTGAATCAGAAATGGATAATCTTCTGGGTCATAATTTGGAAAGGGAATTGCTTGATACATCCACATCTAAATATCTGGTTCATAAAGATCATTCCTTGGATCTGGTCATTGGTGATATTAGTTCACCTGTTTTGACAAGACAGCAGTCAAAGGTAAGAGAGGAAGATTTACATACTTCATTATATGTTTGTTTTCTTTCTCAGATGGAACCAAAGAAAGCAATGGAAGCTCTCAAGGATCACAGCTGGATTGAAGCTATGCAAGAAGAATTGTTGCAGTTCAAGCTGCAAGATGTATGGGATTTGGTTGATTTACCAAAAGGAAAGAGAGCTATAGGCACCAAGTGGATATTTAAGAATAAGAGAGATGAAAGAGGGATAGTTATCAAGAATAAAGCCAGGTTGGTAGCACAAGGGTATACACAGGAAGAAGGCATTGATTATGATGATGTTTTTGCTCCAGTTGCTAGGATAGAAGCTATTAGATTATTTTTAGCTTATGCATCTTATCAGGGTTTCAAGGTTTATCAAATGGATGTGAAGAGTGATTTTCTTCATGGTTTGATTGATGATGAGGTGTATGTGTGCCAACCTCCAGGGTTTGAAGATCCAACATATCCAGATAGAGTATGCAGATTGAAGAAAGCTTTGTATGGTTTACATCAAGCACCAAGAGCTTGGTATGACACTCTATCTGAGTATCTTCTCAAGAATGGATTCAAGAGAGGTACTATTGACAAGACTTTGTTTATCAAGACAATTCAGAAAGATATTTTGCTGGTACAGGTTTATGTCGATGATATTATATTTGGATCTACAAGTGATCCACTGTGTAAAGATTTTGAGGTGCTAATGCATAAGAAGTTTAAGATGAGTTCAATGGGAGAACTCACCTTCTTTTTAGGGCTGCAGGTTAAGCAGAAGACAGATGGAATCTTCATTAACCAAGGGAAGTATGTTAAAGATATCTTGACTAAATTTGGTTATCAAGATGTAAAGATAGCTAGCACTCCCATGGAGACACATAAACATCTTAATTCTGATCCTGAGGGGGAGGAAGTAGATGTGCACTTATACAGGTCAATGATTGGTTCTTTGATGTATTTAACTTCATCTAGACCTGATATTATGTTTGCAGTGTGTCTTTGTGCTAGGTACCAGACCAATCCAAAGCAGTCACACATGTATGCTGTGAAAAGAATATTTAGATACTTGAAAGGTCAACCAGATTTGGGAATTTGGTATGCTAAAGGATCAGATTTTGAGCTCAAAGCTTTCACAGATAGTGACTATGGTGGTGAAAACATGGATAGAAAAACAACTAGTGGTGGATGTCAATTTCTTGGAAATAGGCTAGTGTCATGGCAATGCAAGAAGCAGACCACAGTTTCCACATCTACAGCAGAAGCAGAGTATGTTGCAGCATCCAGTTGTTGTGCACAAGTGATCTGGATTCAGAATCAAATGATGGACTATGGTTTGACTTTCATGAACACTCCTATTTACATTGATAATACTTCTGCTATTAGTATCATACAAAATCCTGTTAAGCATTCAAAAACCAAACACATTGAAATCAGATATCATTTTATAAGAGATTGTTATGATAAAAGATTGATTCATATTTTCAAAATTCATACTGATAATCAACTTGCAGATCTTTTTACCAAAGCATTTGATGAAGGAAGATTTACATTTTTGATATCTAACATTGGTATGATAAATCTCACTTAGTGTTTTGGTCAGGATTAGATACTAACAGAGGTGAATTATATAGTGACAGGGTCAAGTGGTACCACTGTTAGCTTCATCATGATAACAGTTGGTTCCACTGTTAGTTTACCTATGCCACTGTCAATGTATTTTCAACCTCTGCTGTATATTTTTGTAATTTAACCCCTGCTGGTTGTTTTTAGTCTAATATTGCAGGATTAAGCCACTGTCAAGAGACATTAGGAGAGCTGGAATCTAATGTTTTTCTTTCTTATGAAAAAAAATAATAATAAAATAAAAAAATTCCTGAAGTATTTGCCTCTGCTAGTTCTAGTATACCCCTGCTAGTACTAGTACCTCTGATGGTGTTATTGAGTGGTATTAATGTCTGAATTTGATCAAGTGCAGTAACCCCTGTTGGGCTTATGTGTTAGTTGTGCCCCTGTTGGCACATAACTGACAGTGCCACTGTTAGTTCCTTTTACTAGGGCTTGGCGCTGTCAACATATAAATATCTAAACACTTCACTTTTTCAATTACGCTTTCAAATCTCTCAAAACTCTCTACAAATCGCTCTCGTTTGTGTTTCTTAGTTATCAATCAATCTTCTTTCTTTCATCAATTTCACAAATGACATCGTCATCTTCATCTGATACTGATCATTCTCCTCTGAGTGTTCATTCTGAACACAACATGAGGGCTTTCTTGAATAAAGAAATCGCAGATGAATATTTTCACCCAATTATTGATTTCTTGAGTAACTGTCCAGTTACATATGCCCTTACTGTTGCTCCAAGATTGATCAGATCACACATTCAAGAATTCTGGAAGAATGCTAAGGAAGGAACTGTTAATGGCATTCCTCATATTCATTCTACTGTCAAGGGGAATAGAGTGATGATAACTGAGATTGTTCTTAGGGAACTTCTGCAGTTTGATGATGAAGGAGGAGTCCTGGAATTGTCCAGAGGAGATCTATTTCAAGGAATACATGCTATGGGTTATGAAGGTACTGGAAAGACAAGATCAGAATATACATTCTTGAAGTCATGGTTCTGTCCTCAATGGAAGTTCTATATTCATACTTTCCTGGTATGTTTATCTCAGAAGAGGACTAGTTTTAATGAATTTAGTTCTAGTATTGCATATCCTATAATCTGCTTGGCACAGGGTCTTAAATTTAATATGCCTAGGTTCATCTTAGATAATATGATTAAAAATGTAAAGGGTGATACATTTATTATGTACTCTAGGTTTGTTCAACTTTTGTTGAATAAACAGCTGCTAAATCTGCCAGCAGATAAAAGTGTAATAGTTAGCTCTACTTTATCTTTGAAAACTATTAGAGCCATGTACCAATATCAAAACACGTTTTCCAAAAAGGAAACTGCATTGTTTTCTACAATGTTAGTTGCTCCTTCTGCTACTGGTGGTGTATTACCAACACCACTTGGACCAAATGATGACAGGACAACAACACAAGTTGTTTCTGAACACACATCAGGAGGTGGCACAAAAAGAAAACAAGGGAACCAACAACCTACCCACAACAAAGCCAAGAAATTCAAGAAATCTAAACAGGCTGTGGAGATTCCTGTTTCTTCACAGTCTCAGTCACAGGAACATTCACAACAGGTGAACATACTTGATGAAAATGTTCATTCTGGAAGGGCTGCCACTACTGTTTCTAGCCCACTGGCAGGACAGGACAGTGGTAACATCAATCAGACCCAACCAGAGGCAACTTCTAATGCTGAACCTACGGGTAATGAAGCAGGTGAAGGTCCCAGTAACATGAATCTAGGGGCATCTGAGCAAGTGCCAGATGCAGTCAATGATTCTTCTAGGAGGTCACACTCTAATGTTGATGAGACTAGTAATATAACTGAGGAATTGACGATTGATGATTTGGCACATGATGTCATTTTGATATGGGACAAATTTGTCAAGGAAAGAGAGTTGAGGAGAGAGCAACAAATCAAGTTGGCTGCTCAGGATGAGTTACTTCAAAGCCAGCAGCAGGAGATTGATGATTTAAGAGCTAGATTGGCTGTGGTAGAAGATGTTGTTACACAAGTCTTACAACCTGCTGCAGCTTTACAGAAATCTTCAGGCAAGGGGGAGAAAAATGATGAAAATCAGGAGAAAGATAATATGCCTGAAGATAAGAAAGATGATAATGATGGGAATGATGATGGAGGTGCAGGTGGTATTAGTGAAAATGTTGAGGATGAGTTGAATGTATCAGATTATGTGATTCATGAGGGCATGGATGATGATGAAATTGATAGGAGTATGGTGATATATGAGGGTGAAAATGTACAAACAGGTCTGGATGAGGTAGATAATAGTGCACAAAGAGGTCCAGCTTTAAATGTTTTCCCAATAAACAAAGGATTACCTTTTGAGGCTGTGGCTAATTTGTATTTTTGGGATGTTATGGGAGAACATATTGATATGGGAAAGAGAGTAAGTTTTAGTGATAGGATGATGGTTGATAGATCTGAAGTTGAAAAGGAGATGAAAATGACAACCTATAATAGAAAGAAATCAATTCCAGTGAGAAAGACTTCTGTCAAGAAAAATCTTGTGTCATCTCAATCACTAACCACTGTTAGCAGTTTGGTTTCTACCACTGTTAGTACTTCAGCAGTAACCACTGCTATATTACCTACCCCTGTTATCACAGAATCAACCACTGTCATCACAACACCATCAACCACTGTCACCAGAACACCATCAACCACTGTCACCAGAACAATTTTACCCCCTGTCATGATTGAAGAACCTTCTTCACCACCCAAACCTAAGTCTGATCTTCCAAAGATTGATTCTAAAGACAAAGGTAAGGGAAAATTGAAAGAAGAGAGAAAGGTAAAGAAGGTTGTAGAACCTCAGATTGATTTGGATGAGGCTAGGAGAGCTCAGGAGGAGCATGATGAGAGAATGCTAAGGATGGCTGTTGAGTCTAAGAGGCTGGAGGGTCCTGATGTTGATGTTGTGTTAGAAGATATGAGTGTGGTAACTTTATCTCAAAAGGCTGCAAAGATGTTGAATGATATGGCTGCAAGTGGTAAAGGGTTATCTGCACAACAGATTCATGATATGATCAACAAGAAGGATGGTCAGGATGATTTGAGCCCAGGGTTTGCCAAGTTAAAACAAGCTAATGAAGAAAGGGCTAGAAAGAAAAGACAAGCAGAGCTTGAAAAGAAAAGAAATAAACCACCAACTGCTGCTCAAAGAAAAAAGGACTTAATCAGGATTCTTGGTGGAAGGTATGCACCAAGAAGTATTCTGGAAGGATGGGAAACGGATAGGTTGGAAAAAGCTTATGCCAGACATCAGAATGAAGGTATGGTGGATTTTGAAAAGAAGCTCATGCAAGATAAATTTATTGAGAAAAAGTTATTTGAGGATAGGAAAAAGATTGCAGAGCAGGTCAGAATAGAGGAACAGAATAGAATTGAAAAGGAAGAGCAAAAGAAAGCAGAAGCAGAAGAAAGAGAATTAAAAAGGCTTTCTGATATCAATCTAAAGATTAGATGGGATGGAGTTCTTGCTTGTGATAATGTGGTTCCTGATCTGGAGAAAGATGCAGCAGAGTTAAGAAAATATATCAAAGAGATGAAGGATAGCAAAGAAAATATTCATATTAATCATGATAGATCATCAAGGATAGTGGAATGGGAAGGACAGAGATCAAAAATTGCTGATGTTGTTAAAGAACAGATCAAGATTGTCAGAGAGGGTGGGAATGTGCAATATCTGACATCTGTAGCTGATGTGATCAAAAATGTGAATAGGTTAGACATTCTGGATCTGTATGAGCTTAATAGTCAAAGAAACAGGCAAGCTTCTATGGTGATTATGGAAAGATATTTGAGTAGATGTTTGAATATGCTATTTGAGCCTGAGCCATTCACTAATTTGTTTTTAAACTGCATTGAACATATGCATACTTGGAGACATTTTGTTAGAGCTGGAATACATATGATTATGTTCAGAGATGGAGTCACAATCTTCATGCTTGATGAAAGACAATATGTCTTGGGGACTCAGATTCTGAGAAATGTGCTTGCATCTAAGTTAAGAACTACTGTGGTTTCAGAAGGGGCTTTCAATGCTTTATACATGGTGTTCAATCAGTTTCATAAGAGAATGGAGTTGGAAAGGTTAAGAGAGGAGGAGAAAAGGAGAAGACAGAATCAAAATTCTAAGGATGAGAAGAAAGATGAAGAAACTTGAATCATTACTGAGAATGATCAAGTTTAAGGGGAGATTGTTGAGTCCTGAGCCACTGCCAGATCTGCTCAGAAGTCAAGTCTTATGCCACTGTTAGCACTTTACCACTGTTAGTTAGTTTTGTATTGACAGTGCCACTGTCAGTTAGAATTAGTCTAACAGTGCCACTGTTGGTATAAGTATACTTTGTATTAAGTGTTTAACCACTGTTGGTTATATACGGGTACTACCCCTGTTAGTGTATAGCTCAACCACTGTTAGTAGTCGGTTAGAGATAATTATGGAATAGATATGATTTCCATAATAGTTTGATTCTGTAAAGGACTCTATATGTTATAAATAGAGATCCTGTAGAACTCTAGAAAATAGACGAATTTCTAGTTATTAGCTTCAAGGTTGTAAACCCTAGCACAGTTTGTGTGTTCGTATTATTTGATAATAATATTGAAGCTTTTGATTAATATTCTGTGTTTCAAGTTTATTCTTCAAGTTATTAATAAACTATTCCGCAAGCTTATTAATAATCAATCAAAGTAATACATATTAAGATCCATACTGGGATAAACACCGATGGGTTGAAACCGGTTGGATATATCCGTTGGCCAACCCGGGTTAGAACCGGTTTTTTTCAAACCGGTTTGAAAAACCGGTTAAAAACCGGTTTTTTGAGGACTTTTTGAGCTGAACGGATATATGACCGTTTGGGGTGTTTTTGACCGTTTTTTCACCAAATAATCACCAATTTGCCATCCCAAATTCACTATAAATAGATCCCTTTAGTTTAGGTTCAAACACACAATTCTTACACTCATACATTGCTCAAAAACACATAAAACACTCTCAAAAAACATACAAAAGTTTCGTTTCAAAAATGTCAACTCAATGTTCTTCCACTTCTCACAATGTTGGTTCTTCAAATGCACCAACGATTGTTCGACAATTGCCTAACAAAAGAAATCAAGAGATGTGGGGAATGTACGACAAAGTGTTGATGTCAGATGGTACGATTAAAGCACATTGTAAACGTTGTGTGAAATTCTTAAAATCCGAATCCAACACAACGTTGAAAAATCATAGTGAGAAGCATTGTTCGGGACTCAAAGGTAATCCGGAAGCAAGTGGTCAAGCTTCAATGGCACGAGATGGAACGATTTTTACATATGATGCGGAACGATGTCGAGAAGCTTTTCCGGGTTTTGTAATTCAAAAAGCTTTGCCGTTCAACCACTTTGATAACCCTCGGTTTACTGGGGTGGTTCAAAATACACTTCAACCGCGATATAACAATGTAAGTCGTACTACTCTTAAACGCGATGCCCTTAAATTGTGGAAAGAAGCTAAAAAACAACTAAAAATCGGTTTTGAAAACTTAAATACAAATGTATCATTAACAACCGATGTTTGGTCGGCTCCTCATGGTTTGCCCGGTCCGTACCTTTGTGTTACCGCATATTGGGTTGATCCCGCAACTTGGCAAATGATGAAATGTACTATTGCTTTTGAAGACTTTGAGTATCCTCACACGGGTCAAAACTTATTTTACATGTTACGAAGTGTGATTAAAACTTTCAAATTGGAAGAAAAGGTTTTCTCAATCTCTTTTGACAATGCGAGTAATAATACACTCGCCGTTTCAAAATTAATACTAAAATACGCACCACCATTGAAGGGCATTTTTTATATTGCACACATCATTAACTTGGTTGTGCAAGCCGGACTAGCGGTTGAAGAAGTAGACGAAATAAAAACGGCTTATAAATCTATGTTGCAAGACATTTTTCAAAAGGGCAAAGCTAGATACAAATCTTATATGAAATTGTGTAAGGAAACGAATTCTATTTTTTTAACCCTAATTGGGACATGCCCGTTAGATGGAATTCGACTTACCATATGTTTGTATGTGGTTTACGCCAACGCAATTGTCTACAAGTTTTTCATGATCTTCTTGTTCAAAAAGGTCTTGCAACACCTTTTCAAATCGCATATTGGGAGATTATCAAAAAGATAGTTGGATTGCTCAAACTTTTCAAAACCGCGACTACTTTATTATCGGGTGTTTATTATCCAACTAGTCATTTGGTGCTTAATCAAATTTGGTTAATGACTACAAAATTAAATGATTACCTATATGAAGGTCCTTTATTTGAACAAATGGTGGCTCCAATGAAAGAAAAACTAAGAAAATATTTTCAAGAAATGTCACCGGTAATTACTTGTTCCGCCGCAATGAACCCATATTTTAACACAACCGGGGTGGAAATGCTTATCGATAACATTTGTCACAATTTGGATTTGAATGAGGTAGACCCAATGTTTTCGGAAAATGCAAAAATGTCTTTTAATAAAAGTTTACAAGATTTATTTGGTGTTTATTTTCAAAAATATGGTTCAACATCACATGTGCAATCAAATTCGGTTAACACAATGTTTTCTCAATCTTCTTCCTCCAATGCGATGCTATACTTATATAATAGTTTAAGGCAAGAAAACAATAAACGAGCAAGGGGTGAAGGTAACCAAAACACCTCTAGCGAATATGGGAGATATACCGGAACAGATTTTTTGTCTACTATTCTACCCAATGGGGAGTTCGAACAATTTGATATTTTGGCTTGGTGGAAAGAGAGGAAATCTCAATTTCCCGTTCTAACCATCATGGCCCGAGATTTACTAACCATCCAAGCTTCTACGGTAGCTTCGGAATCCTCATTTTCTCTTAGTGGTAGGGTATTATCCATACGAAGAACAAGACTCGCACCGGCCTCCTTAGAGATGTGCATTTGCTTGAAGGATCACTTAGACGCCGCGGAACGTATACGAAATGTTTCTAGTCTTGAAGGTGAAATGGAATATGAAGAAGATATACACAATATGGAGGTGGAGGAAGGTTTGACAATATCACTTTCCGACGAAGAAATTGCTCTTGATCACGCTTCGCGCGAGGCTACATCCGAAGAAGATTTTGACTTTTGAAGACATTGAAGATGTTTGAAGACTTTGAAGAACTTTGAAGGCTTGAAGATTAACACAACTTTGAAGATTACTATAATTATGAAGACTTTTTTCTATTCGATAATATTTTCAAGAAGACTTAGAAGACTATTCTTTAAGTTATCGTTCAATTATGTTTGTATTACTAATGTTCTTCAAATTCAATAAAAAAAAAATTCTCCAAACATTATTTTTCCTTAAAAAGCCTAACGCTCGAACCACTTTGTTTTGGTAGTTGATAAATGCAAGGAAGTTTTTACTAGATACACGGAAAAGTACAACTCTTTATGCTTACAGTACCACTTTTTACGCACATGTTTCCTTACATTTAATAAAAATTTCCTTGAATGTATCAGCTTACTTTGAATTTTATAGACTTTTTTAGATTCAATAATTTTTTAAAGAAAACTTAGAAGACTTTTGGTTAGGTTATTGATCAATTGTGTTTTCATTACTAATGTTCTACCAATTCAATGAATTTTTTTTGACCCAAACGTTGTTTTTCCTTAAAAACCTTAACGCTCGAACGTGTATGAATTATATAGACTTTTTGGATTCAATAATTTTTTTAAGAAAAATTAGAAGACTTTTGGTTAGTTTATTGATCAATTGGGTTTCCAATACTAATGTTCTATGAACTCAATGAAATATTTTTACCTCAAACGTTGTTTTTACTTAAAACGCTTAACGTTTCAACGAATATTGAATTATATAGAGCTTTTCGATCCAATACTTTTTTTAAAAGCCTTTTGGTTTAGTTATTTATTAATTGTGTTTCCATTATTAATGTTTTACGAATTGAATGAAAAAAATTTGGTGAAAACATTCATTTTCCTTAAAACTCTTCGCGTACGAACGAAAATATGATTTAAAAAAAAAACCCGGTTTAAAACCGGGTTATAACCCGAACCGGTTTGGATCCTACCCAAACCGGTTTGGATCCTACCCAAACCGGTTTGGGTCGGGTTGGGTTTTGAGGGTGCCAAATTCGGGTTTAACCCGAACCGGTTTTGGCCAACCCGGTTTTGACCAAAGTTGACCAAACCCGGTTTCGGGTCGGGTCGGGTCGGGTTTTTTGCCAAACCGGTTTTTGTGTATATCTATTAATAACACACTTATTTAGTACTCGTATAAGTTATTAATTTATGATGTTGATGTAGTATATGTCATCTCACCCGACGAACACTAGTTGAAAAATTCTAATAGTGGAAAAGCGGTTTAAACGGTTTATTCATAAATCGGATCCAAGACCGGATTCTTGTGAGCAATACGAGTAGTTGAACCGATCCGGTATGATTCAATATAAATAGGGCTAAAATGAGGTTATACTGGAAAGCTAATTTAACCACTAATTCCAATCATTATGATACTAGTAAGTAATCCGTGTAAAGCGGCCGATTGTTATAAGCAGGTGAACGTTTATCGATTTAGGTTATTTGTTATTCAGATTAATCAATATAATTCACACAACATCTCTCATTCTAGTTAATACCTAAAATTACTAGTGTTCATGTGTTGTAAATTAGTTGAAAGTTGATTTTATATATTTAGAAATCTTCTTGATTACGAAATGTAAAATAAATATTTGAGAAGTATGGAAGTCATTTTCAATCTTACTTTTCTTAAAGAGTTTAACAAAACACCCAAATAAATTAAACGGTGTATAGATTACACGAAATCATACTTTGATTATGGGCCGGGCTGGGTTATATAGCGATGATAGCCTGCCGGCTTTGCAGTAATATAGAAATGGCCCATAAACATTCAAGTTTGGACGAAATGGCCCATAAACTTTCAAGTTATAGTTCGGACAAAAAATCATCTGTATCTTTGTCCGAACTTCCGCCTGCATCAACTGCATTTCTGGCCAAATCGCTCCATTTTGATGCGTTGTTCCGGGCTATTACTCCTCTCTCACCCTCCATAATCTCTTTTATACACGACACTATATTATCTCGTCTCACTATCCCCTTTTCGTCGACCTTAACTCTTACTCCAACACTCCAAATATCCTCTAAGCACTTGGCATTTGTTATTTGATCCGTCCATTGAGGCATTCCTACAACAGGTACTCCTAAACTTATTGCTTCAAGAGTCGAATTAAACCCACAATGCGTAAGAAAGCATCCTACCGACTCATGTGCTAATACGTCCAATTGCTTACACCACGCCACAAGTAAATTTTCGTTGTTCGCATCTTCCTTAAACCCTTTTGGGAGCTTTTCCTCTTCATCAGCCCTTACAACCCACAAGAAATTTGCATCACTGTCTCTCAAACCCCACGAGAGTTCTTCCATTTGTTCAGGTCCAAGTTGTGCCATGCTCCCAAACGCCACATAAACAACTGATCCCTTTGGTTTATCATTTAGCCAATTCATGGTTTCCATATGATTCGGTTTCACAAGATTGATTCCATAATCTTTATCGTCTTCTAGTCTTTTGTCAAGGTACATTGATGGTAGCGTTGGCCCGATTACCTTCAATGGCCACATCTTTTTCATCCACTCTATCACCTATATCAAAAACAAATCATGAGGATAAAATTTATTCATTTCACACGAGCTCATAAGTCACAAACCGGGACGAAACAAGTTAAAATTATTGAATGTGCATTTTCTATATAAGTATAAGGAGTACTAACTAGCTAAATAAACATCCACATATCACTTGATTAAGTATGCAACTAATTTGGACATATATAGGCCCTACTAGTAAAAAGAATTTGAAGCAAAACTAACCTCTTCCTCGAGTTTGTAGAAAGTATTTGTGAACACCCAACACGCTTTATCAATATTACTAAACTGATTAAACACAATCTCGGACCAACCGGGGTACGGTCCATAATTATGTACAAAAGATGGCGTTTCCCAATATTCAAGCTCGGGCAATCCAGGGACCGAAACGGTTGAACCCAATGGGACAGATATGAAACCCTTATGAACATGATAATATATGTCGTTCACAGAACAAGCTTGAGTAAAAAAAGAACCACCTTTAATTCCAAATGCTATAGCCACATCCAAAGCCCAACTTATAAATGAATCATAGACAATTGCATCAATGTTGGTCCCTTCACTTTGAAGTTTCTTGATCATATCAGCTAACGATTTCGACCCCACTTCACGAAACTTTTTAAGGTAGGTTTCTGAGCTATCAGCACTTGCAAAACCGCCTTCATCGAAACCGTCAGAAATGGCTTCGATTTCAATGGAGTTGGTGGTGGTCGTGTTTTGGGAAAGAATAGAGTTTGAGATGAAAGTTGTGGTTACAAGTGTTATTTTGACACCTTTGGATATTAAACGTTTGCCAAATTGGATGATAGGGTTCATGTGGCCTTGAGAAGGGAAGGGAAAAAGCATAACATGTGGTGACTTTTTGGGTTTATTTTGTTCATCTGCCATTTTGTGTCTTGATAAAAAAATTAGCTAGCGAATTGTGATAGATGCAACTATAGTTTGTTTTCAAGATATACGTAGATGGGGGTAATACGTCATTGCTATTGTCACACATGTTGGATCTTGTCTTTAACGTATACGTAGTACTTTTATTCATTCATGATATCTGACCACACTGTGACATGCATGTCGATCGTTCGTACTATATAATTGATATTATGAAGTTATCTGTCGTTTACATGTGCATTGAAATAGCATAACGTGTTAACTGTTAACCAAGCTAATTAAATTAACACAATTATATGACTGTTGTCTAATTGATTAAAACAATTATATAGGTCGTTTTTTAGTTTCCAACCCGTCAATATGTACACTTCATTTATTCGATATTTTCGATCCAATGCAATATAATCTCTTTTGCTAACCAAAAAACAACAACATGTTTTTGTTTGAAAATACTACTCACTGTAAACCAATATTATTAACTTAAACTTTTAAGATTATAAATCTTATAAATGAAATTATTGTTTGACTTGAATCAAATAACATAACGTGGAATTTGATTTATCTTTATAACCTCAACATAAAAAACGATCGATTATATTAGTTCCTATATTGAAAAAAATCGTAACAAATAACATAACAATTTAAGATGATCAATTAGACGAGTTTTTGAATACGTCCAGTTTTGTCCGCTTTGGAACAGTCGAGTCACCAGCAACTCAACTGCCCTCACGGATTTAAAACGCGTCTTGTGAGGAAGTGGTATGCACCCTCTTATAAGGAAGACAACAATTCCACCTCCAACCTATATGGGACAAGTTAGGGTAGGAGAAGGTTAACCCAACACTATGTGCATTATTATGTTTTAATTGCGTCAGGTTAAGGTTCAGGTTACTAGTCCAAACCCAACTAAGTTTGCTTTTGTAAAACTTCTAACCAATCAATCGGAACCAATATGCTAGATTTTTACCGATAGTTATATCAAATCAATCGTAACCGACATTTTAATAACCATTAAATATTATATTACATCGGTTACACAGGCCCATATCTACTCTACTTTTTCTTTCTTAGCGGTGCATTTTAAATTTGTTTTTCTACATCAAAATCAATTGCCCCTGTATTGACAGCAATATATATATAATTAGATGAAATAGTAGGGTAATAGTGGCTGTAAAAATCCCAAATTGAAACCTTCATAGTAAAAGCCTATGATATTTTAACGAGGAGCCAGGGGCTTCGCTTTTTTGTTTCGAGAAAAATTATCCAATGAAATTTGTTTGATTTGACGATGAGTTTTTACTATGAAATTGAAGGTGCATAACTCAGAGTTACCATGAATAAAACACTTTTATCAAATTTAAATATGAAAAGTGAGTATTAAAAAGAAAATTTTATATTGTGTAACTAATTCAACGTAGTCTCAAATGTTAAATATAGAAACTTTAACCATAACCCTTTAGGGCTATAGTTAGCATTCTCCTTATAAATATCTTGAGTGCAACCTAAACTTCCATAGTGATTTATCCACTATGAAAAATACCCGGCCGGTTACATCTTCTTGACTGATTTAAAAATGAAAGAATAAAATAGTTAATTTCTTTTACTCGTGAACTTCATATATTTTGAGATGTTATACTTTGACCAACTATTGTATGCTAAGTTAAAGTTGCTATCTAAAATCTATCTAAGATGTAATATAAAAATCATCAATGCTAATTAGCCAAAATATAGTGGGACGGATTGTACGTTAAATGACAAAAACGATTCAAGTTTGTGTGTCGGGAAGTTATGGTTTTGTACGTCAAGACTTTGAACTCTACCTTTATTGAATCAAATGACACAAAAAAACGTTAAATAAGAATCGAATGATATAATTGACCATGTTGTCTTATTACAATGATCCCTGAACAAATACTCCTCCCATACCAAATTAAGTGTTCAGTATTGATTTATACACAATTTAAGAAAATTAACGACCATCAAACTATAAACCAATAAATTTTATTTTGATTATTAATAAGCATTTTGATTGGTTAAAACTTTAAGATTGACATGTATTTTGAGATAAATCAAAATAGAAAGCTGAACATTGAATTTGGGATGGAGTGATTAGTAAAAATCAAATTAATAAAAAATGACCAATTAAAATCTGCATGTCCTGTTATTTTTATAAAATAATAATAATAATAATAATAATAAGTTTCGTTGTCTTCAAAATAGTGAAATACTATATCTTTTCATTTTAGTTTGTAAGAGCATAACATTCATCTTATTAATCATACTAATGTAAGAGTCCATTTGATTTCTGGGTGCATTTGGTAGATTTATTATGGACAGGGTCGGATGTAGAGAATGGCATAAGAGGCATTTGTCCTCTCAAAAGTTTCCAAATCATGTAAAAAAAATATTTTAGTGTATTTATGATAATTTATATTAGATCATAACCCGCGGATTCGCGGGGTTATAAATATTTTTAGATTCGGTATTGATGAAAAAAATTAAGTGATCGTTTGATACTACGATTTTGATTGTCTTTTAAAGGCTATGTTTTTGTGTATATATGTTGTTTTTCATGTTTATGTAAAACACATATAGACAATTAGATGTAACTTTTCTATGATGGATATATTGTCAAATGAAACTTTTATCTGGCACATTGCGTGACTACTATTATAATTTCAATATAAATAGAAATAGAATACGATTAGGTGAACAAACTCAAATGTAATATTCCATATCATGAATATCAAGTTTTTAGCTCCTTCCATGATTATGAGTTTGAAACTGATAACAAAATGAAAAAGAATATTTATTAATTTCTTAAACCTATACTCTTTCACTAAATACGGAGTATCTCATTTTCACATATCAAAACTCTTTAGTTCAAACCCTCCCTAAGTATAGTTTGGATTTTGAAGTTTGGAGTAGAAATTTTTTATAGAACTTCAAGTTACATTTTTGATCCCTCACTATACAATATTTACATGATTTTTTTTACCCCAATAATACATAACTTTAAGTACTTTTGCACTTACTCGTACTATTTAGTCATCTTTTATTGAACCCAATAATGCATCAATATGTTGATGGTTTGGTAATTGTTTTGCAAATTGCAATGATAAAATGTGGATCATAATCAACCACGTACACACTTCGCCGTCAATCGTGGTCGCTTACGAGATTTAAGATGATAAAAATGACGTAAAAATGTTTTCGTAGGGTTTTGTTTTAATTTATTATGTGGTAATGGTAAGGAGTACGACAAGCTTTTTCTATAAAAAAATAAAAAATAAAAAAAGACTCGTTGTCTTAAATCATACCGATTTTTTCTGGTACCCGAGAATATTAATGGAGTTTATCAAGTGCGAATAATGTAAAACTCTAAGTTCGAGTTTCAGTATATTTTTTACGAACTTCTAGTTATGATCGTCCATGTATCTAAAAGTTAAAAACACATACTGTACAATACAAGTATGTGGTATCAATTAATTAATTCAAAGTTAATTACACCAAGTTCCAGTAATTTATTTTGAGGAATGCTAGATCTACATAATTATCATAAAAAATATTCACAAAACTATACATGTCATAATGCATGGATCAATCAAAACATTTGCAATCAAAACATTTATGTACGTCTTTCTTATATGCATTTCTCTTCGCATAATTGATCTACCTCATTTTATAAGTTTTTAAGATAAATTTTTTGTGATCCTAGTAATTTAATTAAAATAGTACAAAACCAAATTCCGCAAAATATTTACGATGTATCGTCGACTTAAAATTTCTTATTAAAATAAGTTTTTTTTACCTCCAACACATGTTTTTATCTTGTACTTAATTAGAGGTGGCATGTGACCCGAATGAACGTGCAACGTAAGCGTGCCCAACCCGTGAACCGTTCGTGCTCAGCGTGTGGAGGCGCGTGTCTGGGCCAGCTTGTTTGTTAGGTAGTATAGATTTGTGGATATAAGAAGCATGCTTGTCACGTTTTCAAACTGATGTGGACTTTAAACCTTGTGACGGGGCCCAAGCCCATCTCAAATAAATATTAAATATTAAATATATATATTTAATGGAAAGTCAAATAAAAACTGGGTTTATAATTACGCTTTTTACAAAAGTTTTTTCCATACTATTCTTAGTTTCTTACAGAGATTTATGGTTGATCAGATCATTTTTTTTTATCATAAGTTGAACCTTTAAACTTACTTTTTCCAATAGGAAAACATATATAAGATATATATATATCTTCAAAATGAGAAATATCATAAAATCCATATAAATCATCCACTTTAATGTCATTAGGAAAATCTAGTCTTGAAATCGATCAACGGTACGTTACTTCCCTTTGTCTAAGTAGAAGCAATTAGACCGTACTTTATAATCGCAATCATACAAGTTCAAGTTACCACAATCAACGTTTTAACCATCCATCTATAAACCTTTTAATCTTTTATAACATCTAATACTCATTCAACCTATCATTTTGTTGTTGTTTTACACGAGGAACTCTAAAAGTTAAAATAAATACATATAGGGAGTATAGTTTTCTTAATTGCAATTTCTAAATATCTAAATATAAATCTGATTAATACATTTACATTGATACTTTCAGTTATTGTAATTTTAAAGTTATGTCATCCTCTATTTTATTCATATCTACTAAATTATAAACTAATAAAGTGTAACAGGTAAAAGCTATAAATTGGTAATGTACTTTCATTTTTGTTTCAATGTGGTTAACATACTCATGTTATTACTAATGTTGGATACAAACTTTTATTTTTTGTTCCAATGTTGAATAAAAACTCTTATTTTTTGTTTTAATGTGAGTAACCTTTATATGTTATATTTGCATATGTGATTAGTAGCGATGTATTGTTTACTTATTTGATGATGTGACATTTCATATTTGATATGATTATATATGAATATATTTTTGAAACACTAATTGAAGCTATTCTTTCCCTCTTCATCAAAATGTCAAGTTCTTCATACAATTTTGTTACATATGCACATACATGTAATTATATATATAACTTATTGGTCGAGTAATAAGTTATATATAAGGTATATATGTAATCATATCCAACGTGGAATGTTACGTCAATAAATAAGTAAATAACTCATAGCCAAGTAATTACAAATGCAAACAAAACATACTAGGTTACTCATATTGAAACAAAAAATAAGAGTATATATCAAACATTGGTAATAAAATAAGTATGTTAACCACTTTGAAATAAAAATGAAAATACGTTACCAATTTATAGCTTTTTATCCGAGTGTAATCGTAAGACTTCCTAGTTCCTACCTACCCACTCATTCTGAAGTCATATACTGACTACCATCTTGCTCATTCCCTCAACTGATGAAAACATAGTAAAAAACTAATAAATCCACATCCACTGGTCTATATTGCCCACTCTCTACTTAACAATATCACTTTTTATTTATATTTATTATTTATATTCTAAAATAATACATCAAACTTCCCAGAATTCAATATAAAAACCTTGAGATTAAGGTCCATTATATTAGATAAATGTCAATAGTCATTGTTGTCTACAACCATACTCAACTGTAGCTTCCTTCAAGAAGCAAACAGTTACACAAAAAGTGGTCTTGTCGATCAATTCACATAATCAATCTGGTTGATTCTGAAGAAATGAGTACACCAGACTCAAGTCAACAACCTCTTCTTTCTTCAACTAAACAAGAAGATGATGATCATGTAAAGAGCCCACATTTTTTAGTTAAATTAACCAAATGGTTTCTCAAGTTTGCAATGTGTTTTATTTTCATTGTTTGGGTTAGTTTCTTGTTCTTACTTCCATCAGAATCTGTTAGTCAATTCTCTGAGAAATATGTTGATGATACTTCTAAATCAGTCTTCTGGATTACAGGTTATATTCTAATGATGTCTTTTATTCTTGATCTAACTTCACTTGATTATCTTGGTTAATTAGTAAATGTTAACATCAAAACTATGTATATGATATACAGGAAGTATATTTCTGTATGGTGGTCCCATCTTCATCATTGCATTTCTTGGTATAATTTACCTTAGGATATCCGAGGAAGAAGAGTTTCAAGAGTATGTTATTATTTTTTCTGGAAATTATGCAATTTGAAAATACATGCCAATTTAATATTTGAGCAGTTTGTCTTTATGTATGTTTGAATAAATAAGTTCTGTTTTGGATTTATATGATAATTTAGTGTTGGATAATTTGGAGTTGAATAAATGAAAATATTACCTTTTTTTTTATTTTAACACTTGTAAAATCACATGTTATAAGTTTGTAACATGTTAAAATTTTCCAAACACTCAAACATTTGATCATCTGATTAGTACAATATCAAACAACAAAATCACATCCAAACAGTATTCCCTAGAACACAGTTTATCATGTGAATACTTTTGTGTAGGAAGAAGAAACAGAAGCACGCAACCTTCCGATTATGGACATTTCCGGTCATTGTAGACGGGCCATTCGGAGTTGTTACAGCAGCGGAGTTGATTGTTATTCTAATAGTTGTTGTGTATCTAATTTGGGCTGTTACAGTTTATGCTTTTCAGAACTACAACCAGATTCCCTACTTGGAGAGTCAAGGAAAGAGGTATTAATCTGTGTATGATTGGTAGCTTCTGCCTTTTTAATTGGAAATAACTTGGTGCTTTTTTCCACCCTGAGATCTGCAAATGATCAATGTATTAGAATTCATAGATCAAAATTGTCATATCCACTTTTTTAGTTACTAGTAATATTTATTTATATTGTTTTTTTTTTTCTTTTTTTTTTCTCCCATGATCAACTCTGTGTTCTGCTCATGTGTACTTCCTCACCATCTGTTATGTTTTGACATTAAACCTTGTAGGAATGTAATGCTGAAGCACACAGGACTGCGGTTTGGGTCTATTGGATTGATTTGCTTAGTGTTTATGTTTCTCCCTGTTGCAAGGGGCTCAATGCTTCTACGAATTATAAATATTCCTTTTGAGCATGCAACTAGATATCATGTATGGTTGGGACATCTTACGATGACACTCTTCACTCTTCATGGTCTATGTTATCTGTACTCTTGGATATTGGAGGGACGTGTGCTAACTCAAGTGAGTTTCTCGTTTAGACTAACATCTATAGATTTAGATTCATGTGGATCAGTGTATGAAATTTTACATGACGTTTTACTAGTTTTATCATTGTTAGTTTTAATATTCGTTTTGTAAAATATAAATGACTAACTTGAAATTCTCTTCTGCTTGTTTGTGCAGTTAATTAATTGGAAAACTTACAGTATTGCCAATCTTCCCGGTGTCATCAGCCTATCAGCAGGTTTATCGATGTGGGTGACATCACTTCCTCCAGTGAGGAGGCTAAACTTTGAACTATTCTTCTACACTCATCAACTGTACGTTGTCTTTGTAGTCTTCATGTCTATGCATGTTGGCGATAAGTTCTTCAGTGTAATAGTTGCCGGCTTATTTCTGTATATGCTCGACCGGTTTCTTAGATTCTTTCAATCAAGGAAGGCTGTTGAAATACTCTCAGCCAAATGCCTTCCATCTGGGACAGTAGAACTTGTTATTTCAAAACCTGAAGGTATTGCTTGGTTTTTTACAGAGGTGGCAATATGGTTAAGGCCAGCTGGGTTGGGTGATGGATGAGTCGGAAGGGAAATCTGATTGAACGGGTCATGTTTTGATCCGAATCACTTTTTTTGTCCAAACTATTAATATTCTTTATGAAGATTTCTTGTGACAAATATAATTATAAAAAACCTATTATCACAAAATAATACGGAGTATATATTTATTCGAATAATATGATTTTGGGAGGGTTTTATGTGACATGGAACAACTTTCGACCCATTCATAGTTAAATGGGGTTAAATTGCCACATATACATATTGATGATAACATGATTCTCCTTCAAATAGTTTTTGTTAATGTTTACATACTTAATGTTTTCTTTAAATTTAGAATTACAGTACAATGCCCTCAGTTGGGTGTTCCTCCAAGTTCGAGAAATATCTTGGTTGCAATGGCACCCTTTTAGTGTCTCATCTAGCCCTCTCGATGGCAAACATCATCTTTCAATTCTCATAAAGGTCCTAGGAAGTTGGACACAGAAGCTAAAAGAACAAATCTTGAATTATACTGAGGAGCACACTGAGCTAGACGGGCTCGTTCAACCAAACTTTAAACTCAAAGCATCTGTCGAGGGTCCTTATGGTCATGAGTCAGCATATCACTTGTTGTAAGTGAATCGCTTCATTTTGGATCTGCATTTTGAAAGTTATTATGTGATATGGAATACTATCCAAAATGTGTTTGAGTTTCTTTTTCACCTACAAATACCATTTTACTTAATTGCTTGTTCACCGTTCTTTTGCTTAGGTATGAAAACCTTGTTTTAGTAGCTGGAGGCATTGGAATTTCACCATTTCTCGCTATCTTGAGTGATGTTTTCCACCGTATCAAAGAATCAAAACCTTGTATGCCTAATAATGTATTGATTATATGGGCCGTCAAAAGATCAGAAGAGCTTCCACTTCTACACTCACTTGACTTGAACTCGCTCTTTCCAAGCTTCTACACTAAGCTGAATCTGGAGATTCAGACCTACGTCACTCAGGAATCGGAACCTCCAATGGTACGTATACTTGTATCAAGTTTTTATGGAACTTTATAAAGGCGGTAATATAGGTGGGTCAGGTTGGATGGGTAACACGTCCAAACAAGTTCAGCTTGAAACGGGCCACCTTTTATTATGGCCAAAACTGCCAGGGTGCAAACACTTTTTCAATTTGTTGTGCTTTTAATTTTATCTCTTGATGTAAATAATGTGCTAATTATGATTATCAAAACAAATTTATCACAATAATAATTTATTTTTTTAAAACAAATTGATTTAGGAGGTTGTACACAATTAAAGTATACTTTGGGACCAAAGCGCCTTTTGCCTGGCCATATAAGAGGAACCCATCAACTAAGAGGTTGTGGGTTCAGGCTTCAGGCTTCACTTGAGACCATGAGTGTATATATTCGTGGAGGTTGTACATAAAAATATAAAATGTGTGCTAGACTAGTGGAGTTGCCGTTCTAAGAAAACAAAAGTAGACTTTTGGCGACTTTCAACCCATTTGATTATTTGACCCATTGACCCATCCCATCTTTGTAAAAAATATTTTTTATAGAGTAAACACAACCCAAAAACACATTAACAAGTTAATGGGCCCAAATTGACACCTCTAAAGTTTTCATTAACAACTCATGTTTACAATTATTGACTGCAGGAAGAGGGTGAAGAACAGAAGTATATAAGCTCCTCTAGCTTTTCTTCTCATAGCCGATCTGGCATATCTAGATTGGTTGGAACAGGAAGCATCACGTGGGCCGGAGCTTATATGGTGGTATCCACAATGGGTTTGATGTTTTCTTTGACGTTGTTAAATGTCTTTTACATCAACCCATATAATGTATCATATCAATGGTATAAGGGGCTTCTACTATTGATATGCATGGCTGCAAGCGTCGTTATATTTGGTGGTCTTGTGATTGGTCTTTGGAAATTATGGGATAGAAAAACTTCAAAAAGCGAAAACTCTGGGGACGGAAAGAATATTGTTGCGATATATCATACCGAGGCTACTATACACAAGAATAAACCAGAAGAAAGTTTTATCAAGACCATTAAGTATGGTCAAAGACCAGACATGAAAGGTATGTCAATGGCATTTAACTTTCTACACTTCTAGTGAAGGTTTCAAATAAATGGGTCAACTTCTGTTGTACTTTGTCTATAATGGGTAGAGACGTTAGAAGTGATTCGGTGCCAAGTACACACAACCTTCTAAACACTAAGATTAATATTGTAATTATAGTTATTTTTAGTCATTTTCAACACCTTATAAAATAGAACTTGGGAATTTTAAAAAATATAAAAAAGAAAAGAGAGATAGAAGTTTTTGAGGGTCAACCAGAAAAAAAGCTACATGTTTTGACACGTTAACAAACGTGCCCATATTGTCACCCCTAGAATCAATCAGTATACAAGTTCTTTTCAATAGAACATAATAAATTCAATTGTTTTGTTCTTTGGAGTGTAACAAGTAATCCATTTCTACTTTTATTGATTTACTTTCTTTCTTGATCAACACAGAAATATTTGGAATGATGGCTGAGCGTTGTGGAAGTGTAGATATTGGGGTAGTTGTTTGTGGCCCTCCATCTCTTCAGACATGTGTCGCTAAAGAGTGCAGGGCTAAGAATTTCCGTAGAAAAAGCAATAATCCAATTTTCCACTTCAACAGCCACAGTTTCGATCTGTAGTTACTCTTGTGTATTATTTGGAAGTAAACTTTAGTTCAGTATATATAAACTTAGTTTGTATATATCATAGATAGTGCTATAGCACGATAGCACATAGCTATTGAGTTATGGATTCTCCTGTGTCTGAATGGAAGCTTATTTTTGCTTTCCCTCCTATGAACTATCAAATCTTCAAATTATAGAAATGATGCAATGAAACAATCCTATTTGTTCATAATGATTGTCGTTTTCTTTTCAAGCAATTAAATTCGCTATTATAGACTTGCATATTCTATGGTAACTGATTAAGCAAAATAGATTTGATCCAGATATATGCTTGAACTTTGTTGATCACTATTATAGTACTTACATTAATATGAATATATTCAACATAAAACATTAGGTTAAAATAAATTAATTGTAACAATATTTTTATGTAACGGTCCTTGAACTCAAAAGTGTATGACTTATAACTATATATTCAAATGAGACAATATTAATTATATATTCAAATGAAACAATCTTAACTATATATCTTTTCTTTTCTTTCTATATGTACTAGGAAATTTGAAGGTTGTGATACGTACAACCCACCCTTACAAGGTTAACATTGAAAACTATCACGAGATAAAATCAAATTAAAGTTTATGTTCAAAGTTAGAAATTTAAAGAAAAAAAAATCTAATGGAATAATTTTTACAATTTTTTTTATGGTAAATCAACATTATAAATGACTAAAAAAGTCTCTATCTCACCCCCTTATGTTCTATAATAAAGGGTACTTTATGTTTGTCACCATATTTCAACTCGCATAATAATTTCAATTTATATACTAAATGTACTATTGTTATCATTTTGTAATTACTAAAAATTAATAAAATTAAATACTCTAATAATTCGAACAAGGTTAATGTTGAAAGTTATCATTGGATGACATATACCGTTAAGATTTGTCATTCAATATGATAAATAAGACCAATTTATGTTAAGACTTTCCATTATAAATGAAAAACTTAATAAAGTAAATGGTTGTGATAGATGTGTCAAAAATGTAAGAATTTATTTATCTATATTAATAGCCCTTTGCTCTAGTAGTATACTTTATCAAATGATATCTTATATTGTAACACCCACTTTTTGGGTCTAGAAATTTTATAGTATTTTCTTAAGTTTTAAATGATTATTTAATGTATAATAGGAAATAATTTTATTTAGTTATGTGAAATAATTAGGTAAAAGGTTAAGTAAATTATTGTGACTGATACATTATTAATTGTTTTAAATTAATAGAATTGACGGTAAAATAAGATATTTGGTCTCGCGAATGTTTTTAGGTTCCGGATAATAGTTTTAGAAGGGGAGTAAAATAATATTGTATAATATTAAGGTCGGTTGAGTATAAACCGGCTCCACCTACCTATTCTTTCCCAATTCTTGTTCTTCATTTTTCCATACAAATAAAAAATACCAAAGGAACCATAAATAGAAAAGAAATTAAGCTTGTGATTCCTTTGACATAAGAGTTCATCATCATCAGCCTCTTTAAAGTAATCTTGTTTCTTTCACTTTGGGTGTAAGTATTCTTGTTTATTAATTATGAACTTGTTTTGATGTGCTTGGGTAATGTATGAATTAGTTAGGGACTTGAAGTTTGAACATGTTATAGGATGTTGATAGATGTTGTTTGCTGTAATAAAATAATTATGAGATGATAATAGGTTAAATTTCTTGATGTTCTTCAAGCTTGAGTTGAAGAATTTTAGGGTTCCTGGTTTATGAGATTGATATAGAAAATTGATGTTTGAATGTTATTACATGGAGTTTGTTGATGATATTTGAAGTTAATTGTGGTAGGAAATTGATTATAGCTGATGGGTTATATGTTTTAGGGTTTAACTACGAGCTGGGAATTTGTAGGAGGTTACAGGGCATCTAGGTTTGGGTCTCTTAGCCGATCGGCTATATTTTCCTAGCGATCGGGTATAGCTATTTAACCAATCGGGTAAATTATTCCAAACGGCTAAAATAGAATAAAATGATTACAACACGTTGAGTCTGAACTTATATCACGAAATTTCAATATATAGCCGATCGGGTGCGCTAGCCTAGCCGATCGGGTAAGTGATGAATAGCCGATCGGGTGTGGGTTGAAACCCGATCGGGTAAGAGTTAAAAACACAAATAATTCAATTGTGGTTTTGTGCTGAGCTTTTAATATATATGTATGCTAAGTCCAATAATAAGTTTTACATTGATACTATGATATTTATAATGACTTAAGGCATTTGATTTTAAAGTGAAGATAATAAGTTAATAATTATGATTATTATCATTAAGTGATATGTTTTGAGATGAATTGTATTATTATAATTGAGTTACTAACTTATTATTTTGTTATGTCCTCAGATAATCTGAAGACTCACTGATATTATACTACTGAGTTAAGAGACTGGGAATATCAGGTGAGTGAGATTGTAATCCTCTGTTCAACCCAGTACTAACAGGTTTGGTTATAACGGGTAAACATAATTATTTGGGTTATTGATTGTTTAGTTGTTGGGATATTGTTATTGATGTTTGATTATTTATATTCCATGATGGCATGATGATTATGCATTATGTGACTATGTGGATTATTCAGAGGTCAACACTGGTTGGGCTTGTTTGCTATTATTTGGCCGGTAGAGTTTCCGATGGCATACCAGTAATTTATGCATTATGAACCTATGTCGGTGAAGATAGCTTCAAGCTATCGGTAAATCACTGTGATGGCATACCAGTAATTTAAAGTGTTCTTGGTGTGGCTACACAAGAACCGCCTGTCCTCTTTGACGTTATGTGCTTATGTGTTTATTGGTTGTAAGATTTGTTATTTCTGGATTGAACTGTCGGTTACAGTTCAATTACTTAGCTGTGAGCTAACCCCCAGATATTTAACATTTTGCAGATTATGTTTGGGTTATGGAATGGGCGTTTGGATACTGAATGGAATGTTTGAGTGTTTGACTATTGCTGCGACTACTCTGATATTTTTTGGAAAATCATATGTTTGGGAAATTTATATAACACCCAACTGATAGTACTTTGTTTGGTAATTATATATTTATAACTGTTAAGTTTTGGGAACTGTAAAGATTTTGTAAATATGTCAGGACATACGCTTTTAGTGTTAGTAAATATAATAAAATATGTTTTTTGAAATATGGAGTGTTATATATATCTTTATCAAATGTTAACCGGGAATAAAAAAACATCTCTAAGATAGTGTATTTTACGATCGTAAATTAAAATTACATTAATAACTACATACTTACATATACATTTTATAAATAATAATTGCATCAACTTTGTAATGAATATGAACTTCATTCAACATCTTTGAGTTATATATAATTAAAGTTTATGCAAAATCTATTACAAAGATTAAGACATATATTTTTTCCATGCTTAATAAAACATTATAATAACTAACAAGTTTGTAATTTTAATATTACAATATCACTTTAAACATATATAGTAAATTAATCAAGGTTTGTAAAGACTTTAGTCTAAATATTTATATATGTTATTTTTTTGCTGAGAAATTTATTAGAAAAAAAATTCTTTAGTCTAAATATTTACATATGTCATTTTTTGTTGAGAAATTTATCAGAAATTAAATAATATAAAACAATTATAGATGAAGAAAATTAGTATTATTTAGTTTATTAGTTGAGTACACATGTCAACATTTTAGAATATGATGTATCAAAAATTTAAAAGATGAGGTGTCAAAATTTTTAGAAGATATCCTTCTTACTTTAAAAATATATAGTAAAATAGTAAATTAATTAAGGTTTGTAAAGACTTTGGTCTAAATATTTATATATGTTAATTTTTTTGTTTGAGAAAATTATTAGAAAAAAATTCTCTAGTCTAAATAGTTATATATGTTAAAATTTTGTTGAGAAAATTATTAGAAATTAAATAATATAAAACAATTATGGAGGAAGAAAATTAGTATCATTTAGTTTATTAGTTGAGTACACATGTCAACATTTTAGAATATGAGGTGTCAAAAATTTAGAAGATGAGGTTTCAAAGTTTTAGAAGATATCCTTC
The DNA here is from genome assembly GCA_963422505.1 of Pseudognaphalium luteoalbum. Lineage (NCBI taxonomy): Eukaryota > Viridiplantae > Streptophyta > Magnoliopsida > Asterales > Asteraceae > Pseudognaphalium > Pseudognaphalium luteoalbum. Next base: position 122,485,639 of record OY730194.1, read on the forward strand.
TTCTTATATAGTAATAGTAATAGTATGATAAAGAAAGCTTATTGTTTTCTTTAAATAACACATCATATCATTACCTCCATTCTCTTTATTTGTCTTTTTTATATTTTTTATTTCAAGGCTTATTCATTCAAAGTAAGTATTTCTACAAGTAATTTCTTTGTTTATTATTTTAAATCTAAGTCTATATAAAAAAATTATAGTTGATCATTTACTAACTTTTTTAAAGACAATACTCACACACCAACTACCACGAATATATACGTTAATCCACGAATTTATATACATTTGTTCACCATAGGGCTTGAGACTCTAACCTTATGGTTATAAGGGCACCATGATACCGATAGGTCAATGACCCGTTGGTCATTTATTAACTTCTATTTCTATATTCTAGACAAAATTATATTTACAAGAATTCATATTACAAATTATTACACTAACAAATATATTATAGTATTAAGACATGAAAATTTCAATTATATCAATATGTGTATTCTAATTAATGAAACTACATATAGCTCTATTTGAATATCAATATGAAACTTCAGTTTTGTTAGATTTCTTGAATTCTTTTGTAAAATTTATATACATTGATAGATCTAATACTATCTATTAACAAGTTCACTAACAAACTTTATTTGATTAATATAAGAAGAAGAAGATATTTATAGGTTATATGATGAAAATGATATTTTGATGTTTCTCACCGTAAACAAAATATACATTATAAAACTTTTTAATCTATGTACAAAAGAAAATACTAATTAATTATGCATACATTTTGTTACAAGCTACACATGATGCATCAATTTTGTAAGATTGTATACACATAACATTATACAAAAATACTATCAACGTAATTAGACGTGGGTTGTGCTTGCACAGCCTTTATAGTTTATGTAACACCCCTCAATTTACATCATTTTAAATATAATAGATCCGGAAGCGTTAGTCCAACTTTCAACAATACCAAGTTACATTACAATTTCAACCTAATTTAAACCATAGTTTATCAACATGAGTGTTATTTAAAAACCACAAGATAACATTAATTTGTATAATCAAATATCAGAATAACGCCAAGATGTCAAACATTCCTTCCAGTCCAACTTATTGCCCACCAGAAAAAATCTATAATCTGCAAGAAGTGTTAATGTGGGGGATTAGCATAACGCTAAGTGAGTGAATAATAATCAACAGTACAACTTAGCATAACAACCTTGTGTACAACAACTAATCTTAAACATATCAGTACACAATACAACTTGTCAACAATGCAACAGTTCAACAACATCATATCTCAATAATGAGGATCGGTGGTTCTTGAGAAACCCTTCTGCCGCGGTGGCTCTCAAAGAACACTTATCAAACCATATCCGTATGGCCATACGGACGAGACCGATAGCTAATTATTATCATCAACCAACACAGGAGATGTGTTAAATCTTGGATAACAATTAGCCCAACCAACCATTTCAACTCGTTGACCTCATTAACAACTGATGCCCGAAGGCCAAATATCAAGTGATCACGTATTCACATATTAAATCAAGTCAATTTATCAGACTAACAAGTCCATCAACAATATTATTACTATTAAACCAAAATTATCATGGCAACAAAACAGTAATAATACGTTTACTTGTTGTAACCAAACCTGTTACAACTAAACCACACTGAGGATTAAAGATCCACTCACCGACACCTCAGTTGTCCACTCAGTAGTCTAATGTCACTGAGTCTTCTCGTAATCTGAGAATTCAAATCAAATATAAGTTAGTAACCAAGACCATTAACACTTAACTCATATCAATTCATAATACTAGGAACTTAATACAATTGATCTCACAATTACAAGTTCCTAATCACGTATTATAACTCACAATACAACTATTATCATGTACTACTACTGGTCTATCAATGTTATATCATATAACAATACAATTAACATTAATAATTAGGAATGGATGTTGGACTGGCCAAAGAAGCCACCGGCTAGGGTCTAGGACCCGCCGGTCTAAGGTCTCAAGCCGCCGGCTTGGGTCTTTAACCCGCCGGTTTGCCAACCCAAACAAGTACCCGCCGGCTTGGCTCATCAAGCCGCCGGCTTGTTCATCAAATTCACAACAGCAACAGCAGCAAAACTACATAACCCAAAACGAATCCTAACTCTAATATCACCATTTCAACTCAACAATTTCAGTTTGTAAACTATCAAACACTCAAATATAAGTACATACATGCACTACAACCTCATTCAAGCTCCAAATTCACATATACTTCAATAATACACAATTTCAAATATAAACCTATTTGATTGAGTCTCAATATCATAGCTCAAGAACAAAAACTTATAATCACAGTTATAACAATCAATTTACTAACAGAAAACTTCATCATATAACACTCAATCATCAATCAATTCATCACTTTCACCATTTCATCCTTTAATTTCGGATTAAAATCATTAACCCATCAAAATCATCATAAATTTATAATCTTAAGCTTGAATCTTGTTAGTAATCAACAATAACAAGCTTAACTAACAACAATTTCACAAAACCAACCCTTAATTTCGGATTAAACTCACCGATTCACAAAAACCCCAAAAACCCCAATTTCTAGGTTATGGAAAATGAAGAACATGTGATCATACCTTGTTCTTGATGATTAAGGAAGCTTGAATCCGAATTAAAAAGCTTCAATTTGATGATTTCTTCATGTTTTGATTAGGGTTCTTCATGTATGTATGTATGATACGTGCGTATGTATGTATGAGGTAGTAAGGAATAACAAGCCGACTCACTTCTGTGAGTGTGATATAATTGTGTAATATTAGTTTCCCGTACTTATCATTGTCTGGAACTTAAAAAACATTTGCGAGGAAATATTATTTTATTTTACCGTTAACTGAATTAAATTAAAACAATTAATAATTTATTAACCACAATAAATTATTCGGCTCTTTTACCCATTTCTTTTCAAATAACAAATGAACCTATTTTCTGACACATTAAATAATAATTCATCGTCAGAAAATGTTAAAATACTACTAGACCCGAGGAATGGATGTTACAGTTTACCAGTAATAGAATATATGAGATGAGATCATTAGAGTACACTAATTTTCTAAAGAATAGAGGTAACAATGATATTGTGCCATGTGTATAAAAAGAATGATCTACATGTACAAAACTCATTTACCCCCAACATCAATTATCTCACAAATGACAAATCGAAAAATTATGGAAATTGCACAATTAAATTCAACGTTTTCTCCTCTTCGATTTGCGGACGATTTTTTTTTCTGTTTTTTTGTTGGATTTTATAAGTTATTAACACATGTGTTAAAGTGTTGCGTTTAGGGTTTAGGGTTTGGGTTTAGTTATTATCACATGTGCTAAAAAGTTCACCATTTTATACCCCAAACTTAAAACTCTAAACGCAACACTTTAACACATGTGTTAATAACTTATAAAAAAAAAAGGGAAAAAAGTATTTATTAACACATGAATATCAAAGCCACATCATTATTAAGTGCCGATTGATAATATTATAATTACAAACTAACCAAGATTCTTAGATAAGCTATTTTGTCGAATAATAAAAGAAAAAATTAAAACCCAAATATTATCGAATTAATATTTTTTTTTTACTAGATTAATTTATTATTTTATTTTACATGTATCTTCCCAATGGTGATTAAACCACTTCCCAACTAGTTGTGCCACGTCAGCGTCACATCAACTTTCCACCAACTGATTCAAAACTAATTAATCACTATTAACAGTTTAACCACTTTCAAACCACTTCCCAACCACTTTATTTTCATTTTAATTATTTAATACAAAATAAATTAAAATAAAACACATTTCATTAAATTTAAATTAAACATTACATAATATTAAATAAAACATTACTTTTCCTAAAAAAATACAATAATTAAAACACACATTACTTTTCCTAAAAAAAATACAATAATTAAAACACATGATAAAGTACATTAATTTTCCAAAGCTTCGTATGACGTTTGTTGTCCCATATGTAAATATTCATCAAATGCATTGACGCAACATCCGTACGCCAATTGGCGTATGGCAGAAGTGACCTTTTGAACAACGTTAAAACCGGGTAATCCGGTTGCATCATAACGTGTATGAAAGTGTGAAAAATAGGTCGGTAGTGGTTGTTGGGAATGAGAAATTATACCTTGACAAATACGGAGAAATAAGGGCCGACTCATTCGAAAACGTCGGCGAAAGTAGTCGGCCGGGAATGTTGGGAATTCGGCAAAGTAGTCGAGATACAAACGTTGGCCCATTGCTTGCCGATCTCTTTGAATAAATCGTCATGGTGCCCTTGGTATAGGAATTGGAACTTCCGCGTCGTCGTTTGAATCGGAAAGTTGAGCTAGAATTTCGAGTGCGGTTGCCGGAGTGAACCCGATATTAAGCGCTTCCAAATCTTCAAGATCGGAATCGGAAGATGAATCCATTTTTGTATGGAATAATAGGGTGGTTAAATAAATAAAAGTGTGTATTTTTTGATGAAATAGAAGTGTATATATATATATATATATATATGAAAGTGAGAGTTTTTATGAAAAAATAGAATGGTTGAGGGGGTATTTATATATGAAAATGGTAGTGGTTGTTGGGTTAATTTTTGAAAAAGATTTTTTTTTTTTGTCCGTTCACTCCTCATACGCTCCTCGCCAACGGATATAATAAAAAAAAAATCTTTTTTTTTGAAAAACGCATGGATAAAAAAAAAGAAATAAGCTTGTGGATCCCGCAATTTTTGAAGTGATTTAAGAGTGGTTTGAATCAGATATCCGGTTACAATCGGTTTTAGCTCCTAACCGGTTTGTAACCGGTTGCCGTTGATATCCCTTCCCCTAATCATTTGGTAACCGGTTAGTGAAACCGGTTAGCATTGTGACCCTCCAAAATATTTACATGCATTAAATGATAGTCACACTTGATCACCCTTTTATGGCGTCACATGACACCGTCCCAATTCCCGAAACCCCACTCTAACCTTCACACACTTCACCCTGTAATTCCCACAACTTCCAAAAAACTTCATCAACTTCCATCTCCAATTCGTTAATAAAAAATGAGTATGTACGGAAGAGGAGATCCATGGGGCGGGCCATTAGAAATCAACACCGCTGACTCAGCAACAACATACGACGACCGAAGCCATGATCAATTCGATAAAGCTGCTGCAGCTTCCAGGTTTTCATCTAAATCATTAGATGAAACACAACAGAGTTGGTTGTTAGGACCTGGGGAACAAAAGAAGAAACGCTTTGTTGATCTCGGTTGTCTTATTGTCAGTCGCAAGATTTTTATCTGGACGGTTGGATCGATATTAGCAGCTGCGTTTCTTGTCGGAATTACTATGGTTATCGTCAAGAATGTACCTCCACATCATAAACGTTTACCGCCACCGGATAATTACACTATTGCCCTTCGTAAAGCTCTCATGTTCTTCCATGCCCAAAAATGTAAGCTACATTACTATTAATCTTTCTTTCTAATTATTAGTATTATACAGGCGACATGCAGCATAATATATAATTTTTATAATTTTTTATGAACACCTGCCGAAAAATATATGAACAAATGCCACGTGTCATGCACCCTGGCTGTTTCCTACATTTTTACAGTAATATTTGTTTTACAATAACCGTAAGATTTTATGTTTTATAAATGTAGTTGTTTAGATGATCGAGTATGCGTGTGGATGATTTAGTTACTAATAATTGCTAGAGAAGACAAGTCTACAACTCTACATCAACTATGTGTTAGTTAAGAATTTACTTTTTTGGTTGGAATTGATTATGGTATTAATTTGATTGAGATAACTAAAGTATGTTGCTGCCCACACCTTCATATATGATTTAACTAGACACAAAGCAGTAACATGCATGGGTCGCGCGCGGCCGAATCTGACACGACTTATCTTGACCCTTGTATAAGTTAACATTGGTTTGGTTCATGTGGAATAGTGGCTCACCAAAGGTGGTGCCGGTACCACATCTAAGATAACAAAAGTTACCCTATGTATACCCAACCTAATATTGGTCTTTTAAAGATATGGTTCAATTGGGCTTAGAGGTATCATAATTTTCTTTTAAAGGCATTATTACAAAATCATAAGTTGGTTTATAAAGAAGTATTACGATTTTTTACTTGTATTTAATATCCATACTTTGATAAAAATTTCTTAGTATGGATAAAAGAGTGTTTCCAAGTCGTCCCAACGTGACCCGATTTATTTAGTTACCTATTGTGATGACCCAGTGTTGACCCATTGCTCTACATAACTGACCCATTCTACCTTTAAAAGTTACCTATTAGAGGTTGTTACTGGATATATAGCCTTGCATCTTTTAAGAGATCACTAAAACATAATTTATGTATTGCTCATTGACAGCCGCTGAGCACCACCCCAATTTGTTTATGGTCATCTCATATTATAATGACTTTTCTTCTTTTGCTCATGTTTGATTCATGCAGCCGGAAAGCTTTCAAGGCATAATAATGTATCATGGAGAGGTAATTCATGTTTGAATGATGGAAAGTCAGACAAATCCGGTGCTGTACTTAAAGATCTGGTAGGTGGGTATTATGATGCTGGGGACGCCATAAAGTTTCATTTCCCTAAAGCTTTTGCTATGACTATGTTGAGTTGGAGCGTAATTGAATACAGAGCCAAATATGAATCTGCCGGAGAGCTTGCCCATGTGCGGGAGATCATCAAATGGGGCACTGATTACTTTCTGAAAACATTTAATTCTACGGCTGACACCATAAGCCAACTCGTCGCTCAGGTTGGCTTCAACTCTTATCTTCTTTCAGTGTGACCTTCAACTTAAAATTGTAAATTGGCAACATAGGCGGGTTGGGTAGCAGGTAAAAACACTAGATATGGCAAAAAGTGCAGATTAAGCGGGTTGGGTGATGGGTAGGGTTAAATGTGTAATTTTCTGGTATGGGTTGGGTTGGGTTCAACTCGAAACATTTATTGTCCAAATTTTGAAGGCTTTTTATAAATAAATTTTCTTTGGCAATTTGATCTGTTTAAAAAGATGTTTTATAATTAAGGGTTAAGCATATGTCTTGGGAGACTTTCGTTCTGTTCCACTCATTGGACATTATGATTAAATTTGTTTTTCAGCTAATCTTGTTGATTTTTGAATTTTTACCCAATGGAGATGATATTAAATCTGAGTCTACCCATTCATAGATTAGATTTATCAGAATTGCCACCTCTTTCCAAAAGGGTAATTTTAGTCATTTAGATGCGAGTCAGTTTGACCCACACTTTGTTTTCAAACACTTTTATAAAGAGTTATTGTCTTAACTATGACTACAAAACTACATTACCACATATTTATTCTACGCTTTTGCATAAAGTGATTTGGAAGTGATTTTTTTTTTAAATGTGATCTTTTATTGTGTATTAACAGGTTGGAAAAGGTGATACATCTGGGGGTCCAAGTGATCCTAATGATCATACGTGTTGGATGCGACCCGAGGACATTGATTACGAGCGGCCTGTGACCATATGCTCTGGTTGCTCAGACCTTGCAGCCGAGATGGCAGCTGCTTTAGCTTCAGCCTCCATCGTATTTAAGGACAACAAGGTTTACTCAAAGAAACTGGTTCATGGGGCCGAAACACTTTGGAAATTTGCTAGGGACCATCGTGGTTCATATAGTGCGCGTAATTCAGATGCTGCAACTTTCTACAATTCAAGCATGTATTGGGATGAGTTTGTATGGGGAGGTGCGTGGATGTATTACGCAACCGGAAATCGGTCCTATCTTTACATTGCTAGTCACCCGAAACTAGCCAAGCATGCTGGTGCGTTTTGGGGAGGACCCGATTATGGTGTTCTAAGTTGGGACAACAAGCTTACCGGAGGTCAAGTAAGGTTCTCAACCATGTTTAGGTGGTGAAATTAAAATTATAGATAGTATCAATCACAAAAGTACGTCTTTAACTGATAATCTGATTATCGAGATAAGTCATCAAAATCAGTTTTTAGTGTCTGGTTAACATGATACTGCTTCTGATTAGGTGATTATTTAGCGGTGAAATACTCAGTTTTAAGTAATGAGTTTCATACGTTCTGTATTTTCAGGTGTTACTGACTCGCCTGAGATTATTTTTGAGTCCTGGTTATCCCTATGAACAAACACTGCAGACATTTCATAACCAGACAAGCATAATCATGTGCTCATACTTACCGTACTTCACTAGTTTCAATAGAACAAGAGGTATTAAATTAATCTTTTTTCCTTTCTACCTTGAACTTGACATTAAAGTATTTTCATCTGGTATTGTAGGAGGGTTGATCCAATTAAATCATGGGAGACCGCAGCCTCTTCAGTATGTTGTTAATGCAGCCTTTTTAGCCACCCTTTTTAGTGACTATCTTGATGCTGCAGACACTCCTGGTTGGTACTGTGGACCGAATTTTTACTCAACTGATGTGCTACGTAAATTTGCTGAGACTCAGGTAGGCAGATAGGTTGGCGGGCTGGGTGGGTTTTGCAACATGTTATTTTTAGTGTGGATCGAAACTGGATGTGTCAGGTTGCGTTGACATGCAATCACTTTTTGTTTTCAAGATTTCTTTACACGAGTGATGTGTAATTATGATTATAAAAGATAATGTCATTACAATAGTAATCTAAATCTGTGAACAAAATGATTTAGGAGCTTGTACACATTGAAAGTTTACATAGGGCAATTGTTAATCTTTTTTTGTGCGACTCTTTCGTCTAGCAACTAAGCTTGTTTGGTGTTTGCTCAATGCTCAGATTAACTATATTCTCGGAAAGAACCCAAGAAGGATAAGTTATCTTGTTGGTTATGGGAATCACTACCCAAAACACGTTCACCACAGAGGCGCGTCGATTCCCAAGAACAAGATTAAGTACAGCTGTAAAGGAGGATACAAGTGGAGAGACTCTAAAAAACCAAATCCTAACACTATTATCGGAGCTATGGTTGCTGGGCCAGATAGGCATGATGGATTCCAAGATGTGCGTACAAATTACAATTACACAGAGCCAACCATTGCTGGCAATGCTGGTTTAGTTGCAGCCCTGGTAGCCTTGTCTGGTGACAGAACAACTAAGATTGATAAAAACACAATTTTCTCGGCCGTACCGCCTATGTTTCCAACTCCTCCCCCACCGCCAGCTCCCTGGAAGCCGTGAGTCGTGTTTCTGAAGGATTATTGCAGTATGGATTGACTGCTCGCGAGATGGTTTTTGGAGTATGAAAGGCTAATGACTTGAACATGAGGTTGCTGATTGATGGAAGGAGAAGCTGGAATAGTGGTTATTTACTTTTAATATGGGGCGGTATGGAATTATATATAGAGTATGCTACTATGCTTGTTTAATGTATGTAAGTAAAGCAAATAATTTTGTTACTATTTGGCACAATAGAAACCTGGCCACACTAACAATGAGTTAAATAGGAGTAAAACACACACCGACACACTTGCTTTTCATTTTTCTTTCTGTAAAAAGGATAGGCTTGCAGACGAGTCGATCAAAGCTCGGCTCGTTTCTATTAGGCTAAGTTTGAGATTGACTTGATAGGTTGACAAACTTTCATGGTGCACGCTAAAGTGTAATCTTGAAGTAAAACATTACTTGCACAGTTGCACAGGTTTCCTAAACGATAAATAATCTTCTTTAAAAGATGTCATATTATCAGGGGTGTTTATATATCATAGAAGCTAGTGGATATATATTTTGTAAACTTCTTCATTTGTTCTCATTTCACATTTTCACACATTTGGAGAACATAAATGATTTCCTGTATATGGAAGGGAAAATATGTGCAACTGATTATTGAAGTTTTCAAACTATATTATGAACTAGAAAAACTTGATCTCTACTTTTAATTAATCTTTTTATGAATGAACTGTTTAGATACTATTTTCACTTTTTGTTACTACTAAGTAAAATACATTCATTAAGGGCCCGCTCCCGAGTTGTTTTTCGGAAGAAGAGAAGAGAAGCTGAAAGAAGTATGAATCACATTGTGTTCCAGAGTTTTGTTTACGGAGATAAGAGAAGAGAAGTGGGAGGAGGATTTGAGCTTCTTTTCTCTTCAAACTTTCTCTCCAAAAATGGGAAGAAATGGAAGGATGGAAGATCAAACAAGTTATAAAATGTAACTTCCTTCCATTTCTCTTCAACTCAGGAACACAAATCCGTATAAATTTCATTTCTCTTCTTTCCAATTCTTTTCAACTCGGGAACACATAAATATTATTTCTCCTCTTTTCTTTTCTATCATTTTTTACTCTTTTCTCTTATCTCCTTTCACTCAAAAACTCGGGAGTAGGGCCTAAGAGCAAAAATGTTATTACGGATGGATAAATAGAGATTTTTTATTTTTTAAGCATTATTTCTCTTATTAGCTTGATCCATGTCACCATGTTTAATCTTTCTTCCGCTACTTATTCATTTTTTATGTATTATAATTTGTTTTTAATATTTTTTTTGCTTATATGTAGTGAAAAGAAGCGTGTCACATAAGCTAAACATGTCCTCCGAATGTGTTTGAAATGTAAAAGATGCAATGTCAAAAATATTTTACGATGTTCTTGTAATCATGCTCTGTAGAAATTATATGTGAAGGTCATATGGTTCTCACCTTTTTAGGTCGCAGTAGTGTTAATCCTTATACCAATGACAATGGTCGTCTTGCAGAGTTGATGGCCGAATCACTTCTTGTTGTGGTCAAGGAGGTATTTTTTTTTCCTTTTATGCCCAATGTTTCTAAGACATAGAAAACTTTTCTATATATATAAGCTTTACAATATATGCAGGGGTTGATTCAAGAGCGCAACCTTAACTCCTTCGATTTACCACTTTATTACGCTTGCGAGGAGGAAGTTAGAGATATTACTCGCAATCAAGGATCATTCCCTGTTGATATCTTGGACACATTTGAAATCAACTGGGATCCATATGACACTAATTATCGAAATGTGAAAGCTTCTAATGATCCAAACCACGGAAAAAAGGGTTGCAAAAGTCATGCAAGTTGTTGCATAGCCGATGTTGGTTGCTCATTTTGAAAATACTGCAATGGACTTGGTATTTTAAAACGTTGAGAAGAATGTGAATAAACATCTGGTTATTGATTATTAATAGATATCCAATGTAATCACAAGAAGATCACTATCAATAATATTATTATTCGTAATTTAACATGGTATCAGACTAAAGGTTTAGAAACAAAAGAAAAATAGCTGGCGTCCTCCAGTCACCGATTAGATATTGGTGATTTATAGGGATCCTCTATTTCACCACCACGTACGTTCAATTAGCGATATCTTTGATCATGGTCTAATTCATCTCCTAAGCTAGTGTTTTATCTTAGGCAATTGATATTTCCACCATCCAAAATGATAAATAGACTACATGTATGCATTAACAGGTTGTACTACATGTAGTATATTTATCATTTTGGATGGTGAAAATTATAACACCCTTTATCTTGTTTTTATTTTATTTAATTTTTTTGATTCATGCTTCTGTTTTCGTTATTCTCCCCATGCGAATCAAGTGAATCAACGTATCAATCAAAATCTTTTGCAATTAATCTTCAAACCTCTGCTAAATAACTTATAGATGATATTTTATCTTTTCCTTATTATCTAACATCTAACACCCTTATAAAGGGTTTAGACACTTTCTTAACAAACTTAGAATTTAAAGATGCAAAATTACTAATATACCCTTTTTATCAACTCATAACATACTACAGCCATAATCATTAATTACATAGTTAATAAATTGAGACACCTTCTATGACTCTAATCATTAATTACATAATTAATAAATTGAGACACATTCTATATTACAATTATGATAAGTGTATTAATCTTAAGTGGTTTGATTCCTCTACTATCAAACATAAACATAAACATTACTAAATCATTTTACTATCATAATTCTGTTACATAAACACATTGGAATCGGTGACGTACCAACATCATTTATAATAAACTTCAAATTCCATCGCTTAGCGCGGGTGTCTTTCTAGTTATATAATATATAGATTTGTTTTTTTCTATATTTATTATACTCTTTTATTGTTATCGTTTAATTTTTTCTTCCTATAAACCCTACAAAATTCTAGCCTTCAGTGTTAATTTAGCCATTAAATAACTATTATTGTCTCATCAGCGTAACTCTTTGTTGAACACTGGAGATCATTGTTAGTTGTTTGCGAAAATAGTTGATTAAAAATTGTCGCTGCTATCTAAGCAAAGCAACCCATGATGTGAAAAAAAACAAAAAAACAAAAAATACATAAAGGAGGAAATCGTCAAACAATATACAACTTTGCCGCCAAATACAAATTTATCTTTGTGTCAACAACAAAAGAAGATGCAAATAATTAAAAGTAGAAAAGAAAAACCGAAGAAGAACAAGGGGCTTCAACATTCGTTCCAGTTTGTTCGTCCGGAAGCCTCCCATTCAAAATGCGAAGGAGTATTAGAGGGCTAGGTTAGTTGGCCCAAACTCAATCGTGAGATTATCGTCCATTAGGTTTTCAGGGTTAATACTTTCGTACTTGTTGTCAAAGTTATGCTCTATTATAAATAAATATCCAATGTATAATAAATATTATTATTCGTAATTTAACAATCGAGACAATTAGAAGCATCAACATAGTAATCTCCTTGACAAAGATATAATATATTGTGTGTCGATTTGAGTTTCAAGATTTCTATGTTGTCATATGTAGTGTTTAAAATATTATAGCTTTAACTTGCTAAAGACAATAATAAGCCTCATGCAATTTTTTGGTATACCTTATCAAAATTGTCAATTATGTTTATATATCAAATTTGCTACAATATTACTCTAATGTACTACCTGTACATAGAACCAAGATAAACATGTTAACCAACTATTAATTGTTCGTCCATCTTTAACAAAAATTACAATATCAAGCGGACAATGTTACTGATATGACAAATGTATTGAAAGAAGTACTTCGAGCTTTGTAACAAATTTTGAAAGTACTCTTAATATATGTATATGGTATTATTCCGTTTTTAATGTTAATCTTTATTATTTGTATTCATTCAATGGACAAGTTCAACACTAATATATTACTTTATGTACGTGTTAATGATTTAAAAAATTAACACATAATGTAACGGTTTATGAAAATAAAGGTAAAGTTATGGGAGTTGATAGATACAACATTGATTTTGATTCTTACAACAAAACTGTGCATCAATGAGTTGTACAGTATGCTTTAGTTGTGTAACAGTGTGTTGTAAGAATGAAGTAATGTGTTGTATTTATCGAACACCCTAAAGTTATGAATGAAAGGTTTGAAACGAGGAGAAAGAAGTGGAAACCATAAAGTAAAACTATAGATTTGATGATTGTAGGACAATAAAGTGTTTGCTACAACTGCAGTCAAAATTTATAAAAATTAATACATTGCTTTATTCAAGTACAGTACAACATAACATTTGCGTTAGACTTAAGTCGAAAAAGACCTAAATCAATTCATAAATCTCCCCCCCTCCACACTCATCGACTACACCTTTCTAAAACCCTTCTTGTAATTAGGTTTTCAACACTCCGTCGTAGCGCCATCGATGGCAGGTCGGTCGTCGTCATCTTTAGCCGGTATTGAGGTACCGATTATCGGCAGCGATGCAATCAAATGGTTTAATGTCTCCGTTCCTTCTTCAATTACGCCACCACCTGATTCTGAGTCCGAGCCATTTGCTCCTATTACTCAAGACGCATCTTCTTGCTGCACCATTGGATATCCTCCTACTTATTTCATCTGGTAATTGAACTCTAACTTAATCCATTCTACTTCATTACTTTACTATTATTATTACATTACTGCCAGTAATTACGTTAATCATGTTTATTTTTAGGGTTATCTGTTTGTCCATGTATCTGACTTCACCTCTTGTACACTATCAATTCCTGGACTGTATGTCTGTTCACTTCTTGATTATTAGGTACCGGTTACGTGACACATATATGCCATGTCCCTGGTTTATAACTCACAATGTATAGAAGAGAAATTAGAAGTTTGATACATACAATGACAAGTTCAAAAGTAAGATACAACAGATTTTCAGGCAATGTTAATAGTGACAACCCATTTGTTGTAATATTTGATTAATTTCAGACAGTTAATTAATTAAAATGTAACTGTATAAATGAAACTCATTAAAGTTTGTTTAAGTGTTCGTTTTTTAAAGCGTAGTTGTATCTGTCTATGCAACTACTTGCTTTTACCTGACATTGTTTTTATGCAATTGAGGTATTGTCATCAAAACCATGACATTGATGTGTTTAAGTATATTTGAGTACCGAAAGGAGATTAGGATTTCAGACCTTATATTGAGGTACAATATGTTGACACCTTTTATCATTATGCTTTAAGGTTTTTATACCACTTGGAATGTCTTTCTTATGGTATTATTGACTGTGTAGATACTCACTATAGGTTTACACTAGTTTTAAATATTCCTTCAAAAGCTTATGAAAAAATTATTTGTGGTAAATATTACACCTAAGTGATTTTAAAATTTGAACATTTATTCTTAAACACAATGTTTTTCTAGCATCTTTGGTCATTAAATACCTGTCTTGTGTTAATGAGTTGCGTGCCATAACAGGAGAATAAACAAGAATTTTCCTAATGTCATGGAGGTAGTTGAATTCTGTAGTTCTGCAGAATTTCCAAGGGTTGGATTGCGGATTGAATTTCCTAGTGTGCTATGTCCATTTGCTTTGATATGCAAAAGCGAGGTTTATTTCTTCTGTCTTTTCAAACTTTTATGCTGGCATCAGTTGCTATATTTTACATGCAAAATCTAGAGGTGGAAGTGTCAAGCCTTCTTTTTATTAATGCCTTAATGGGTTGATTTGGGTAATGCTTTGTACGGGTAAATGGATAATAAAAAGATTAGTTAAAACTGGAAACATGTGAATGGGTTGAAAGTCATCCACAGTTTGCTTTTCAAGGCATACGACATACTATCAGTTCATTTAAATAATAAGATTTTTGATGCAATAATATTTTTTTTGCGGATTGTATTATAGACATAGATTATTAATTTAATGAACTTCAAATAGTTGGACAAATGTGTTTTAGGTTTAACCTGGCCCATTTAGACAAGTAATCTGGCTGTGTTGACCATTACCCAACTTGACCTGTGCATCCTGGTGAATTCTATTTTACTAATGTTTTTCTTTGCAGCTCTCTAGTCCTTCGGGGAACCTGTGCATGCTTTACGCATTGACTGTCACTGGAGTTGCCTATCTTATTAGACTGACTGATATCAATAACTATGGATCATGCTCCATTTTTCCATCTAGTGAGGTTGTTGAGTTGAATATCAGAAGTTATTGTGATTATGGAGCCATTACAGCTATAGCAGCGACCACAGGGTGTCTTGTGATAGGGGGAAGAGATGGATCTGTTGGTTGTTTTCAACTTGGCATCCTTGATTCTAGCTCTCCGGGTATGGATTACTTTTTTGTACATTCCCAGTGTACCGGTCTCATCATTTGGTCTCAAAATGCGTTTTTAATGATCATTAAGTAATATCCTAATATTTCTCATAACATGATATTTATGATCCATTTTTAGCCTTGATTTACCCTGGAATACGAACCTGCGTATGTTTATATTCCTGTATAGTCTATTGTCACTGGAAAATATATCAATTATTTTGTACATTTGTTCTGATGCGACTACCTAGAGATGGCAAAGGGGTGTGTGTAATGGGTCAGAACGGGTTACTTTAAGTACAAGACTATGCGGCGGGTTAGTTGATCCACATACACTTTTTGTCCATTTTTTAGTTGTAAATAAACAGTGTGTTCATTATGAGTACACATTCAAGTTTAGCGCGATTCTAATTTGAATATGTGATTATAACAAGTTACTAGGTTTTGTGCATTAAAAAAATAGTTTAGGTGACTTTTGGTTTCGACCTGTTTGACACGTTCCTAGCTTTGCTAAAAGGTGTGGTTGTTTGAGATAAAATTCATTTCAAACTTTTTTACTGTAGGTAGATAGGCTGAAATTACATTGTATGTTAGCTGTCATTGATTCTTTCGACATGAAGTTAGCATGTGTTTTAATAGCCTTCAAACAATATTGTAGGTTTTCTACACGAACTACGAGATGATTCCAGTTTTGGACGCTTGTGGAGTTTGATGTCGAGGTAACTTTTAAATTTCTTTCATATAATTTTATTTTGGAATATATGCATTACTCGTTAGAACTGTTTTATGCACTCTCTCTTGCTATTTTATAATCCTTTAGAAGCTCATAGAATCTTCATGATGGTTACAAAGGATCGACAAATGTTAAATTCTTTTAACGGTAACCTTTTTGTGTATATGGGCCATATATTTATAACCACTTTTTGGCTTTAAATATATCTTAATGGTTACTTCCGATGTTGTAATAATATTGTTATACGTATAATTCTAAGTACAAACCTTCTTCCTTGTTGGTGCTATATTGATACTTTTGGATTTCAAGGAACTATTTCTTACAACTTCGTTAAATTACATTATTAAATTATTATACAGAAGGACTGTAGCTGCTGTGAAGGATCTGGTATGTTTAGAGATACAAGGGAGAAAATTCCTTCTTGTGCTTCATTTGGATGGAGTATTACGAGTGTGGGACCTTTCAAGTTGTAGCAAACTTTTGAGTTATACCTTGGATGTTTCAACATTAGACGGCAAGTATAGAAATTATTTTTGTTTGTTTTTGCTTATATCTCCGATTCTGAATTTATGTTATTGCTATGGTTTGTCATGCAAACTCATCTATTTGTTTCCGGTGAATATGTTTTGGGGAAAATATTTTCTTTGATGCCCGAAGTGTGCATTGAGCAATACTTGATCAGTGCAAATGCGCTATGCGCTCTGTCTCCATATCTATTCTGTCAAACATTAAGTTAGTCTCAGTTACTGTCACCTCAAGATTATTTGTATATCCTATTCTTTTGTGGTTCTAATCGTCAACTATGTTGAAGCTTTTTCTGCTTTCCTGCAAGTGTGCAAGTCGAAACATGATCTCATGCTATGTTATCTTTGTCTGCGCAACAATGACAAATATACTGGCATTGCCATTAATTTATGTCTTTACAATCTCAGGAGCTACGTTCACACAGTTATGGGCAGGAGAAAGGACCAATGATACAAGCATAGTTCCTCTGGCGGTCCTTTATAAGCCAAATTCGGTACTTCCAATTCTCAGGAGCTACATTCACACTTTTTTTTTTAAATATTTATTTCAAGGTCCTGTTTTATTGTCAATGTAGGCACGTATATAGTGATTTTATTGCTACCCGTGTTTGCGAAACTCCTCCAATGATTAAAAAAACCAATGGTTCTATCTTATTTTTTTCCATTCTTATATTTGGGGAACTACATTTCTTATCAACTATCCTACTATGCCTGTACTAATAGAACAAATAAAAAAAATGAAACATAAAGGAGTTCGATTAACAGTTTGGCTGTTAATATGTAATAATTTATCTGACGATTCAAAAGATACTCATGAAACAGTAGTTCCTTTTGAAACAGATATATGTATAGATTTACACGCGCAGGCCTAAGGTTGGTACTTCTTTCGAGTACCAAAAAATGTTTTTTTTCTAATTTCAATAATTCTGTAATGATGAAAGAGAGAGTAAGGGCCTTTTTTGATCGGTGTGAAGATCTATCATCTACATTAGTTTATCCAAAAATCAATGAAAAGAGCGTCAAATGCTGTTCAATGTTGAGACATGAACTACTATCTATAGAGCACACATTCTTTGAAGTATAACGAATAATGGTAGTGGAAAGCTGCATCGTTTTTATCAATTGTTTCATAATGTAGTTAAGTGTATTGGACTGCTGTTTTCATTCTTATACGTGCTTCACTATTTTCTGTTTTAAACTTATAGGAAGTTGATGGGGAGATAATCTCGTTGTACAGTTTGCATCTTAGTCTCGGAGGAAGGATTAATTTTATTATTGAGCCTTCTACAATAAACATCTCCATTGAGGAGGTGAGTCATTTTATTAATATATTCCTTGCCCCAAAGTGAAGAACTTAATTTAAATTGCTAAATTGTGTCATTTTTTTGTTCTGTTTTTCTTTGCCAGGGTGCACTCATTGATCTGAAACTTTGTTCTGATAAAATCTGGATGCTCAGAGAAGACGGTTTGGTATCGCACAGTTTGTTAGGTTTAAGTGAGAGTGGGTAAGGATGTCATTTTTTATGATCTATTTATTTATTTGCCATCTTTCATCTGGTACATGTTTTTGTTTCCTGATATACTGATATCAGATAAGGCGATGCAGCAGTGGGAGTTTCAATTCATTTACTTATATATGTGATTTTTGTCATATCTTATGGATCAAATGGGTTAAGCTAATATAATTAACTAAAAAGAATCCAAATTAGATAGGTTGAACGGGTTAAAAATTATTATAAAGTGTATCAAATTTTGGTTTTTCATCAGGCTTTTCGTGTTATTGTACCTTGTGAGCTCTTGAATAAGGCGTGAAGAAGAAATGAAATAAACCACGTTTTTTATTTTTTCTTGAAATTTTGAAACCATGGTGGTAATGGATGGAGGACAGTTGATGCATTTCGATGGAACACCAAAAATATAATTGTAAACCAACCAACATATTTAGAATAGTTTTGTCTACCTATTTCTATTGCAACACAACAATATCCCCTACTGTTCCTACACCCTTGTAACTACCAAACACCCCTAAGTTCTGTTTTTAGTTTACTATATATATTGGAACACATGTTTGCATAAATATTACCACAACCATTTTATCTTATCTGCCCGTGTTAATTAATTTTTGCAAATTGTTATTAGGGAATCCGAGCAATGCTTTGGTTTACAGGAAGAAACTGTTGCTGTACAGCTATTTCAAAGCTCTGAACATGCTGCCGAAGATCTTTTGTTGCTCGCACAATCATTATATATGTCTGCAAAGGTACTGTGAACTTGTTCCATTTACATACGTCTTTGTTGTCCCTCTTCATGCTCTGATATTTGTCTTTAGTTCTTTTGTTTACAACTGTGATAATTATATTTTATTGTTTTCAAAATGTGGCAGTAGCGCTTATGATTAAATGTATGCTCAAAATTTGTAGGATCACATTGCTCCTCGTGTTTCTTCAATCTTCTTGCGTATGTTATTTCTTCCCGATGTTTATCATAGCTCGATTATGCGAGCAACACTACAAGATCATAACAAGCATTTCACCGATTCAATATTTAACTCTTTAACCGCTGATGGAGTGGAAAAGGAGATTATTTCTGTAATCGAGCATGAGGTATGGAGCGGGGATGATGCTTTCAGTTATATTTTTGTTATGATTGTTATTGTTATGATTTTATTAGAATTGGTAAAATGGGCTGGTTTGGTTAAAGGTCGAAAGTTAATGTCTGGTAATGATCAAAATTGCCAACTGGTGGATATTGGGTTGACTCAACAGACTTTTTGGTCCATAATAATAATAATTATTTTTATTTTTTATGAATAGTTAGTGTTTTAAACATGATTACACATGTTCTAACATTTCTACAAATGATCTATTTTTCATGAGTAAAATATTTATAGCTATCTATATTAGCTTATCATTTGCTGTGTTAGAGATTAAAAAGAACCTGACTTGACCCGTTCATTTGCAAAAATGTTTATAACTAGCAGCGCTGTACGAATCTACCCACCTTCTTACACCAGAAGCAAATGATCTGAAGTTGCCACCTGTAGTATTTTATGTTGTTCAGTCATCTTGTTTCCTGTGCGAATGGGGTGCTGTTAATGTGGAACTGATGGCGATGCTAATTTTTATAGGGTGCTTCCAGGAGTCCACTTTCGCTTCTATATTGCTGGAAAAACTTTTGTTCACGCTACTCTGACAATTGGTGTAATAAGAATGCACCCTGTGGGTTACTTCTAGATTCATCGACTGGAGCTATTGGCTTAATCAGAAAATCCTCGGTTTCTCTATTGCGGCGTTTGGAGGATATAGAGCTTCTGGCTTTTGGTATGTTTATTTGAAAATCCTTCTAATACGGGCCCCGGTTGGGTTTCTCTTTATATATTTTGTAGATGTTTAAAGTGTTAAAATAAGATTAAAAAATTTCGCATGTTAGAATAATAAGATTTATATTAAAATATTTTAGGAGGTCTTAAGTATTTGATAACACTATTGATGACCTTTGACCTGGCTAATACGTTTGATCCATTGGATATAAGTGAACAACTCAAGTTGACCAAATTTCAAGTAAATGGATCAAAATTGCCACCACTAAATCACATCATGTACTCCCTTTACTTTCAACATGATCTTGTTCGTTATTTGATGTCATTGTATGTATTGCTCTAATTATTTTTTTTTTCTTATAGGTTCGTTTGATGAACTGGGTGAAATCTCAAGCTCTAGGATCAACTTATCAGGTGATCTTGAACGGGAAGTACTTTTTGAGGTGCTCCGATGCACCACTAGTCTAAGTCAACAGCTTGGGAAAGGTGCCCCTGCTTTATTCTATGAGTATTTTTTCAGCGAACCATCTATTTCTCTTGAAGATGTTGTGGGACGCTTCTTGAAGATTCTAGAAACCCGATATACTTCTTCCATGTCAGCTCTTCAAATATCAGAGCTAGGTGTTGATACTGCTTGGGAGAAGGGGGTAGGCGACCACAAAGTTCTTAGAAAATTCTCTACGGATATTTTCTTATCTCTTCATGGTTTGTACCGAAAAGCTGGAACGTGGGACAAAGTTGTGGATGTTATCTTAAAATACTTGAATTTTTTAGTTCCTCAAAAGAATGAAAATAAAATGGATTCTGAAGTGGCATTTGATATTAGGACTTGCATAACTGTACAAGTGACTTCACAAGTTTCGAAAGTGATGTTTGAATCTGCAGTGGACATACTGTTGCTGCTGAGCTATATGGTGAAGATGGGTGGCCAGGTTAGCATTTATGTAAACATTAGTACACGAGAAATGCAAAATTAATGGAAAGCTAATATCTAACTTTGCATTTGCAGATAAACATGTTACCAGATGATGTTTCTAGGATACAACTTGAGTTATTTCCACTGATCCAAGAAATCATTACCGAGTGGCATATAGTACATTTTTTCGGGACAACACCTTGTGAATCACCCCCTGTGGAGGATTTCAGTTCTCGACTCTCATTATTACAAATTGGTAATCTTTACCATAAACTCTTCTATGTTTATAGTATAGGCTGAGATGGGACACGTTAACCTGCTGATACTCTTTATGGTATCCATCAAAGTTCTAGTAACTTAGTAATGTGTTAATTAACTATGATACAATAAGCAATATTGCTGCAATAATAATCAATTTTTTTGAATAGAATAGTATAGGAGGATATACGCAGTAAAAGTAGACTTTTGGTGACTCTCAATCGAACAAATTAAGTCTGGCCTGTTTGACTCATATCCTAATAAGCATTATTTATTATTTTATTATTATTGTTATTATTGTTATTATTATTATTATTATTATTATTATTATTGTTATTATTATATTATTATTATTATTATTGCTATGGTTATCATTGTTATTGAAATTGTTGTTGTTATATTTATTATTATTATTATTATTGTTATTGTTGTTGTTGTTATTGCTAAAACCGGATCGGACCTGCCGGTTCAAACGGTTGAACCAGGAACCGGACTGGTTCCGGTTCGGTTTGAACTAGAAAAGCGCTCAAAGATAAACCAGTCAAACCCGGCAGTTTAAAGGCGGAGAAAACCAGCCTAAAAAACTCGGTTCAACTGGATAAAGATACTCAGATTATTATTATTATATTAATTTACCCAAATGACTACCCTTCGATAAGTAAACGGATTGACGTTGACACCTATATCTTCTAGAAATTATTGGTATAGTTTCATCATCATCATAGTTGGTTTTCACATCTTTTTTGTTTATGTACCGTCAGATAGTAGCGCTAACCGAAGATCATGGAATGACAAGCTTGGAAAATGTGACTTTACTTTGGCTTTTATTCTGCTACTTGATCACAAACGTTCATTTGAAGATCAGAACAGCGTTGAATTAAAACATTTTCCAAATCTTGGCTCTTTTATTGCTCCTGCACGGAACTTCACAAGCTGGATAGTCTGGGGCAAGGGTGAAGATGGGTCCTCTTCGTTTTCTAGCCGTTCAACTATGCTTGCTTTGATCTTGCTTAAGCATGGACAATATAATGCCGTTGAGGTTTACTTCTGTGTTTCTTTTACTTGATCATGGAGGTGTCAATGTCAACCCATATATATGAAACCGTGTGGATTGTGTTGATAATGGGTCAAATTGGTTAAAAGGTACCTAAAATTTATTCAAGCAGTTACTATTTTATAAATTGTTTTATTTAGAAAATTAAATCTTTATTGTTTTAGGTGTCTTTTTATTTTTATAACTGTATAACTACATCAGCTGTTGACATAAATAATATATTAAAAAACTTAGACAAAGAAGTGATGTGTCATATCTGCCTATTATGACCCAGTGCAACAACCCTTCTGACTCGTCCAATTTTCCACCTCCATTTCCAGTTCTAATATTAAGTGATAGTATCCTTTAACGAAAATCATACTGAAAGTATATATCTTCTGTTTTTAAGCATCTTCTTACTATGATGAACCAAAATCTACTTAAGGAGAAAACTTCTGGAAGTATTCAGTATGTAAACAATGAGTGGTGCATGCTCCTTCACCTTCTTGGCTGCTGTCTTCTTGCACAAGCACACCGTCAATCACCATGGCCTTCTAGTGAGAGGAAAATCAATGAAGCTATTTCTTGCTTTTTCAGGTATGTATAGTTTCATGTTGTCTCTTAGTATTTCACATTGTCTCCCTGCGGATGTTCAAAACTCTAAGTTCAACGTGTATTTCAACTTTTCTATCTTTATGAAGTGCTTTCGGCTGTATGTTATGCTTATAATCTAGATATGAGGGGTCTCCAAGATCAGTCTTACTTGTGACTCTTCAAAAATATGTTACATGAAGAAAGCAGAAATCAAATAAAGAATAAAAAGCATTTAACACAGAGAGTTATGTGAAATCATTGCTTAAAAAACATATGGGAACAGGCAAATTGTTGTTGCACCGGATCATTACAACGATACTTGGTGTGTGTTTGTGAAAACATTGGGATTGGTTGTTATAAGACAAACCTTATGGTAAAACGAATTAAAAAGAATGATATGTGTGTGGGTGGGTGTGTGGGTCAGGAAGGATGGTTAGAGGTGGCATTGGCAATCTATTTACTTATAAATGGTTCGATTCAGCTGATCATTTGAAGTCAGTTGGTCAAATGGGTAGTATTAAAGATATGGGCCGAGCAGTTCAAAAGTTTTTAATGTCACTTTTTTGTAAAAAATTATACAAGATTGAAATAATATGATTTTTATAATCATGTTTACACCTAATCAACCAACAGGCCTTGGCCTGGTAGTATTTTGGTGTCGTCAATCAAATGATTAAAGTGTTCAAATCCTGACTGAGACAAAGGCATACAATGATGTGGGGTCTGTGAGTTGCCCAATAGAAAATATTATACGTGTATAGAATTATATACGATGTGAAGTTTTTTGGACCTTAATTGTTGTGGGTCAACCCAATGTGACATGTACCAAAATTACCGCATTAGCCAGTAGCCAACACCCTCTTTTTTTACATCTAATGAGAATATATATTTGAATTTATGTTTAAGCTTATTAATCTGTCAATTATAATATTGTACCTTTGAATTGTTTGTACTGTATCTTATTTATATCTAATCTCAGAATGGATCTGATTTGGTTATTGTATCTCTAGAGCTGCATCTTTGCACGGGGCTTCAAAGGCGTTGCAGGTCCTGTCTTATGAATCTGGATTGCCGTACCTTGGTTTCTGTAAGTCTTATTGTGATGGTTCTTATTTTTAAAAACTTCATGTTAAACTATCGTTCTTATAGTATACTTCTCTCTAGCTGAACAGGTCTCTCCTGGAGCTTGGAAGCTTCATTATTATCAATGGGCAATGCAGATATTTGAGCAATATAATATGAGCTCAGGTGCCTGCCATTTTGCACTTGCTGCACTTGAACAAGTCGATGAAGTTTTCGGCCTTAAGAACACTTATTCTGAGGCAGAATTTCTTAATGAATCAGCAATCACTGCTAAAGGACGACTTTGGGCTAATGTATTTAAATTTACACTTGATTTGAACTATTACCATGATGCATATTGTGCAATTATCTCAAATCCAGATGAAGAAAGCAAATATATTTGCTTGAGACGTTTTATCATCGTTCTTTATGAGCGTGGTGCAATTAAGGTTATTTTCGTAAACTGTGTTATAGTTGTGTTTTCAGATAATATAATTAATGGAATAATATATTCACCAAAAGCATCTTGAATTTGTATTTCTGTTACAGATACTCTGTGATGGCCAGTTACCTTTTATTGGTTTAGCTGAGAAGGTGGAGCAGGAGCTTGCTTGGAAGGTGTGTAAAACAATTCTCAAAAATGTTTTAGAGATGGCAATTTCAACGCATTCAGTTATGAATGGGCTAAATCAACATTATAATTTTAAACAAACGGGTTAACTGGGTCAAACGGATCATACAGGATTAAAGGCTTATAAAGTTTATTCTTAGTGCATGCGACCTCCTAAATTGCTTATTGCAAAAGCTTAGATTATGTACAATCTTGTAATCAAGTATGACACTAGTTTATTTTCATCTAAAAAATCGGACAGAAAGAAATCCAGGTCAACTCAACCCAATCCATATTGATGTTTTCGTTTTGACCTGTTACTCAAACCTGCCCCATTACGCCTCCTCTAGTTGTTATTTAACTAACCATTCATTTGGGCTTTTAACAGTTCTATATATGTCGTGCAGGCAGAGCGTTCAGATGTTTCATTAAAACCAAATCCGTATAAACTGCTGTATTCATTCGAAATGCATCAACATAACTGGCGCAAGGCCGCAAATTATATTTATCTTCACTCAGAACAACTGAAACATGAAGCAGCCTTGAAAGATTACCAGCTCAGATCATTGGTTCTGCAAGAAAGATTAAACTGCCTGTCAGCAACTATTAATGCGTTGCATCTTGTACATCCAACGTGTGCATGGATCAATCCTTTTGTTCAAGGAAAGTCTATGCTGAAAGAATTATATCCAAGTAAAAAAGCCAGAATATTCATTCCAGAGGATGGTAGTTTATCTGAAGACTTGTATCCTATTTTACCGTTTACTAAAGGTGGCAATATCAACCTGTCTTCATATAAGCTGGTTAATCCAGCTTATGTTTTTTTATATAATGGCCAAACTTATAAATTAGTCAAAATGTCTGAAGTGGTCAAATTTTCTAGAAGTCAGCAAAAGTGTCGTTAGTTTATAAAACAATTTTTTTTTGTAAGAAAAAAATTACTATATCAGGAACGAAATAAATCTAATTATTGCATATATGGTGCATCGTGTATTAAAATAATAAACATTTTCTGTTTTCCCAATGTGTACCAAAAAGTTTACCTTTTGACCAAACCTATGTTGACTGCAACGGCAACATGTTTGGAGTCTTTTCACTCTTACCCAGGTTGCCTGACTGGCCCTATTGCCACCCCTGCTGTTTGCTTCCGGTGTTCTAGGAAGTTCTGATATTTATCTGTTATCTGTCTTTTGCAGAAGCTGATGATCATATACCAAGTCAGAAATTGGATTCCTGCATGGATATTGAGAAACTTGAAAACGAGTTTGTATTAACATCAGCAGAATATTTGCTTTCGCTGGCAAATATCAAATGGACATTTACTGGTACTAAAATGAAAAATGTTTCTCATATTATTGACCTCTATTCCTCTAGATTTCATTCCTCTCATTTTGAGCTACTCCGTACTATACAAGACTAGAATTTTTTAAAATGGGCAGGTCGAGCTTGTTTGGCTTTGGATTTATTACTGCCTTTTAATTCAGCTGTTATATATTATTAACATTATTATTATTTGTTTATTATTATTAATATTGTTACTGTCATTTCTATTATTGTTAATATAGTTTTTTAAACTGTCTGGGCTGAGTAGAGTTGACCGAAACACTTTTCGTCTAAAGTAGTTTTTATTTTAGATGAAATGATGAATGAGTAGTGTGTCATATGGTTCTAAAATTCAATTATAATCTGAACTTCTATATAAACTCATTTATGACTATGATGTAATCTAAACTTTGATTATAATTCATTTAGTAGGCTTTATGCAATCAGAGTACACTATAGGCTACCTTAAATTTCTTTGACTTGTTGAACCCATTGACTCATTTTCTTGCAAAGTTTTTTTTTTTTGTAATCTACATCACCTCTTTGGCTGGATAGAGATAAAATACTCGTTGAATACTTAAATTTTTTGAATCATAAGTAAATAGGCCACAATTACCACCTCTATAAATGATATATAAGCTCTAAATGTTGTATATAGCTCACAATTAGTCAAACCATAAATGAAGAGAGGAGTTAGAACAAAGAAGATGAAAGCATGAGCTTGGAAGATATTTGTGTATGATATGTTTCTAATATTAATATATTATAAAATTTAATAGTTGGTGAAGATGGGAACATTTTTTGTTTTAGATTATTAATCTTGATAAATGAATTTCATGACAATAAACGCTGTTACTCACTCTTCCAGGGATTCAGAAACCTCCACCGAACTTGGTTGAGTTGCTGGTTCAGTCAAATCTGTATGATATGGTTTTCACTGTAATTCTGAAATTTTACAAGGGTTCTGCGTTGAAGAGGTATACTACATGCTAGCTTTTGATTTATATGCTTCCTTAGTTTCTATTATACGACTGAAAAATATGACTTTGTATTCAGGGAATTGGAAAGAGTGTTTATATTCATGTCACTTAAATGCTGTCCAAACAGGTATTATGCTACATTTGTTGTGTAACTTATTACTATAAACTTTGTTTTTCTTTTCCATTTGTTACATCTTTAAGTGCCAAGATGGGTTAGGGGGTTTGGTTAAAAGGGGTTGTTTTCTGGTGGTTCTCGAAATTGGTTGCGCTCTCCATAAACTATTTTACTACAATAATTATCCCTTTTAAAAAAGAAAAAGAAAAAAGAAAATTCAGAAGGTTGTCAGCATTAGGACATACTATTAGAGTTTAGGTGGCTTTCATCCAGTTGACTAGTTTCCATTTAAGCGGTAGTTTTTTATTTCTGTTGACCCGCCATGGGTAAACCTCAACTCAAATTGACTTGTTCCATTATTAATGGGTCAGAGTTGCCACCTCTATTCTCATCAATTGGATTCAAGTGATCTATTGAGCTTGGGGCTACCAGTTATTGACTTTACTTGGATAAAAACATGAAAGCTGTTTTCAGATGTGTGTCTGTGTCTGTCTGTGTGTGACATATATTAATTATGTATTTTTCTATATTCGGTTCAGGGAGAACCTTAAAAAGCATGGTCTGCTCTTAACATCATCTAAGGATGAGGCTGCTGGCATAGCTTCCACAACACAACATTGTAAAGGGAATGACCAATGGGATGCACTTGAGCAATACATAGTTCGTTTCTCCTTTCTAATCTTATTTATGTGAAATTTCTCTATGGACGCTTTTGTTATTTATCATGCCCTTGCTGCTGTTGGGGTTTAATATAATGGTTAAGCTCTTTGCAATGAGTTAGTTTCTTAGTTGCTTATTTATCAAATAGTTATTTATATTCATAATAATAGTCATTATATGGTTAAAATTTATCTTCTTCAAATTATTGTGTGGTTTGACAAAGTTAGGAGTTCAAATGGTTATGAACGTTGCAGTATTTATTAGTTGCACACTCCTAGCAAAGTGTAATAGTCATTATATGGTTAGAATTTATCTTCTTCAAATTATTGTGTGGTTTGACAAAGTTAGGAGTTCAAATGGTTATGAACGTTGCAGTATTTATTAGTTGCACACTCCTAGCAAAGTGTTAAGATTGAACTTGTGATGGAGGAACTCAACTTGTTTACAAATTGTCATTTTTGAGGAGCGTTATAGTATAGTGTGCTCATGACCTCATGTAGGATAACATATAACTTGTTGATCAGCATAACTCATGCTAATGGTGTGATAGTTCGAGTACCTGCTTAATGAAAAATACTGACGACACTTGTAACACTCAATTCTCTATGTCAACCCCTTCTTCTTAACACCAACGAATTGAATTGTTTAAGTTGAACTTCAAAATAATCTGTACCAATATGCAAATGATGACGTGTTTATTCATCTAATTATTGCACCTTTGAACTATTGAATACAGGAAAAGTATAAATCCTTTCATCCTAGATTGCCAGTAATTGTAGCAGAAACACTCCTCTGTGCCGATCGGTTGATTGAACTTCCTATTTGGCTTGTTCAGATGTTCAAGGTATATTAGTTATTGTGCCACACGTTTTCTTTTTGGTTCCAAGTATATATTGGTCACTCAGATTCAATAACCGGTCTAAATGGTGGGTTCGGTTTGGGTTGAACACAAAACCTGTCGTCCATAACGTATAATAATAATAATAATAATAATAATAATAATAATAATAATAATAATAATAATAATAATAATAATAATAATAATAATAATAATAATAATAATAATAATAATAATACTAATAATAATAATAATAATAATAATAATAACAATAATAATAACAATAATAATAATAATAATAACAATAACAATAACAATAATAACGACAATAATAACGACAACAATAACGACAACAATAACGACAACAATAACGACAACAATAACGACAACAATAACGACAACAATAACGACAACGATAACGACAACGATAACAACATAACGATAACAACATAACAATAACAATAACAATAATAACAATAACAATAATAACAACAATAATAATAACAATAACAATAACAGTAATAATAACAATAACAATAATAATAATAACAACAATAATAATATATTATTATTGTTGTTATTATTATTATTATTGTTGTTATCGTTATAATAATTTTTCTTCTTCGTCTTCTTCTTCTTATTATAGAAGTTGTTGACTATGATTATTATATTAATTTAACGAGTAAATTATTTAAATCGTCTCTCTGGTTTCGAGATTTCTCCACTGGTCGTCCCTAACTTTCAAAAAGGTATATAAATAGTCCAATATCTTAAAGTTTTGCTCACCGGTAGTCCTTAAGTACCAAAATAAATTATTTAAATAGGCCATTTATGGACTACCGGTGAACAAAACTCTCAAATATTGGACTATTTAAATACCTTTCCGAAAGTTGGGACGACTGGTGGGGCATCGCTAAACAACATGGGCGATTTAAATAATTTACTCTAATTTTAATAGTAATCGGACTTTTGATTTAGATGATTCAGGAAGTGTTATACGCTAAAAATATGCCAAGGGTGAGCTTTCACTCGTTCGACCCAATTTTGTCTTGCGCACTATTATATTATTATTATTTTACCCGTTTCATCCGTTAGACATCATGCTACATGTATTTCTAATAACAGAGTTTCTTGGCATTTTTCTTGTCTTCCGGTTAACACCAGATATGCCATTTTCTACTGTTCATTCTACATGTATAATTCTTTCAAGGTTCGTATATGTCCATTTTGTTATCCACCTATACCGGTCCACTGGTTAGTAACGGACCATTTGGAGCGCCTATCTATCTAGATCTGTCTAATGCACAAAAAATCAAAATATAGTAACTTTATCTAGTGATATATATAGACATTGTAAGAACGCACATAATTGACAGATTGTATTACTCAAAATTTCTTAATCAAACAAAATATGCCTAGGCTTTTGAGAAAGCATGAAAATCATGTAGTAGTTATTCATGGAAGTTTCATGTTATAATATGCAACCCTAAAATAACTGGTATATGTGTTACAACATATAAATTCAAAGTTTTACGTATGTATAATTCCACCATAACATGCATATTTAATGTATAGAATTTGTACGTAGAGTACATAACTTAGAATTTCATTAAGATAAACATTAATATCATCAAACTGAATTACTGAATCTCCTGGAGTCGATAAATGAGTAATCAAATATTAATCATTTAATTACAAGAAGAGTACATTTAAATGACTTCCCAATTCCAATTTATTTAGTATTAGTAGTTTAGTACACACCGTTGAATTTCATGTAAGTATATAAGTAATGTATAGTCAAAAAATTGCTGTTTGACAGGGCACACTAAAAGGAAGTTGGGGAATGGCTGGTTCTGAATCAAGCCCTGCTTCGTTGTTTCAACTATATGTTGATTATGGACGATATGCAGATGCTACTAATTTGCTGCTTCATTATATTGAATCTGTTGCGTCATTGGTATGCTTCATTCGTTTGGTTTATTTTATAATCTTCTCCATTTTACAATGAACAAAATGGTTACTAATTGTAGTTATGGTTAATAAATGGTATTTTTGCAATGAAAGGTAATTGATATATAGACTAATTCAGTTGCTGGTGTTTATCTTGTATTTCTTAATTCAATGATAAATTTATGGATATAATATTCCTCAAGTCTCATGTAGAAATTTAGTGATGAGTTCACATATCATTTTTTTTGTTAATAATGATATGAATGTAATTATATATGATGCACTTGTTACTTATAAACACTTCTAAAATCTTTGACGAGCCTTTCTGGGTCAGCCCTGCACAACGCTATCCAGTTCGACCTGTACAAAAGGACCCACTCTAATGCCTTTTAATCTGTCTGGATAGAATTCAGAATAATTTTTATTGTTGTATAGTTTTGGTATGATATCATTATTGCGTACTTGCAGAGACCAGCTGATGTTATTCGTAGGAAGAGGACATCTGCACTCTGGTTTCCGTATACAACAATTGAACGGTTGTGGTGTAAGCTTGGGGAGTTGATCAGTTCAGGCCATATGGCTGATCAATTTGAAAAGCTAAGAAGCCTCTTACAAACAGCTCTGCTTAAACATTTTCAACAGGTAAAGTTCTAGATCTTAATTCTTCTTAAGGTGGCAATTCTATGTTTTCGATTTTGGTTATGTTATCTCTGATGTGTCAAATGGGTTAAAGGTCATATGAATGTTTTCAAATGTATACAACCTTTTCAATTGTTTTTTTAGGAAGTTCAGAAAGTGGTCATGATAATGTAGTTATGTAATCATATTCAACTCAGTCTGTTATTTTTAAGAGAATGATTAGGTGTTTGTGTGTTAGCTGCACCCTGCACCCGATTTGACAATTACAAAAAAATTAATGGTGTCCCGTTACTTGATCTCACTTGTTTGCCACCCCCACTTTTGTCTGTATTCTGAAATAGGTGAACTAATTGTCTTTCTCAATCTTTGCATCCAGATAAAAGTAGACTCGGATGATGTGATGTCTTCTGCAACCTCTTGATTCTTCATCATCTAGTTGCACTACAGCATTATTTGGTGATGAGGGCTACCATTTTGTAAAAAAAAAAACTGTGGTTTCGTATTACCACTGAGTGGTTGGTTTTGATAGTTAGTGAGTTCAAGTTTTGCACATCACATCAGAGTTATTATACCATCAGGCCGTCCTTGATTGTGGGCAAGTGGTGCGACGGAAAAGAGTCTCCAAATCTTTAGAGCCTTCTAATGTATTATCAACACTGGTGTACTGAAACAGGATATATTTCTACCGTACGTCAATATATGTTGTTGTCAGACGAAACTATTAGTTGTCACACTAGCTGATAACATTTTAATGTTATTCACATTATTTGATATCTTTAATATTATCTTATTTCGTAAGAAGAAGATTTATAATGCTCGTGGCTCTTATTTTAAGACTCAAATTTCTTATTAAAAAAATCAATTAATTCTAAAATAGAATAATCATTATAAGGCTTATACATTTATAAATTTATGAATTCATATATAGTTTGCAGAGAAAAGTTCATTGTAGTACATCATTTTTTAAAGAGTATGGGAGGATGGATTATAGCCGTTTGATCATCAAGATCAATGGTCTATATTATTTCCAGCATTTGATTTAAAAATGTTGCATTGTATTATGTTTTTGGGCGGAGGGGTAATGCTGTAATTTTACACACACAAAACAATTCAGATGCACACAATTTTCATTCTGTTTCTCTCTGCTCGCTCGTTCCCTTCTCTCCCGCATAAACCCTAATCCACACTTATTCCTATTCTAGGTTTAATCTTATGATTTATCAAATATAAATTTGACATCTGTAATCTTCTCAACCTCGCGGTTATTTTGATCCGTGGAATTGTGTTTTTAGTCAACCTTTTGCCCTAAGTCGATTTCTACCCTAGTTTGCTATATTTCATCCGATTCGAAGGTGTAAATCATGGATATTAAGGGTGAAAGATCTTCGCAACATGCTGCTAGGTCAGCTATTCCAGTGACTCCATTGTAATCGATTCCTCTTGGTAAGATGATCCTTAATTTGTAGTTATGAATTATTTTGGTTAGTCATTGATTATGAAAGCCTATTTAGTTGATTTTTGCTTAAATGTCAGTATGTTAATGGATTGTATGTCTTTCACATGATCTTAAGTTATTATTGTTGTATTTATATGTATATGATACTTGTTACTATCAGGCAATTGTAGCTTAATGAAAGTTCATTTTTGTTGTGTTCCATTTGTTATGCATACCAGGTGTTTGATTATATGCCTAGCAGAATTTTGTAGCATGCTATTAATTAAATGGATGGTAAAAAGAGTCCATGAATTCATCTAAATGTTATATTTGTGTTTTTCTGATATTTATATATGACTAGGCATAGTTCAGTGTTAGACTGTGAGAGTAGGATGCAGATTGGTGATTAGTTTGTTTTAGTTTTGACCGTGTTATGAAATTAGAGACACTTATTTACTTGCATTATTATTTTCATTAGTTACATTTCATTACTTTTCATTTGATCAAACTTTAACTTACAATTATTTTGTAAATCATGATATAGGTAGCCTGTTGATTTTTGTTGAGCCTATTGATGAAAGTGTAAAAACCTATTTATACTTTTAAAATTTTTTGTTTTGTATCACATGTGTTTTTATGAGATTATTAATTTTTTTGATGTACTCAATAATTTATTTTTATTAGATGAATTTGTTTCGTGAGCACTTGAAGACATATTCACATCCAGCTTATCATCATTTGGTTCAGATAGGAAAGGCAACAATGATGAGTGTCAAGTGGAAGACCAAACATAATAGTGATGATTGTGAAATTTTTACTATGCTTCACATGGAGAGTTATCATGGGTTAGACAAGTGGTAAATGGGATTGTGAATTAGCTGATGAAGGTTCTCTTCAAGACATTCAACTCCTTCGACTAAGGATTAAGTATGCTGCGAAGATGTTGTTGCATGATGCCAATATGCACTTTAAAAGGTTCATGATCTTGCAGAAAAGTTTGACAAGCTGTATGATAAGGATGATGTTAGGAAGGTAATAAAGCATGGTATCAAGATCTGTTATGATGATAATGGAAAAGATCAAGTCTGAGAAGTTGTAGCATATGAGTTTTGGGGTTACTTTTTTGTTGGTTTATGTTGATAACTTTGTCTCTTTTTTTTGTAACTAGTACTTCATGATGTTTGTCTATGAGATTGTGATGTGCCGTATTTTTAGAACAACAAATAAAGTGTTTTGAGCTATCAATGAATATTCATGATCTATTTGCTCTTTGTGTTTATATAACTTCTAACTTTTATGGTTGTTTTTTCACAATTATTATAGAATTTAACACAACACGTGTTACGTGTTCACAAAATTAACAACTGTATTTGTGGTGACTATATCTTTACAGTGGTTTAACCCATTTTATGTAGTCACATTAAAATGTAGAATTAACACACATGTTATGGAGAATTAACACATGTGTCATGTTGATTTAACACATGTGTTACAGAGAAATACCAAGTGTTTGTAATATATCGTGTGTGTGCTAAACAAACAACACATGTGATATGATAAGTTAACTCATGTGACAAGAAAACGCAACACAACACATGTGTTACATGAACACAACACACGTGTTACATGTTCACAAAATTAATAAATGCATTTGTGGTGACAAAATTAACAACTGTATTTGTGGTGACTATATCTTTACAGTGGTTTAACCCATTTTGTTCAACACACGTGTTACATGTTCACAAAATTAATAAATGCATTTGTGGTGACAAAATTAACAACTGTATTTGTGGTGACTATATCTTTACAGTGGTTTAACCCATTTTATGTTGTCACGCTAAAATGTAGAATTAACACATGTGTTATGGAGAATTAACACATGTGTGATACTGATTTAACACATGTGTTACTGACTTAAACACATGTGTTACAGAGAAATACCACATGTGTTTGTAATATATCGTGTGTGTGTTAAACAAACAACACATGTGTTATGATGAATTAACTCATGTGACAAGAAAACGCAACACAACACATATGTTACATGAACACAACACATGTGTTACATGTTCACAAAATTAACAACTGCATTTGTGGTGACAAAATTAAAAACTGTATTTGTGGTGACAAAATGAAAAACTATATTTGTGGTGACTATATCTTTACAGTGATTTCACCATTTTCACCCATTTTATGTAGTCACATTAAAATGTAGAATTAACACATGTGTTATGGAGATTTAACACATGTGTTACAAAGATATACCACACGTGTTTGTAATATATCGTGTGGTGATAAAAAAATAACACATGTGTTATGATGAATTAACTCATGTAACAAGAAAAAGCAACACAATACGTGTTACATAGACACGACACATGTGTTACATGTTCACAAATTTAACAACTGCATTTGTGGTCACTATATCTTTACAGTGGTTTAACCCATTTTATATAATAATCTAAAATATAAAATTAACACATGTGTTACTGACTTAAACACATGTGTTACAGAGAACTACCATATGTGTTTGTAATATATCATGTTGTGCTAAACAAATAATACATGTGTTATGATGAAATAACTCATGTGACAAGAAAACACAACACATATGTTACATGAACACAACACATGTGTTACAAGTTCACAAAATTAACAACTGCATATGTGGTGACTATATCTTTACAGTTGTTTAACCTATTGAATTAACACATGTGTTATGGAGAATTAACACATGTGTTGCTGACTTAAACACATGTGTTATAGAGAACAACCATATGTGTTTGTAATATATCATGTTGTGCTAAACAAGCAACACATGTGTTATGATAAATTAACTAATGTGACAAGAACAACCACATGTGTTTGTAATATATCATGTTGTGCTAAACAAGCAACACATGTGTTATGATAAATTAACTAATGTGACAAGAAAACAAAACAAATGTGTTACCAACGCAACATATGCTTAAAAGAACACAAGTTAAATGAGAAGCTAATGTTTGATTAAGTAATATCAAATGCTATCAGTTCTAAAGTTTGTATCATATGTAACTAATAATCACATGTAATAAAAGTACCACTGTCAATATATTTTAATTTTCATTTTCAATATTTTGTGCTTCTCCTTCTTTTGCTATTCTCTTTACTCCGCCTTTTCTTGCTTCCTTATACATGACCGCCTATTATTGTCCGTCATTCCACATATTCCGCACGTTTTGGGCTCTACTGCTTTCTATTTTTTTTCCTTCTATTTCTGATGTATACTCTGCAAGTCATGTGCACCCTCAAGTGTTGAAAATACTTGTCCCACTAATGGTTTATTAGCATCAGGTATGCGCGGAGTCCATGATGTAATTTCACCAACTTTATCAGTTGGATTTAAAATATATGGAACAATTTCGAAGTATGTAAAATATAGAACTATTAATAAATATAACAAGATGGAACTGTAGGTCACATGTGTTATAAATATTTATACTTGTGCTATAATTAGTAACACACGTGTTTTAACTACTAACACATATGTATCAGATATTTGCAATCACATGTGTTTTTTTAGCACAGTGACATCATATTTAGCAATAATAACACATGTGTTATTATCAATAACACATATGTAATTTAGATATTCATGAGGTGTTAATATAAGAGTTTTATTAATCGTAACACATGTGTTATTAACACTAAGACATGTATTATTCTCAGTAACATGTGTGTTTAACATAAAATCAAAAACACGTGTGTTATAAACATATCATCACAAGTTATGTTGCAATATATTTTTGTGAAGTTACTTGTAGCATTCTCTTCAAAAGGCTCCTCTTCAATATTCTCCTCATCCTGAGTTTCCGTGTATTCTTTGAATTCTACCATTTTTGTTTGTTGACCAACAGTTCTATAGGAGAAAAAATATACATGATCAGTTATCAGAAATCATAAAAAAAAACATAATGTCACATTAATTTTAGAGCTTCAATTTGATGAAATTAAGGTTTTTAATCAAAAAGATATTACAGCTCTATTCACGAGATCTTTTTACAAAATCTCAGCAAATTACATGTAAAGCAATGTTCGTACGTTCAATATCTATCGTCGTTCCTTCACTTGCTCGTTTGTTCACTCGATTTTGAACTCCGAAACCATAGATTCTTCAATCGTGAGTGCAGAAACCCTAAAAGTTGTCTGATCTTAGAAAATTTCCTGTAATGTGATGTTCGTACGTTGAATGTGAATCATTGTATATTCAATTGCTGGTTTGTTCACTTGATTTTGAACTCCAAAACCATGGATTCTTCAATGGCGAGATATAAACCTAAAACTTTCTGCGTGAATTGTTCTGTAATCTCAGTATTATTTATGTTTTTTTATTTTCCTTTTTTTGCTGGAGTAATTTGCAAATGACTGGAATACCCCTCCACCTTTAATGAGAATGGTGGAATATGATTGGTTCTCCCATTCTCTTTAAAAAAGCCATACTTTAATGATCCCAACTCATAGTTTGCAAATGTGAAAAAGATTTCTTAAATAGCTTTATTGACATAAAAAATCTCTATATATATAGTTTTGGCAAATTTTAAGTGGTTGAGTTAATCGTTGTAATGTGTCTCAAGCCACTATCAAGTTGATTGCATTTTTTATGTATGTCACATTCAGTTATTAATGGGTAGGTGTCATATATTCCTAACCAACAACGATTTACCTACATGTAAAATGCATGAATATTAATATAAAAATTGTACGTGTGTTTTATCTACCACCACCTTTCTCGATCAATACCAATTCTTCCTTCAAACCCAAAGACCCAAAGAAACCGACAAAGATATATAGAGGTTAACCTTGCGGCCGGTGTTCTTCTCAGGCGACGTTTCCACGTCTCCTGACAAACTCTACGTACGTCTTTTTAAAACCCTAATCATCTCATTTTCTTATGCGTCTCCTCATGAATATGTTTCGTGTATGAACTATTTCACATAAATTTTGTCTGTCGCTTAAACATTTTGCATCATTTGTTATATTGTTTTTATGTGTTTCAGATATGAAATATTTTTGTTAAGGCTTGTATCACATTAATGTCGATTCATGTATTGTTGTTGTCGGTTCTTATGTTTTGAGATTTATAATTTGTGCTTGAAATATATAAGAATACATATATACATGTTATTTGCAGGCTGTAAAACTTTGAATGAAAGCGGTTGTACCCATGAATGATGCGTTTCTAAGTTTCCAAACAGTTCCTCTATATGGATATTAGTGGCCAATATTATGCAATGGAAGTGAGATCTAAACATCTAATATTATGGGAATCTAAGGTGGTAATTGCTTGTGCATCTCCAAAAAGATGTAATACGGAGTATTTAATAAACATAATCATATAATGAGATTAGTTTTTACCCTACTATCTGTTGTTTTAAGCTGTATAGTAACAACCGTATGTTTAAGTTAGTGTCTGAAAGGTTGATTATATATGACAATAAGTGATTAACTGAGGAATATTAATCAGATAATTAATTTCAAAACACAACTTGGGAGACCCTTTAATCATTGAGTTATAATATGTTACAAATAAAATGATGGTACAATATGCTTTTTGACCATGTATATGTAATGAATTAATTTCAGGTTTTATTAGCAAATATGCCAGTCTCAGGAGAGATTGCAAAGCGTACGCAAGCCAGTACTGACAGTGGGCATTTTGCTAGAGAAGATGACGAATATGAGAGACTGGTTATATCTGGTGAAGACATTAAGGTTGAAGGTGATACCTGCTTACAACATCATACAGAGAAGTGTAGTAATCATAGGTCCTGGAAATTGTGGATCAAGGTTGTAACATTTTGTGTTATTAGTATTCTACTTTCCTTCATTGTAATGAAATGGGGAATGCCATTTCTGTTTGAAAAGGTAAAAAGTTCACATTTTTATCTTATAACAAAGCTTCAATTGTCATCGTGCACTACCAAAAATTTTACAAATGGGATTAGTACCTAGAAATGCAACTAACTTGTACCCGATATCTATTGTGTGTACCCAACTTACGTATGCTATTTTTAAAGCATCAAACTTTCAGAAAAGGGTGTTTTAATGTAACTTGTTGATGTGTCACCTGCTTATGGTGACATGTGGCATCCGGAGAGTTTGACGCGTCAGTAAGTTACATTAAAACACCATTTTTGAAAGTTTGATGCATTAAAAATATCATACGTAAGTTGGGTACACATAATAGATATCGGGTACAAGTTAGTTGCATTTTCAGGTACTAATCCGTTTACAAATTGTAGTTTTATCTTTTTTGTTTTTGTTGTTGTAGATTCTACTTCCAACAATGCAATGGGAGGCTGATACATTTGGTCGTCCAGCTCTTGCTATCATACTTGTAGCTTCTTTGGCCCTTTTCCCAGTGGTTTTCATCCCATCTGGTCCTTCCATGTGGCTTGCAGGGATGATATTCGGTTATGGCATTGGATTTGTGATAATCATGGTTGGAACTACTATTGGGATGGTTTTGCCCTATATGATTGGTCTATGCTTTCGTCATCGAATCCATGTGAGTCACTTGAAACATGATGCCTACACTTGCTAGAGATGGAAAAATGGGTCGGGCGGGTAGGGTATAAAATGTCAAAATGAGTAACTTTTTAGTACATGGTTGACCTGCAAAGTGCAAACACTTTTGTCCAATTCGTACCATTTATTGAGTTGAGAATGACACCAAAAAAATCATTATCACCATAATCCATCGTCTAAAACTTTGTCAAGAGGCTATACAGTTAGGGTGACTTTTGACCTTTATGACCTTCTGACCCAGTTGATGGTTTACGTTTTTAGTTTATCCTCCTCATTAACCTCTTAACTAGTGATATAAGTTAACAAATAGGAACACGTTTATAAGGAACTGAACAGTAATTGCCGCTTATACTGCATTAACATGTTATAACATTTGTTTTCCCCGTCCATTATTGACACTTTCATATCTCTTGATGATAAAATATGTAGCAATGCTTGAAAAAATGGCCGCAAACGGCTGCAATGATTAGAATGGCGGGGGAAGGTGGCTGGTTTCAGCAGTTCCGAGTAGTTGCACTTTTCAGGATTTCACCATTTCCATACACCATATTCAACTATGCAGTAGTTGTGACGAGCATGATGTTCTGGCCCTATCTTTGGGGATCCGTTGCAGGAATGATTCCTGAAGCCTTCATATATATCTATAGGTAACTGCAGTAGTTGCTTCTTCCGTTTTTATATTAAATGGCAATTTCGACCCATATATTCATATGAGGTTTAAGATTATTTATGTTAGGTTACTGGTAAAGAGGGTCAAATGGGTCAAAAGGCTCCCATAATGTACATTTTCGAAACATCATAATCGTCTAAGTTCTCTTTATTCAAAGGGTTAATGTACAAATTCGTTACTGTACTTTGCGAAAATATTCATGTGGGTTACCGTTATTTTAAAATGTTCAATTGGATTACTGTACTTTCAAAAATGTTCAATTTGGTTACCAAACTTTCACAATAGTTCAATCAGGTTACAGTACTTGTAAAAATGTATATAACAATGTGCAATAGGGTCACTGAGTACTGTAGCAAAAATAGGCGTGAAACACTTTTTGAAAGTACAGTATGAAATTGAACATTTTTAAAGTTTAGTAACCCACATGAACATTTTCGCAAAGTACAGTAACGAATTTGTACATTAACCCTTATTCAAAACGTTAGAGTATTATCGATATAATCTAAACTTAGTAATCATATATTACACACTTTGTGTTTACAAAAATTTGACTTTTTAGATAAATACTCAGTATTTTGGGTCAACAGAACCCGATCTAAATGACACGTAGAAAAAATGGTCCGGTTTGATCAATTACCAAACATGCACTCCTTTTGTGATCTCTAGAAATCTTATGAAAAAGTTTCTATATCTCCAGGTTCTAGCTTACTTGCTTCACACTTAGTTAAATGTATTGATTTCCTAATTGTTTACTTGTGCAGTGGGAGATTGTTAAAAACGTTTGCGGATATACAATACGGAAATCATCAAATGAGTCCATTGGAAATTATATACAATGTGATATCCTTCATAGTAGCAGCTGTAATGACTCTAGGTTTTACATTTTACGGTAAAAAAACACTAAAAACAAACCTTGAAATTGAAGAAAAGAGCGTAAATATGCTGAACTTTGATTATGGGAATCTACATCTGGAAAAGCTTCCACTCGATAGACCAAAGGATCTTGGGCTGCATCCTAGCTTGCAATCGCCGTAAGTTGTTTGTGCACATTTTGAGATAGCTAACCGTTGACCAACTGCTTTGTAGATAGGAATTTGCAAACAGAATTAAGTCCAACGAGTGTTACAGGAATGATTGTAGTATACCTTTGTAGTCCTGTACATAGAAATCACAAACTTGTTATGTATCTCGAGGTTGTGAGAATTGTCTATTCTATAAATGGTATTTTTTTCTAGTTTTCATGATTTGTTATGTCTAAGTTTTCTTGCTTCATAGTTTTGTACTTTTCATGCATTTGTTAATGTGTTTCTCCCTTAGTCCCTTTGATGAGTAACCTATATAAATTCCATAAGAACAATAATAAGGGTATATTTGCCATCTGATGTGGCTCGGGGAAGGAAATGACTCATATGGTCGAACGGTGTGATCATTTTTCGAAAGGAGTAAAACACGTAAAATCAAATGGATTACAAGAAATGATTATTTTCAGTAAAATTCACAAATGTCCGAATAAATTACATACTTTAATATGCAGGTAACCGGTAATGTTACAACAACACCATCAATATACATGATGTTTAAAAATCCTATGTTTGTTGACAAATGACTTATTTTAAGCAAAACTAAATCTTGTGTTTCGATGTTTACAAACATTTAGGTAGATAAATTCTGCAGTAAGTAACATTGAGAAATAAGTGAAAATACTTGATAAATGTATGTACAACAAGAGCCGTATGTATTATTCTGTTAATTAATTTTTATATCCGATGGTAATTGGATTTTAACTAATTGAGATGAAATGAACATAAAATATGAATTATTATATCATA
The DNA here is from genome assembly GCA_963422505.1 of Pseudognaphalium luteoalbum. Classification (NCBI taxonomy): domain Eukaryota; kingdom Viridiplantae; phylum Streptophyta; class Magnoliopsida; order Asterales; family Asteraceae; genus Pseudognaphalium; species Pseudognaphalium luteoalbum. Next base: position 122,527,250 of record OY730194.1, read on the forward strand.
ATTTTTTTTATATCTATAAGAATAATATATAAATTTTTTTTCCACCAAATAAAAAAAGTAAATAGAAATTTACTAGAATTCAACCCATGTTTACTATGTTCTCTATAAGCCCTTGTAATTTATTAAATTACATATTTGCCCCAATACTTATGATCTAACACACACTTTATGTGAAGTTTTTTGTAAACCGACTGGCAAACTGAATCCAGTCAGTCGACGTTGATCCACACCGGCGAACGCATTCCACGGCGCAATTTAGAAGCTAATTACACAAAATTCAACTAGTTTACAACATCTTATGAGAAACTTGCGTGTTCGTCGACAACAAAAGGTCCTACGCTTACTTCGCGTCGATTGTAATTAGATCCACAGCTCCATTGATCGAATTAGGGTACAAAAAATGCTACGTTTGAAAGCATTTCGACCTACAAATGATAAGATCGTGAAGATCCAATTGCATCCTACTCATCCGTGGCTTGTCACTTCTGATGCGTCGGATCACGTCTCAGTTTGGAATTGGGAACACCGTCAGGTGAAATTAGGTTTATGAATATTATAATAATTTACAGTAGCTGTTATATATGTTTAAATACGAAAATGAGACTGTCTTGTGTTTAGGTGATATATGAATTGAAAGCTGGAGGTGTTGATGAACGACGTCTGGTTGGTGCTAAGTTGGAGAAACTTGCTGAGGGTGATTCAGGTTGGTTTAACATTCACACACACACGCACACATAATTTGTTACAGTATTTTGAACTAAATCATTTAGTTGATATGTTACTGATATGATGAGTTTGGATGTGTGATGGAAGAAGGTGATATATGACTGAAATACGTAGTGATGTATGTGATGCGTGAAGATAGATTAGTAGTATTCTGTAACTAGTAGTATACCTACATTTGGTGCTATTGCCTGAGAAGAGTTTCATATTTGTGTTTGAGTTTGTTTCATGGCATGCTCTTTTACATAGACATACAGTGATGATTAGAGCTATATGTGTTGATGTATGTTCCTATGTGCTCTATGGTAAAGTTGTTAGGCGTTGAATTGGATGAAGAGGAGATTGACAAGATGCATGTATCTCATACCTCTTGTACTATCTACCAAATGTCATTCTATAAATTAAACCCTGTCTACTTACATATTGAAATGGACAGTAGTTTTGTTTGATTAAAGTGTGATATACATCAAATGAAATGTATTTATATGGCGTAATAAGAAAATACAATCATGATCACCATCTCTTATCTCTTAGTTATGACTTCACCCGGTACAATTTCCCGACAAGTTTAGACATATGTATAATATCGGTAGATGATGAAATCATGCATGTGATGATAATGTTATTTTGTGTGGATATATTTGGCTACTATTAAGCTCACATCACATTGAAGCCATGAAGGCTTGACTTATGCACATTGATATAAACTAATGAGCTCACTGATGCACAATACATTCCAACACATATTGGTTTCCTGAAGTCATTTTGATCTGAATCGATATCTAGCATGGCTAGTATTGGTACAACATAAATATGAAGCACTAACATGCATGCTAATAGGTTGTGATGTGTGTTTATTCATCTCAAAGTGTGTTAGATATTATTAACAAAGGAAAGTTAAGCAAATAGTTCACATTTTGCAGTATAAATTTGAAAATCCAAAAATCTAGACAAGTGGTTAAAAATCCTTATAAAAAATAAATTTGCTAGCATCCTTGTAGAAGTACTGAAGATTGATCTCTAGCAGCTTTTGGTGCTTGATGATCTGTGACATTAAGCATGATTAGCATCGTGTTTGAAAACTTTTCCTTTCATTTTGTTATAATCAGGATTGAAAATAATGCTTTTAGATGTTGGTTTTCTGATTATGTGACAGACTCGAAGGGGAAACCAACAGAAGCTCTACGTGGGGGGAGGTATTGATTCAATTACCCCTCTTTTTATTGTTTGGTCATATGTTTTTTTTTCTTTTTTTCACTATAGACAAAATCTATAACTAAAAGAAGATATATTTTATATCAGTGTACGACAGGTTAGCTTTTATGATGATGATGTACGGTTTTGGCAACTCTGGCGGAACCGCTCTGCTGCTGCTGAACCACCATCAGCAGTCAATCAATTGACTTCAGCCTTCAATTCACCTGCTCCGTCAACAAAAGGAAGACATTTTCTTGTCATCTGTTGTGAAAACAAGGCCATTTTCTTGGACTTGGTAACAATGCGCGGTCGGGATGTACCAAAGCAGGATCTGGATAACCGATCACTTGTCTGGCAAGTCATTATCTCTTAACTATTCGATGTCTACATTTTGGTTGTTTTTATTCTACTACATTTGATCATCTTATTCAAGAAATTAGCCCTCCGGTATCTCGTTATAGTTTCTTGTATGGTCATATACTTCTGAGAGGCCAAGTTAGTGTGTGGACAAGTAGAACGAATTGGAAAACGTATTGTAATCTACTCTACCTCTATACTTTTGTCTTAGGCCGTGCCAATAAACTCAAACTAGTTTTATATGTCCATCTGATTTCATTAACGTATGATGCTTGCCTAAAGTGAATATATATTAGTTATATGAGTTTACATTAACCTTTGATTTGAATCTCCCAGTAATTGCTACGGTAAGCTGTATCTACATGAGATGTCCTGGCTAAGTTTGTTTGTAGGATCATTTGGAATATCCAAAACAGTCAGTAATCCGTGAAAAAAGTAAACTACTACTATTTGTAAGGTTTTGAAGATTAATAAAAGTCAGTAACATTGAGGAATATCATTTTTAGGATGTTACTATAATTTTATCCCCCTTTCCCCCCCTCTTTAGAAGCCTGCACTTTCGCCAGTTATCAAGCATTATATTGAACATATTATAACATTTGTGTTTAGTCTTGCAGTATGGAGTTCCTTTCTAAGTCAGGTGGCGGAGATGGTCCTCTTGTTGCTTTTGGTTCTTCAGATGGTGTGATTAGAGTCCTTTCAATGATTACGTGGAAGGTCTGCAAATAAGATCTCTCTATGGCTACAATATATTCATTACCTTAACTTTCTTGCATAGTGTATCATGTGATGGTGTTTCTTGGATGCAGCTTGTGAGAAGATACACTGGGGGTCACAAAGGCGCAATATCTTGCTTGATGACCTTCATGGCTTCTTCCGGTGAGGTATGTATGGTATTTTCTTATTTATCTAAAGGCATGTTTGCTCTTAACAAAATTATAACTTTCTAGTAATGGATGAGATTGTATCCTTGTCATTCACCATAGGAGGAAAACACATATTTTTTGGTATGATTTGTATTTTATTATGTCATAAGTGTTGGGTTGGTAGAAATAAAATCGGAAACATTAAACGCTGTACGGAGTTTGAGTGTAGTTCAAAAAACAGTGTTTATCATTGTTCTTTGATTCAAAGAAGGCTGCTCTTTATCTGGGAAGGTAAGTCACCTACTAGCAAGGGTTACTAGGATGACAAGTGAAGTAGATGCAGCCAATCTGAGTCTCTTGGAAGTCTTTTTAATAGAGAAAATGCTTAACGGATAAGATTAGTAATATACATACTGGGTGCAAAATAGTTCAATGATAGACAGATCGTTGTAAGTTTTCTATTTGGTTTATTTCTTAGTTCTATTGTGTTCCACATTTCACTCTATGCATTGTTGTTGCAAAATTGGATGGTTTAGAGGGCATCATATATCTGATTAATTAGTTATGTGTGTCTTGGTTGTTAAGTTTTTCAGCTGTAATAAGTCATACTTGCATATAACTGAGACTAAAATTATTCATTAGTGTGGCAAACACATTCAGATGGACCATCATTTTGCGTGAGAAGTTAAAAAATTATTCTCACAATTCTTCTGTGGGTGCTTTATTAATTAACTAGTTAATATGTTAATGAAACCTTTTGTGGGATATGCTTAATAAGTTTGAAATGCTCTACATATTTGATCTATCTGATGATTGCCTTAGACTTAAAGAGAAGTTGTAAATTAGGAATCATATTGTCTTCTAGGGTTTCAAATTTCTAGCCAGTCGGACCACCTGGTAGATCTTTTCTCTTTGCTTTAATTGTTGATATAAACTTGCTTTTTAGGAACCATAGTTTTACCAAATGACAAATTAGCATTAATACCGTACAATTATAACCTTTTTTTTTTGGAACCGCTACAACCTTATATATTGTAGTATAAACGTAATAAGTAAATGTTATATATAATGCATGTCCTTATTTCTGGTTGCAGGCTTTATTAGTCTCTGGTGGTAGTGATGGTTTACTTGTACTTTGGAGCGCTGACCATAGTCAAGATTCACGAGAACTTGTGCCTAAGCTGAGTTTTAAGGTAACTATATCTGAACCTAGTTACTTAAGATTTAATTAGATGGTCTATAGATAATTCTGAGTGGTGCTTAACAATGCATATGGAAAACAAGATGTAAACTTTCTGCTACTGATATGTTTTTAGTCTAACATCTGAGATACTATTGAAGGCGCATGATGGGGGTGTTGTGGCGGTTGAATTATCCAGAGTCAGCGGAAGTGCACCTCAACTCATAACAATTGGTGCAGATAAGACTTTAGCCATCTGGGATACAATGTCATTCAAGGTACACGGTCTTTTTTCGTGTACTTTTTCATGCATTCATTAATTTGTTATGTGAACTTATTTTGAAGATTGATAAGTTCCTTCATATGGCCGGGTTTGGTAATGGGTCGTATTATAGCGCCACTCCAAACCTGCTGCTCAAGTGGGTTGACTGGCAAACTCTTTTTTTGTCCATTATAAATGAAGAATTAATGAACTAGTTATGATCACAAAAGCAAATATAGGACAATAATTATTCATCGATTGAAAAAGATTTAGGAGGCTGTATCACCTACATGCAGTAAAATTAGACCTTAGTTTCTAACCGGGTTAAACTATTTGACATGTCACCGTTTTAGGCAAAAAAATTATATTTGATCTATTTGAGATCAAACATGAGTACATGACCACTGAATTGACCCATTAGTAACTGGGTCGAGAGTGTCACCTCGATTTACCAAAATAATTCTCAACTGATTAATTTTTGCCTTTGCAGGAGTTAAGGCGTATTAAGCCTGTCCCTAAAATGGCTTGTCATAGTGTGGCATCTTGGTGCCATCCTCGAGCACCTAATCTTGATATATTAACTTGTGTGAAAGATTCATATATATGGTATGTTATTCTTTTCGTACTGTAGTATTTTTGGATAGTTTTCGCCACCGCACTATTTTTATTATGCTGCTTTCTGGTTATGTACATTGTACAGTAATGATTTTACTCTTGTCAAAATTTGCAGGGCTATTGAGCATCCCACTTATTCTGCTCTGACAAGACCATTATGTGAACTTTCTTCTCTAGTTCCTCCACAAGCGCTTGCACCTCACAAAAAGCTTAGGGTATGTAGTTATTTGTGATTTTCGCTTTCTAAAATCCAAACGAGAAGCTATATTTACTGTCGTGTTTCTGTGTTGATGTTTGTTTTGCTAACTACAAATTGCGCAGTATAAATTCAGACATCAATATCTCATGTTACATGCATTAGAGTTTTAGTACCATAATATTATTGATTGCAGAGCATATGATGTTTAGAATCATTTAATGTTATGACAGTTCCCACGGAACTAGCTACCTTATGGACATAATTGACAAAATAGAGTAAATAGCTTCTAAGGTTTAGCTGCTCACATACTACTGGCATTCATTTTCACTTTCTAACCTATTCCATCTGATTGTTAAGTGTAACCTTCCTATGCTAGCTAAAAGCAAAAAAAGCTTCCATGTTGGATGATACTAGCGGTGGCAAATGTTGACATAAGAATTGGCCAATTTGGGTTATGAATTATCTCTATTGGTTCAAATGGGTAACATATTAATATTAGGTTAGAAGGAAATGGGTTGGACAGGCAAACGGGTTGTAAGTCACCCATCTTGTATGCCTTTCTTTGTTGACATGTGCTCCAACTATTACTTCTGGGCAGACCATAAATTGCTCTAATGTTTTTATTATTAATGTATATATTTATTGGGTCCAAATGTTTGATTGGGTGGTCATCTTTGTGACAATGCATTGTTAGGTATATTCGATGGTTACACATCCCTTACAACCACATATAGTTGCCACTGGAACAAATATAGGCATCATACTCAGCGAATTTGATCCTAGGTCTCTTCCTGCTGTTGCTCCTCTACCATCAATACTGGAAAGCCGTGAACATGCAGCAGTATATGTAGTCGAAAGGGAACTGAAGCTGCTACAGTTTCAGTTAAATAACACAGCAAATCCTTCTCTTGGAAGTAATGGATCCTTAACTGATGCAGGAAGATTAAGGGGAGAGTCTTCTGAACAACTTAACGTTAAGCAGATAAAAAAGCATATTAGCACCCCCGTTCCACATGATTCGTATTCCGTTCTTTCAGTCAGCAGTTCCGGAAAGTAAGTTCTTCTGTCGCCGGGTCTATTTGTTTTGTCATCATATGGATCACAGAATGGTTGTTGAATATCATTCTGTAGTACTAAGTAATCAATACTTATGTACTTGATCTTGTAGAACTTCACTTGCATCAATACTTTGACTGAAGGTGTCAAATTTGGTCATTTTACTTATGAATGTGTTGATGCGGGTGATCTTTAATTTTTAATGGGTCAACGGTTTACGTGAAATTATTAGCTAATGGGAAACGGGTCAGATGTGTCAATAATCTCAAAGCAGGTCTACAGCTGTCAAAAGTGTATTAAAAATGCATAAAACCTGCTAAAGTGTATTTGATAAATTGATATATATATATATATATATATATATATATATATATATATATATATGTATATATGTATAGATTTAATTATCAAAAAGTAACAGTTTTGGACAAAAAGTCTCATCTAAACCCAACACGTTCCAATAGACTAGCATTTCTGACCCTTAACCCAATTTTCTGCCGTTGCATGATTGACATCAGTTGTGTTCCCATATAATTGTCGACTAGTTTGGTATTTTTAAAAATATTATGGGCATCGATTAAATATACATTCTCTATCATGACGGAATTTCTCTTTATTTGTCAGGTATCTTGCAATTGTATGGCCTGATATTCCATACTTCTCAATCTACAAGGTCAGTGACTGGTCAATCGTGGATTCTGGCACTGCAAGGCTTCTGGCTTGGGATACTTGTCGAGACAGATTTGCTCTTTTGGAATCTGCAGTACCTCCTAGAATGTCCATATTACCTAAAGGCGGTTCATCAAAAAAAGCCAAGGAGGCTGCTGCTATTGCTGCTGCACAAGCAGCTGCGGCAGCTGCTTCTGCTGCAAGTGTTCAAGTGCGTATCTTGCTGGATGATGGGACATCCAACATATTGATGAGGTCAATTGGTCAACGCAGTGAACCAGTATGAGTTCTGATTCTCTTCATTATTTTCAAATTTTACATGTCATTCAATGGTTAATATACCTGTTTTTCTCTCTTGAAAACGTGTGACCTAAATTCTAATAGTGTTAAGATCATGCTTGCAACTATGGTTATAATGGGAACTTGAAAATGAGTTTGACGTAAGTTTCTTATCGACTGCATGTCTGCTAGAAACTGTTTATTTATGAAAATTTGAAGATACTGATATAACCCTCATTGTTACCTTATTTTGTTGACTCTCGCCTTTCTGGCCACATCTTGTATTGTTATTAATATTAATATTAATACTATCATTAAAACAAATAGATATTGGAAACATGGATGACTAAAGTTGCTATCTAAACACTATCCCTTTATATATGCATGTTACATGGAAGTTAAAATGTGTTTATATGGTGCAATCTAAGACTTCCTGTGTGTAGGTGATTGGATTACATGGAGGGACACTACTTGGTATTGCCTACCGAACTTCAAGAAGGGTTAGCCCTGTTGCTGCCACATCTATTTCATCAATTCAGTCGATGCCCTTATCAGGGTTTGGAAGTAATGCCCTTTCTTCATTCAGCACCATTGATGATGGCTATTCTTCTCAAAAGAATCCTGCTGAAGCACCACCTCAGAACTTTCAGCTATACAGGTAACCTGGATACCATCTTCTTTTCGGTAACAAGTTCGCGAACTTTTGATGTTACAAGCTTGCATACTATTGATTTTTATTATTTTATTTTGGTCACACTAATTTTTTAATGACATTGAAATTTTTAGTTGGGAAAGCTTTCAACCTGTGGGTGGAATGCTGCCTCAGCCAGAATGGACAGCCTGGGATCAAACTGTTGAGTATTGTGCTTTTGCATATCCAAAATACATTGCTATATCTTCCTTAAGACCTCAGTATAGATACTTGGGAGATGTGGCCATTCCTCATGCCACTGGTGCAGTTTGGCATCGGAGGCAGCTGTTTGTTGCGACACCAACAACCATCGAGTAAGTTACCTTTATGTGTGTTTATTGTATTACAAGAGATTTTTATTGTTAGCATCATTAAAAAAAATTAAATTTTCATAACTTCGGATCATCTATCATTAAAGCTGTTCATGGTATACGTCAGAACTTCAAAGATGAAAGAAACTGCACCTTTGAAGGAATAATGGGCTTTAAAACTGTCATGTATGATTCTATAATAGGTTATGTCAGTAATATCAAAAGTATCGCCTTTAAAGAAATCTGGGTCACACTGTCAAAGGGCTCAAACGGGGAGATACTCACATAAAGTGTATGTTTAATATATAAAACCTCGTAAATAGCTATATTCGATAATAATGAGGTTTTTTATGAAATAATATAATAATTATAATAATAATAATGGTAATGTGACACTCATTATCTAAGATTTTTTTAATAGTATTGGAGAAAAGGGTGTTTAGGAAAATCAGATCCAACCTGATCTGTTCGACCAATACGAAAATATTGACCCGTTTAAGACGTTACCCCGTTCTCCCAGTTTGCCGCCTCTAGTAGATAGTTTATAATGCGTTGACAGTCTAGAAATACCATTAAACAATGAATAGAAAGCAAAACAAGTTGTATTTGAAGTTAAGTAGTTTACTTCATCGTGGAATAAGGATATATGTATAACAAGAGTTCCTTACACATGTGATTGATGATTTGTTAGGGATTTAAAAAGAAAAATTGTTCTCTTCTGCATGTTGTCACTAAGGATGCTTGCAATTTTTTTGTGGTACTATCTTTAGGTGTGTATTTGTGGATGCTGGTGTTGCAGCTGTTGACATTGAAACAAAGCGGAGAAAAGAAGAGATGAAACAAAAGGAGGCACAGGCAAGAGCAGTTGCTGAGCATGGAGAGCTAGCACTAATTGCAGTTGATACCCCACAAACTGCAGCACAGGAGAGGATATCACTGAGACCACCAATGCTGCAGGTACATAGATTATTATTAATATCTAAAAACCGTCTTACCGGGAATTGGGGAGATGGTATGACTTGTGACATTATTTGTTTGCTTATTAAACTTCGGTTCTGTATGGCATAACTGTCATGCCACACAAGAATATGAAAACTCAGTAGGTAAATCACACATGTGCAAAAATTGTTGTAAAATAAGGCACAAGTTTTTACTAGTGTAATTATGTGATAGAATTGCCAAATTTTGACCAATTTATTCATGCCAACCTTGTCCTTACCCCACGGTCTGGTATGGTTGGATGTTCCATTTGTTTTATCTGTTTTTCACATGCATATATAAGATTGAAGTACTAATATTAAGACAAGTTCACACGTCTTTCATTAGACAACTTCACTTATCAAGCATACATGAGATTGAAGTACTAATATTAGCAAATATGTTTGAAAAGATCACTATATTTATCTGTTTGTATTTTTTTCTCCATGGCAGGTGGTGCGGTTAGCATCATTTCAGCATCCACCATCTATTCCTCCTTTCTTGACATTGCCTAAACAAACGAGAGTTGATGCTGATGATGGGTTACAAAAGTTTGCTGAGGGTACCAGAGTTAATGAGATAGCAGTTGGTGGTGGAGGGGTGGCGGTTGCAGTCACTCGTTTTCCGGCCGAACAAAAGCGGCCTATTGGACCTCTAGTTCTTGTAGGCGTGAGAGATGGTGTTTTATGGCTAATTGACAGGTACCTTTTTTACTCATTTGGCCCGTTTCCTTTTTAGTTGAATCTTTTAGGTTAAGGTCTTTGACCCATTAGAGATAAAACATAAACGAAGTCATTTCATTTATAAGTAAATGTGTTTCTAGGCGACCTCTATTTTATCATGATTGTTTTCATCAAGTCAGAGTATATTATACTTGACCTCTTTGAAATTCATGGATGATGAATTACATGATGCTCGGTACTTCAAATCCATGAATTACCTGCTTACATAGCAGGGGTAATGGGTGGGTTGAGTTGGATTGGTCAACTTGGCTGTGTTATTTTTATCTTTTAAAGTGGGTCGAAATGGATAGTCTTGGTTGAGCTTTTCCTTTTCCCTGTTTCGCTTTCTAGTTTGTTACTACATATTTTATTTTGACATACTAAGACTATATAACGTAAAAATGGCGGTAAAGTATATTGTATGACCTGCGTATCGAAGTATTGAATTAGTTTGTTTGTGATATCTCTCAATTAAAGTAATTGCTGTCACATTATATCTTTTTTGACATGATTCCTATTTCCAAATGTAAAGTTCGCTGCACAAGTAAAGTCTGGGATATATCACTGCATGCTTTCCCTTTTTATGTTGTGTTACCGTTTCTTTTTCCGGTATCTCTTATAGGTACATGTTTGCTCATGCAATATCCCTTAACCATCCTGGAATTCGTTGTCGCTGTCTTGCTGCCTATGGGGATGCTGTTAGTGCAGTAAAATGGTACATTTCTATTTCCTCAAAATTATATCTTGGAATTGTGCTTTTATGTGACTGTCCAGCCTTTAATTCCAAGTGTAATTTTTTTGCAGGGCAAGTAGACTTGGTAGAGAGCACCATGATGATTTAGCTCAGTTTTTGCTTGGAATGGGTTATGCTACTGAAGCCCTTCATTTACCTGGGATATCTAAGAGGTTTGTGCAGTTGGCAATTCAAATTCAGCACATTCATGCATTTTTACTTCAGTTTTTATTTACTGTTAATTTATCTGTTTCTCTGCAATACTGATTATTGAAGAGACTTGCTTAGGGTGTGCTTGGATGTGCAATATGATGAGCATTAATTATCAACACTTAAAAAATTAATCTTCTGATCATCACCACTTTGGTCATTTAAACACCGCCTCCTTCATCTGTTTTAATTAATGTTGATTATCCAATACTGATTATTTAATTTCTATTTAGATCAATTATACTAATATGACATGTGCCTGCATTAAGTAACAGCAGTTTCTTTCACCTACTTTGGCTATTACATGCTGTAAGACTCTTAATTAAGGAAATATTTTTCTATTCTTCAGGTTGGAATTTGATTTGGCAATGCAGAGCAATGATTTGAAAAGAGCTCTCCAGTGTCTATTGACGATGAGTAACAGCAGGAATATAGGGCAGGACGCTGTTGGACTCAATTTGAATGACATAATGTCATTAAGTACAACTACTAATACCAAAAAGGAAGACATCGTGGAGGCTGTTGATGGAGTTGTAAAGTTTGCCCAAGAATTTTTGGAGGTTATTGATGCAGCTGATGCTACTGGCCAAGCTGAGGTTGCTCGTGAAGCTCTTAAGAGGTTAGCAGCTGCTGGTGCAGTCAAGGGAGCTTTACAAGGTCATGAATTACGCGGACTGGCATTACGCCTTGCAAATCATGGAGAATTGACACGACTCGGTGTATGTTCAAATTATGTCCTTCTACTTAAACATATGTTCGATTTTGGCCCTAATGGAAAAAGTGGGTCAACTTGGGCATAATAGTTAATCTTTTAGTAGTGTTTGGGTGAAACAACAAATCAAAAATGGGCTAAATCCAATAGGATCTTAAGTATTTGTTCGTCAAAACAGGTCTAATCAAGTTGTGCTGACCTGTAATACTTTTTCAACTTATATCTTAGATTATATAAGAAGTTAAAGTATCTAATATTAATATAGAAGCGGAATTTTTAAAATAGTAATGTAACTGTTTCTGGATCTAAAACGATTGAGCAGAGGTCGCAAGCATTTAATACTTTTGACACATTACTTTTGACTCATTCTCTCTAAATTGACTCCTTTTGACCCCTGATCCCCCCGCTAAATCTTTAGGGATGCTGATCTAGTACACATTTAAAAATCACTATACTAGGATCATTTTTGTTTATTGTCTTTTTCATCATCTGATCTTACTAAACTACGTCTTGTTTAATTTTGATGGTAGGGTTTGGTGAATAATTTAATATCAGTGGGGTTTGGACGGGAGGCTGCATTTGCGGCTGCAGTTTTGGGTGACAATGCTCTTATGGAGAAATCATGGCAGGATACTGGAATGCTAGCAGAAGCTGTGCTTCATGCCCATGTATGATCATGCATCATGTCCACCACTACGATCATGGAAACTCGTTTTATGATAAATATTTTTTATTTTGTTTTATGAATAATTCTAACTACCGTCATCTTTCCAGGCACATGGAAGAACAACACTCAGAACTTTAGTTCAGACTTGGAACAAAACACTACAAAAGGAGATGGAACATGGCCCTTCAACAAAAACCGATGCTGCGAGTGCATTTTTGGCTTCTCTTGAGGAACCTAAACTCACTAGCCTTGCGGATGCTGCCAAAAAACCACCAATTGAGATTTTACCACCTGGAATGCCATCCATAGATGCTCCCCTTCCTGGAATCCAGAAAAAAACTATGCCAGCTGCACCGGGTTCTCTGCAGCAACCACCTAAACCCTTGCAGATTGAAGGACCCCCTTCAGAATCAGATGCTCCACCACAGCCTACCGCCGAGTCAGGTGCTGTACCGCCTCCTGATGGCACTGGTTCTGTGGCGCCTACTGATGGCACTGGTGTTGTGGTGCCTACTGATGGCACGGGTACTCCGCCACCTAATGATGGCACCAGTACTCCGCCACCTAATGATGGCACTGCTGCTCCACCTCCAACAGCAGAATCTGAATCAGGGATCCCACCTCCAACAGCGGAATCTGGGGTTCCAGTTCCACCTAGTGCAGAATCTGGAGCTCAACCGTCAGAATTAGCAATGGATTCAGGTGCTGAACCTACCCAAGATTCAGGAGATACACCGACAATAGATTCAGGGTCAGTATCTGGTGCACCTACAACAGAATCAGGTGCCAGTGGTTCACTTGAGTCTGAACGTATTGACTCTAGTGTACCTTTGGAAAATCAAACCCCTAATCCATCAATGATTAACCCTGCGGAGCCAATTGTAATGGGAAATGAGGCATTTGTAAATTCTTTAAGTAGTATACCACCACCAACAGAGGTGCCACCTCCTCAGAAGCCCGAAATTCCAAGGCCAAGTGGTGTCCGTGCAGAACTACCGATGGCAGATTGGACTTGATTCCTTGTTTGTTTAGTCTCCATTATATAGAACTTGAGATTTTTGTTTTTGTTTTCCTTATATCGAGAGTTGCTGATTCCCCCTCCCTCCTTATTTTTCCCTCCATATCTGTTTAGCTTGCATAGTTCATTATTTGGTCTCTGTTGTTACATTATGTCTCTAATTGTCCTCTTGTATTTGTTGTGTAGATGGTTGAAATATGTACCTCATGATGATTTTTTTGAAACAGGCTATGATTGACATCTTGCTTTTTATTTGTTATACTGTATTTGTTATAATTACATGTGAACATTTTTGTTTGTTCCTCGCAAGTTTTGCTTATCATTTTGAGAAGAGAAGTGAGTTGTAGTTTTGTACACCATCAAAGATGCGATTAATCGATACCATACTCAAAATGCCATTTAGCATTTTAGCGTTTAAAAAAGCTGATTTTATGCTAAAAAGATGTGTACTACGAATATTAATTTTCTTCAACAATCAACTACAGTACGTACATAGCAAATTCTTTCAATGTCCCATTCTGGAGGTTGCTCGAAACGACATTGCCATATAAACTATACGAGTATACCAAAATTAAAACCTAAAAAATTACACACAATACTTTGAAAACAGTCAAACACAACATGAATGAATGCATAATTGAAACAAAAATATCTAGAAAGACAAGTAACATGTTGATAAACTCCTATTCTATTAAGAACGAGAACCGTCGTCTAACACAATAGCGGCAACATCATCGTTTATGGAATCCTGTTCTTGATGCTGTACGTTGGCTTGGGGATTGGTAATAGATTCATCATATAACTGTGCTTTCTCTAAATAAGGCTTGAAACCTAATTGTAGAGTGAGATACCCGAAAGCTACTGCCCCAATCACCACTAATCCGGATCTCATCCCATTTTTTATCGCCTCCTTCATGATTCTCTTCCCCAAACTGATTGTGGAAAATTAGGTATTTAATTTACAGACAAGTGCAGTCGTCAAAAGTTACAATAGTAACCCCTAAGGTTTTACTTGTGTGTTAAAACTTAACTTTTTAAGTAGAGGTTTGGTTTGGAGATAAAAGAAAGAAGCCCAATGACTTGACCTATGTTAATTTTAGGTTTTCGGTTCTAGTTATTATCCTATGATTGACACGGTCGGATATACTATATAGAGGGGGCATCGAGCAGCTAAGCCCTCCTAAAAATTTTCAAATCATATAAAAGAGAATTTTTTTTAAAGTATTTACAATATTTTATAAAATTTGACCCTCCAAAATTGAAAAAGCAAAAAAAATTTTTTGACCCCCACCTTATAAAATCCTAGCCCTACCCCTGATGATGGATATATAAAGTGATAATTTTGAGTATATTCCTGACCCACCCGCAAAGAGCATGAACGCGAGTAAATCGCACGTTCACAATTCGTGTTGAGGCACCGATTCAAACCCATAACCTGCTTGTCATACATGTGAGGTCTGGACGTTTGTGATAGCTATATCACTTATCAACTCAACGAGAATTTTTTTTTTTTAATTAATTAGTAAAATTGTACATAGGCCTAAAAACTTTAAAAAATTTGTGGCATTTGAGATGAGCCAATCATATATTAGGTTATCTTCCTTTTCTCTCATAAATTTCTCACTTGGTATAATTCGTTGTCTAGAAATATTTTTGTAAATATATCGTGACTTTATCATTTATTTATTTGCTATACTCTTTAGATTTGCATCGTCCACTTTTTTTTTTTTTACATACATCTAATTGAGATCCAAATAAAATTACAAATTTTGCTCATCCCCAACGTGTAGCTTTTCAGCTTCATCATACCGAGAGGTATTTCAATTATATTACCTCAAATTAAAGTTCATTTGTATGCCTCCATAGGGTACTACCAACCACAACATCAATGAAGCTCTTTTGCCCTTCTAAATACAAACCATATTTGACGTATTCAGGACTTAGGAGATTAATTTAGTTTTGGACTTGGGAGTTTCGGGTCTGTAACTTTCCACATATGTTATGATTTCTTAAGGCGTTCGAAGTTATTTTGTGATATATTTGAAGTATCTATCTGATGTTTGTCGAGGACAAGATTGCAACACAGTATTGCCCCCTCCAACAAAAGGTACTAACCTCAATTCTGAAGGTTCAAGCATTTGATAAGCAACTACATAAAGAGGATGTTTGATCACAACCCACTACGGTACATAGAAGCGATGCTCAATTTAGGCCACGGCTAAATAACAAATGGCCGTTTTATAACCCTAGATAAGTTAAGGAAACTGAATTCACAAACACAACATGAAACCAAAACATCCTACAAGCCAAATGAAAAGTACCCATATAGTAGCATTGGCATACGCCCAATGTCTTCAAGATATTACAACCATAGTATGCTCTTTTAGTATTTGATAGTTGAATAGTTGATACATCTAGGTCGTTACATCGCCGATAGTTTCTGCACGAAATATTAAATCACATTAATGGGTAGCATAGAAAAGGATGGCAAAGAAAAGTAATTTTACAAAAATTCAGATCAATGAAGACGATACTTGCTCTCTTTGGACCATTATAGCTGTTGCTACCAAATTCTTGGATCACTATTATTGTAGCTTAGTATCTTCTAAGACCAACAAAATAGTAGTGCTAATATGACCATTTTTTCATCATCTAAAAAAGTATAAACCTTTACTGAACGGAATCAAGAAGTTCTACATGAGATTTTACACAGAATGGTAATAAATTTGGCAATTTCAACCCATTTATAGGTAGACAAGTCGATTTGGCTCATATTCTTTCTCTGTGAATTCAATGGGTCAAACCAACAACATTTGCTGAAAGTAAACCTCCCTAGAAGAAACTAGATTAACAATGATAATCGAGTTTCGGTAATGATCGTTGCTATGTTAATTTTGTTTATAGAAGCACAACAGTGTTAAACAAAAAAGTGTTAGCAGGTCGGCCCAACCTTGCTTCCCATACTAATATGTTAACCCAACCCATCTGACCCACCCAGTCACCCACAGTGACAACTTTAATATCAAGGATCAACTACAAAAAGGCACATAACTAAGGCCGTTAGTGTGATAGTATAAGAATTTCATTCCCATGATGAAGATCGTCAATTGGAAGCAGTAGTCAACTGACCTCATATTAAGCATCTCCTTGTGGTTCTTGTTGCTGCTGCTGTTGTGGCCACAGAGGTTGAGCCATATACGGATTAGGCTGCTGTCCGTAAAGGGCCTGAGGATCAACAGGCTTACCCATATACATACCTGAACCACCAACTTGTGGTGGCGGTGGCTGCATATAATAATAAGGAAGACCCTCAGTTGGCGGGAGGGGCCCACCTCTAGGGATTGTTGATGCAAGTACCTCGTCTTTTAAATCCTCCCGTGGTACTATATCAACTAAGAAGTCAAAAATATCAGTCCTTGTGATTGCAGCTGCAATGTCATTTTTCTGAAGTGTCCTTCTCTTGTTCTCTTCAGTGTGGTTCCATGACCTTAAAGTCAACTCAAGGATGAACATTTCACATGCACGTGCAAAGATGACAGGGGCTTCAGCAGATATCATCCTCACATCTTCATCAGCCTTCATAATTTTCTTAATTCTAGCCAACGGGAGACTATGGTTTTTAAAATCAGTTGTTTGCTCGATTTCTTGATACTGATTTGCCCAGAAATTCTGGAGTTGTTGATGCAACTGCTGTTGTTGTTGCTGGTGGATGTGCTGATAAGCGAGTTGCTGTTGTGCAAGCTGAGCTGGAGGTGAAGGAAGACCCACCGACTGTGACGTCTGAGTTGTGGGCCCAGGCCCCATCATTTGGTTTGGTGGATACGGGGTCACGCCATATGGCATTTGACTTGGTTGCTGACCATGGTCTTGCTGATCCATATTTCAAGCTTTTGTAACAGTCTGCATCGCACAAGAAGTGAATAGATTACAATATTTTGAAATAAAGATTGCAATAACACGCATACATGTTACACATGAAAGAGGTGTAGAGCTTGGACCGTTAAATACTTATGCCAAATACAGATATGTATATGCCAAATTTTCCCATATATACAGCCACCAATATATTCCTATTGATGATATAAGACAAATCGCCTGACAATAGTAATTTTCTTTTGAGAGGATCAATTCAGGTCTAGGTTTTTTAAAAAAAATCTACAACAGGCCAAACAGGTAAAATAATATTAGATTATACATATATGTATAGGCCAAATGGGTCGGGCGGATAAAAAGTTGCCCAAAAGGTAATCTTAATGCAAGCCTCTTATCATTCTATTCAAAAACTATCACTGAAATATATAATATCTGTAATAAAGCTTGATACAAATTATTTATAGGAGACGACAAGACGTAAATGTTTTGGATGATTATAGTTTTAAGTCAACCCAACCCAGTACATTGTTTTGATACGAATCCGCTTTGACCCACTACCCAACCCACAAACCACCCATTTTAATACCTCTGGCGAACATGAATAACCCTTCAAAAGACCTCATATGCTCAATGAACACCAACACAAATCTATTTCAACTAAAAGCACATGCACTAAGTTGCTCATTAAATTCTGAAAGTGTTTAATCATTTGACATCAAATTCCCAAATCCTGAACAGAACAAATGTACCTACTTGTTTTACAAATTATTACTCTTTCAATAACATTCATTACCAAAGATTCATATGACAGTCATCATGGCAGCAGCAACTACACTTACCAGTCTAACACAAAAGTCTACTCATTTTGGCATATCAAACCATGTTCAAAATTAATTGAGCAGGATTCTTTTATAAAAGCAAAAGGCATCGATACCGAGTTAGATTTAATAATACAAAGTTTTCCAGCAGATAATTACTCCAATAATAATATTTTGTCAGCACACTTACACATAAAATTGTAAATATACTCAAGTTACATATTTTGAACATATCCAGCTTCTTGCCCTAATTATAAAATATGAACATTCAATAAATTATCAAAACTGTTCAAACACAAACATAAAAAAAAAAAAAGTAGATAAAATTCTTCAGGCAATCAAGCCTACACATTTAAAAAGGAATCTACGGGCACAAAATTATCATAAAAATTCCAGCATGCAAATAATAGATTACAAACTTTTGAACGTGATAACGTAGAGAGAATTATATATCCACCTTGTTAATAGTCTTAAGAGCTTCAAACGACTTCGATCAAACCAAGAAAAAGCTCAAAAAGATATCTGAAAGAAAAACGAAAGAAAAATCAATAGGGAGCTAAATTATAGCTCGATGATACTGAATAACTAATCAAAGGGTAGAAAGAAACCTTAGGTAGCTAAACTGATTGATTGATTGATTCAGATGATGAGAGTGAGCCAAACAGAGAGAGTTTTGAGTTAGGGTTTGCAAGTGAGAAACAAAAGAAAATGTTAGTATGTCTCAACTGGACGTATTCATATTTACGTTTTTGTATTATTTAATTAATAATTAATTAATACTATTAATATTACTTTTCCGTCCTAATTTAGTTGTCCAGTACGAAATGCACATTATTTACACAGATTCATGCGTCAACCAAGATTAAATTTATACCCACCAAAATATTTTCTAATTAATTAAAATTAAAAGTGAATAATAATTTTGGGACATCTCAAAATGAAATATTAGACAATTTTTTAGACGATGAGAGTAATATTGACCACCAAAAAATAATTAAATGCTAACATACATCATATTTGATAAAATTAGTTGGTAGCTAAAATTGGAGCTTATACTTAAGCTCAAAAGTTAATCTTATTTTCTTGTAAGTGTTTGACGTATCGATGCTGTTGAAGCTTAAATATATGAATTGACATAAAAAAACGTAAACGTAAACGATAAATAAGTATATAAGGGGTATTTATTTGTTTTTTTATTTCATAAGCTAATAACTTATATTTAAAAGCTAATTTTATTAATTTTATTTTTTTCTAGAGCTTATTTTTCAATAAGATCCTAAAATTTTGTATATCAAACAGTATTAGAGACTTGAGCTTATAGAAAAAAATATGCTTAGTGTATATTTCGCAACAAGTAGCTAAAGGTGAAGATTGTAGTTAACGAGTTGATTTTACCCGCGCGTTGCGGCGGAACAGAACAAAGTTTTAATTTTAGGTGAATATATTATCCCGCATCTTGAATTAAAAAAAATACTCTTAAGATATCAGAATATATATATATACTAAGACAATAATTATCATACGTGATTTCGTATACATGATTACAATATCAATCACATCATTCTTATACAATATAATAGATTGAACAAACTAAATCAATGTTCAAACGTCAATATGTAAATATCATAATTTAGTATATCTTGTGCATAGTCACATATCATATTAACTTGTTAAGATAAAAGAGTGCACACAGTTTTATCAAGAAAAAATAAAATTTCACTTAAAGTTGTTATGCAAAGAAACATCATTTATATTATTTTTATTTATTGGGGTGAAAAAATACACTCTTAAACTCCAATATAAAATATGAAATTTTTAGTTGATGCGTGTATGTTTAATTTTTTCTATCATACAAATATGTATGTGTATATTTGAAAGAAAATAAAATAATAACATACAATTTATTATTAAAATAATTTTGTTGAAAAAAATAATTTGGAAACATTGTTTTTTACGGTGGGATAAAAAATACATTTTAAATTAACGTATGAATTTTATAAAAGAATTTAAGTTGACGAAGGTATAATTTTTTTATGGTTGTTTTTTATTATACTAATATGTATGTATAATTGAAAAAATGTACAGTAATACAAAATTTATAGAATACTACATAAAAATGTTAAGTTAAATTATCGTTCGCAATTGTTCGTATAATTTTGTCATAATAAAATTAGTATAAAACTTTGTTGTAAGGAAAGGGAAAAAAAATGTATAAGGTATTAGTAAAAAAGGGGGGAAAATTAAAGTTAAGAATGAAAGGGGGAAAATGGAAAATGTTAAAATGGAGAAGTGGTTAAACTTCAGACGAAGAAATTGAAAAATAGCTAAAGGATGAAGGGTAAAAAATGAAAACTATATAAAAGTTAAGGGGTGAAGATTGGAAAAGTGCAGGGTAGAAAGTGAGAAAGTAATAAAAGTTAAGGAGTAGAAAGTAAATAGTGAATAACACATAAAGGGTACGAAATAAAAAAGTGCTAAAACTTGAAGGATGTACAATGTAAAATGATTGGGCACTATTCATACAATAGTGCCCAAACATTCCTGCTGAATGTTGTAGTTTCTAATGTTGAAAAGATTGAGATTGGAGTTGCATATTATCAATTACCAATTAATATCAATTGTTTGTGGTTTTTTTAACCATTATTTTTCTCTTAATAATGTGTGCTTTTGTAACACCCCCGTCCCAATAATGAAACGAAATGTCACATTTATTGCTAAATAATTAAAGTCATAACAAAGTTTAGAAGTAATAAATGACCAAGGTTCAAAACAACCATAAATGATGTCTCAAACTAACTCCAACTATCAATAATAAATATAAGTCCAAACTAATAAAATGAAAGGTAGGTCTCTAAGGCAAGTCCAAGTCTTGAACTCTCGCACTCATCCCCTTTGACCCTGATTACCTGCCGCAGAAAAAGAAAATGCGGCTAAGCGAGTTGCTCAGTGCGCGGATGTTGACAGAAATAAACAGTAACAATAATATATATCTCAATGTAAGAATGAAGTGAAGTAAATAATTTAAATTGTTCAAAATTCATCCATCAAATCATACCACCCTTACACCAGAGTAAACAAATGAATAAAGGCTGAGGCAACGAGGGGTTGGGTTATTTTATACCGAGTACCCTAAACAAAACAAAATATCCAAGCTGCACACACCGGTGCCAAATAATATCATATCTCGCGCAATATATCACAATCACACACTGGTCATGACTCCAGGTGGTTCCCCTATATCGGAAGGTGTGTATGGCACTACACCACACGGCCGCTCTACACAAATCATATCATATCAAACGTATCCTAGGATGCATCCATACGCCCCCCAAATAATACAAAGGCTCACCCGAGCATAATCACACAAATAATGGCTCACTCCAGAGCATAACAAATAATATCACAAAAAGTGGGGACGTCGTGGACTAATCCCACCGCCACGGTTGGTGCGATGTCATTGTGCCGCAATGACGCCCCTGTGGTCCTCCACAGGAAGCTGACTCGGTATACCTATCTCCTGTCTACAAAATCTAGGGTTCTATGGTTGCACAGTGGACATATAAACTAACCACACACCAGAGTATGTCCACCATGCATATGAAACCTAAATCAAATGAATCAAAGATAGCTCGCAATAATGAATTTCCCAAGATTTCCAAAATCATTTTCACGCAATATTCTCAAAAGTTTTCACAATTTATCAAATCTCAAATAATAGTTTGGCTCAAAACAATTTAGCTCAAATAGGGAAATTCGGTCACACAAATATATCAAGAGATCAAATGAATCACAAGGATAGCAAAAGAACGCAAGGATATCAACAAGGCATATCACGATAATGCTAAAAGAAGAGTACGGACATCCGTACCTGAATAAATGTCTAAAGCTCTCAAAGTCAAGAAAACTGTTCACAATCCTCGACACGATCTACAGTAAACAATAACCCTATTTAATATCAAACTTTGATCATAAGTATTGTATTAATTGCTTATTATCCTTCCCTTATTGATACTTTAGCTTCCTCCGCATATTCAATAATAGTTTGAATTGTTTAAGGTCTTTTTAATTCTATAATACACCAAATTAATTCAAAGATATCATAATTAATGTGGTTCTGAAATGTTAATAGTACAAGTCTAATGTTACATTTATAAAGACTATATCTTAAATTTTTATAGCATGCAACTTTAGTCTGTTTTAAGATGACAACTCAAGGTACAACTCTAAGAGATATTATATTACTAATTAACAAAATCTATTTCAAAATCGGTTACAAAAATGTTGACTAGAAAGGCTAAATTTGTATTGCAATAAATCTAAAAATCAAGTTTATAAAATTAATACATACTTCAGGGGTCAATTATAAAATTTCTAATAGAGATAACTCATGAAAGTTCTTCTTCTACTTCTTCCTACGTACAAATTACATTTTGTTTTATAAACTTTTTCCTTTAACTTAGTAGTAGAAAGTAGAAACATATGTACAATAAGAGGGCAAAAATGTAATTTCATGATTCCCTTAATTAATTCGGTAACTTCCCAACTAGTTCGGGGTCTGAAACGAATACCAATGAACACCTACATGAATTAATATGTCTTCATTATTCGTACGTACTGAAACGATTTCAATCTCAATATTTTCAAAAAAAAAAAATTATCTTCTTGATTGAGAAGTTATTAAGTAAACCAATCCTAAGATATAACAGAGTATTAGTATGAATTTTTAGGTCCCGATTCGCTGTAAAAGTCATCCGTTTTAATACCCGAAATTTCCCGCTAACGTCATTGAATATGATTTCAGACTACGAATCTAAGCACATATATGTTAAATTATCTAAGGGTTACATATCATTTACACGTCCCATTATTGACTATGTGACAACAGATTTCAAGTTCCTGATTCACGAACCCGCAAGTTTTCGTTTCATCTCCATGTATAAGCGTTAATATTAATTATAACACACCACACACATTTTTTTTTATTTT
Source organism: Pseudognaphalium luteoalbum (assembly GCA_963422505.1). Classification (NCBI taxonomy): domain Eukaryota; kingdom Viridiplantae; phylum Streptophyta; class Magnoliopsida; order Asterales; family Asteraceae; genus Pseudognaphalium; species Pseudognaphalium luteoalbum. The sequence continues at coordinate 122,550,372 of OY730194.1, forward strand.
TTTTTTTTACAAAGTCGGAAACGCAATCCTATTTATAATATACAATAGATGACATGACGTCATCTACCAAAATCATTATACAAGTTATAAGTATTAGATGATAATTTACAAACTAGTAAAATGTATCTGGGCAATATAAGTATCACAAATAATATCAGAGTAGCCAGGGTCAACCACTTCCAAGCACTCCTTGCCCAGTCCCATTCAAGTCAAACCTGCAAGGAGTAAACAACGGGATTAGCACGAAGCTAAGTGAATAAACCAGTTACAAACGGTTTGACTTAGCTCAACATAATTAATTATCAACAATTAACACATAGACTCAACATCACCAAGAGGATCGGTGGTCCTTGTGGCGCCCTCAGACCGCGGTGGCCCACCAAGCAACTCTTATAATCACTGCAGGCCATTACAGTGATTTACCGATAACTGTTTGCTACCTTTAACCAACATAAGTTCCATTCACAACACATGTTCACGATTATCAACGCGATCCGGGCTAGGGTTTGGGATCGCGTTGATCTGTTCTTCAGCTCAAGAACAGACCTGCAACTCTATGTACGAACCCTAACTCCAAGTTTAACATCACAACACATCAAACTTAATATTCCAAACTACCAATACCTCAATTTACACTATACATCATCGTATAACATCAATAACAAGTTTCATCTTTCAATTTCATACAATTCATATACCTATCAAAATGAGATCAAATTATATATGAAACTAAATCAAACACTTACAAGATTAGATGAAAAAGACAATTGATGATGATGATAACCTAACTTTGAACAACAATCAAAAGCCCCAAATCTTTACTTCACTTTATCTAGGGTTCTTGTTATGAATATTTTAAAGAGTTACAAGTGAAACAAGAAGATTAGGGAAAGTAACAGAGTAAGGAGGTCGGCTCTCCATTAAACCGACTTCAATAAGTGAGTATTTTATATCCGTCTTAAATCTATTGTCTGGAACCTAGAAATCTTTCACGAGGAATATTACTTTATTTTACTGTCAACTAGAATAATTTAAAACATGTAATATTTTACTAATCACAACAAGTTCTGGAACTTATTTATTTAAGTTTCACAATAAATAATAATATCAAATAATTTATAAAACAATTAATTAATCAATTTAAAATTAGAAATTACCAGGCTACTGGAGAGGATGTTACATTAATGATGATATTTATCATTATAACTCAATAAGAAGATTAAAGGATTAAGCAAGCAATACATAAGTGATGGGTTGAATGTTACCTCCTAAACGAACTTTTATTTGAACCAAAATTAGACTCGCAGAAGCTTTATTCTCGCTTAGTTCCTTACTTTCTCTTTGTATTTCTTTCTCTTAGTTTTTAGATTTCTTTTCTATTTGTCTTGGTAGATGAGAGTTTAGAATTTGAGAGTTCTATATAACGTGATTTAGTGCTGATGGAACCTCAACTTGCTCCAAAAGAAACGCAATACAGGTGACGTACTTCTTGACGTCTTCCACTTAGTCCTACGATATATCAAAGTTTCATTCTTTGTTATCCTTAAAAACTTTTAATTAATATAGTTCTAAGGCATGTGATGATGATAATTATTATTACTTAATTTATTTATTTTCTATTTAAAATTAGTTTGTCATTATTTAGCATATCAATGTAACTTTTAAATATCATCATTTTTTGCACCTTAATTATTCTGTATACTTTATATGTATTTATATATACTCAGTTTAGTTCATTAATTACAAGGACTATTAATATCATTCCCTAACTGTATACAAGTTTTATTAGGGTTATTATAGTTTTAATATAATAAAAGTTAATTAGCTTGATGGAAAGTGTGTCATCATCTTAATCTTTTGGTCTTGAGTTCAACTCTAAGCATTTAATGCTATTTTTTTTATCTTTATTAACTTAGTTAAGATAGACCAACAATTTTAAATAAAATAAAAATGTAGTCCAAAATTATAATTATATTAACTTAGTTGAGGTAGATCAACAATTTTATATAAATGTAGATGTAGTTCAAAATTTTATCTACAAAAGGTAGTAATAAAAATAAAGAAATGATTAAAAAAAAATAGTTTCTACAATAGATGATAAAATAAGTTGATTACAATTTCTATTTTTAATCATGTCACGTGTCTTGATTTTTTTAATAGACATACAAACCTATAAACTCGAATATTACATGGATAATCAAAAGGTCACTGACCTAGCAATCGTGGGACCCTCTAACCTTCAGGTTGTTGGTTTAATCAAGTGATGGACATCTTCTTTATATATTAAAAGAAAGTAATAATTAGGTAATCAAATTTAATCGTACCCTTTAAATGATTTAACATATTAAATGTGAACCATTGATCTTAAATTGAAAAGAATGACTACCTAAATAGTGAAGATGAGGTGACAAAAAGACTAAATTACCCTTACCCTTTTAATAAGCAATTAATTAAAAATTTAATTAAAATAATCAACATTTAATGTTTTCAAATAATTTAGAAAATATTATTTAATTAAGCATTAAAATAATGTATTTAAAGCTAGCTTAATGGAAAAAACCTACTAATCATTCAAGATCATTTATCTACATTCACTTCGTTTTTTTATTTTTTTTTATTATCACTATTATTAATTAATAAATGCATTAGTCTTTAAGTAATGTATAAGGTGTTTACTTTTTGTCAATTTATTTGTTATCATATATTATTATTATTGACAAACTTAGTTATTGGATGACTTACTTATAAATATTAATAAACTGATTAAGAGACATATATAACGTTATGCTACAGTTTTTTTTAACTATGTTATGCCTTTAATTTTTCGTATAAAAAATAACTACTTCAAAATCAAACTCCATCAAAATTCAATTCTATGACTTTAGTTACGGATGCTCACACCAGCGTGCACAAAATCGAATTATATGCAGAGATATACGATGAGAGTCAATTGAGTCGGAACAATTATATTTACCATTTTGGCAACATACGTGATTTATCATATTGTTCATTAGTGATGGCGATTTCGTTTTCAGGTATTGATGTTTTCTTATTATTGATCATAAATTCTTATCAGAAGTAATAATAGTATTTGTTATAATATTTAAATTTTACCCTTTTGGATTAATAAATTTTCTTAATTTGTTTATCTTGATTTTTACATAAAAAGATACATGTTGATCTTGATTTGTTGGCATAGACATTGCGATTTATGCATCCTCTCATGAGAATAGTATGTTGAGAAGACATACTCCCTCCGTCTCAAAAATAAGGGTCTCATTTTGACTTTTAAAAGTCATTATCTTTCAACTTTGACCTTAAATATTTTTTATTGTGTTATATAATACTTGATGCAAAATATATGAATGGATTGAGTTTTCAATGTATTTTCTTTTGTATAATTTTCATCAAGTATTATATAACACAAACAAATATATTTAAAGTCAAAGTTGAAAAAGAAAGACTTTTAAAAGTCAAAATGAGACACTTAATTTGGGACGGAGGAAGTATTATTTATTAGGTATTTCATTTCTCTCACTGTATAGAGAATTTATCTTCAGATTACTTGGATTTAATGATTGATGGACATATAATTTCAACACTTTAAATATTATCTTCAACTTACGTAGCTCGACACCCACCGCAGAATCTGAATGAAAGTGGTTTCCTGACAAGAATATAATAAAATGGTGATCTTCAAAATCTCTTTTCCATATGTGAAAGTCAATCTGTTATAGAGGTTTTCTTAGTTCACCGTCCAGACATACGAAACCTACTATGATAAGAATAAGTCAAACACTCTAAGAAGTTGTGTAATACATGCATATATATATAGTATATGCTTGCTATTCGGATGTCGCACATCAACTTGATCATGTTTTACCATTTATCTTTTCATGTTATCTCTTTAATGTTTAGATTTCAAAGCACTATTGTCAATGTTATAAATGTTCTTAATAATGTACATTTAAAGTTACTATTAACAGACAAACATATCTCCTTCAATTCAAAACATTTATCCAATGTCATCCATGAAAAAAATATAAACTTTCGTATTAAAAGCATGAAGTAGCCCGCAAATTTTGCGGGATATAATCTAGTATGTTTTATAATAGTGGAAAAACTTGTACATATTTGTGGTAGGTAGGTGTGTGAGTGGGGGTTTTCCTTTCTAAAAATATGCTAAATATATACGACATGACATATTTTGCAACTATATGTGAGTAACACTTTAACTAAGTAGTTCAGGATTCAAGTTTCAACGAAGATAATATTTAATATATATATATAAAACAGAATATCATGGAGGATTTTAGACCTTTGATTAAACTTCTTAATTAGAAATTAATGATCTATATTAATTTCAAATAAGTACACTTAACACCCCTAATACTTTTTGGCAAACATTACAATTACAATTTATAAAATAAACAAAAAATTATCAAAAAAATATATCTGGATATGTATAACATAAATTATAACATTTAATTAATAACTATTTAACAAATTTAATAATATATTAATTCTTCATATAGTTTCCAGTGTATATAACATAATACAACATGTAATATTAAAATATTTACCAAATTTAATAATATATTAATTCTCCGAATTAGTTGCAAAAATACACGGCCTAAACTCCAAACACCTAAGATTCTTAACAAACCTTTTAGATATATGTATTGTATATTTTTTTATTCTATATCATTTAAGAAAAAGATCATAAAAAATATTTCCCTAATGAAATCCCTATAACCCAATATATACTATCCATTTTTTCTAGCCTTCCTCATTCAAATCCTTACATATTATTGATATTATTCCAAAAAAATTGAAATCCATGAATCCCTTGGAGTCCTCTTTATCAAATATCAATGGATCAATTGGTGATAATCCAAAAGATCAAAAAGCATCCAAAGGTATATGTCTACTATTTAACCTATTATCATGAACTTTTATTTATGAAATTATATTTGCATTCTTTTCTCCATTGTAAAAGAACCTCCACTTGAAGACCCCAAACAACCAAAAAAATTTGACGGTATTATATCTTCTTTTATTACATTCCTACATTGTTTAACATATTTTGACTCTTATTTTATAGATGATGACGCTTTTGGTTCTAAAGGTCCAAATGTCCACCGCAATTTAGAAGGTAAACATCCTTGCTAAACAATAATTAATTTCGTATGTTGAAAAAATAATGATTTGTAAACCTGTAATATCCCGACATTGACACCAAAAGGTATAATAAGATTCTTTGTAAAACATATTATTTGGTTTAAATTGAGAGTTATTCATATATATTTTTTAACCATTTGTTTGCAGGAGAATTTGTTCCACAAGCTTTTGTTGATTGGGTTAGATTCAATGCAACTAAAAACAATTGTGAAAAATGAGAAGGAAAAAAAAACAAGTTCCTTCATCATCCTTTTCATGTTGATGTTATGATCTTTGGATGCTTGAAAATAGAAGACACACGTTTGGACTATTAAACAACCACATATAATAAATAAAAATAACAATATATTAAACTAACATATAACTTTAGGATGTATTAAATTGTCTCCAAATAAAAAATATATTATAATAATATACATATTACAAACACATGTGCAACCAATATATCTATAACAATGAAGTTTTACAATAATAAATTTTATTCACCATGAAAGCAAATTAACCAAAATAAAATATAGCATACTACATTATATTAGACCTTTTAAAATCATTAATATAAAAAAAATTAACAAAAAAAATATCGAAGCCCGTGTTGTCGCGGGTCCTTCACCTAGTACATAAAAAAATATGTAATTATATGTGATATGATAGGCTGTATATAATTTGTAGTTTTAATTCTAACCAACACGAGTTTACATGAGGTCATAAATTATGATACACTTTTTTGCAAAACGTTGATAGTCGGTCCACACGCTCCGCCCCAAAGCAATGTTGAGAATGATTAACAATAATACTTCGATTTCATTATATAAGCAAAATATTATAGGTATACAAACATTATTCATTGATTTAGATTAAATTATTTTTGGATAACTCAATCCGTGTTGTATTTTATTTTTCTTATATGTAAACGTTAATAAAATGGTGGTTAGTTTATTAGTTTTAATTCAGAATTTAACCTAAATTTCTATATATGGTAGTTGAGAGTGATTGTAAATATTTATAAATTTTTTTTATTGAATGTATAATATATACTTTGAGGGACTTTGGGTATGTTTGGCAAAACTATTTGTAGGCTGTAGCTGTAGCTGTTGGTTGTAGCTGTAGGCTGTAGCTATAAGTTTAAGCTGTAAGCTGTAATTTTGTTGCTGTAAAATTGTTTGGCAAACTAACTGTAGCTGTAACTTTAAAGTATAAAATGACTTAAAATGAGCTTTTCATTTAAATTAAAAGCTACAGCTACTACACACCAGCTTTTCAATTTGGAGTTTTTCATTTAAATTAAAAGCTACAGCTATTACACACCAAACAAGGCTTTTATTATTTTTGGAGGTTCTATTTTTAAAATTAAAAGTTAAAGCTCCTAAAAGCTCCTCACCAAATAGATCCTTTATAGTGATTTTTCATCATGGAGTTTAAGGAATATAATCAAAGAAAAGAGTAAACTCTCTTATTACGTACCCAATATCTCTATAACTACTTATAAACATCTTCATATGTTGAGTCTTAACATCTTAATTTTTTTTTTGACTAATTTACCTTTATCACACTAATAAATAAATACCATTTCAAATATGAAAGTCTTTTCTTTTTCAAATATTAGTTCTTTCTACTTTAGTAAATTATGTGTTTATGATAGATTCATTCAAAATTAAGATATTTTGATTATCTTTTAATGATTAATTTTATTTTATATTATTTAACGAAAATAATATCATACATAATGAAAATTTATCAAGTAGTTGCTACTGCTGCATTGCGCGGACAATATACTAGTATGGATTAAGTAATTTAATCAAGTTTACCGGCCAATTTTATTTTGTGAAACACAAGTATTCAAACAATCAGACCCACCATCACGACATATATATATATATATATATATATATATATATATATATATATAGGGTTGGGTTCTTGTGAGAACATGGAGATTCCGTGAGAACGGTGAGAACACATCTTAGCCATCCATTTTTTGATCAAAAAACCTGATTTTGGAGGTGACACTTTTGTAAATACTTTGAAGTTTGATTTTGGTGGCTTCACATCACCTTTGCTCATGTGAAGTTTTTTTTGTTTAGTTTCACATCATTTTGCTCATGTGAAGTTTTTTTTGTAGCTTCACATCATTTTGCTCATGTGAAGCTTTTTTTTTTAGCTTCACATCATTTTGTTCATGTGAATTTTTTTTTAGCTGCACATCATTTTGCTCATGTGAAATTTTTTTTCTTTTAGGTTCACATCATTTTGCTCATGTGAAGTTTTTTTTTTAGCTTCACATCATTTTGCTCATGTGAAACTAAATTTTTTAGCTGCACATCATTTTGCTCATGTGAAGTTTTTTTTAGCTTCACGTCATTTTGTGAGGTTAAGTTTTTTTTTTTCCTTTAAGATAAGGTTATGATGCTATAAATTTTTATTTGTATAGGTTATCATAGTTTTAAGAAGATTAAGTAATTTTTTTTAACATTAGTTGTTGAAGAGATTAATGTTTGTACATATCAATTCACTACTTCAAATATTGTTGTTAACAAAAATTAAATAAAACTTCACCATATTAAAACTATTGTGAAGCAAAAAAATTTAAACTTCACCTAGCAATCCTTATGTGAACTCTTCAAAATCAAACTTTAAAGTATTTACAAAAGTGTCACCTCCAAAATCATGTTTTTTAATCAAAAAATGGAGGGATGAGATGTGTTTACACCTGGTCAAAAAAGTCAATTTTCGCGCACAATTTTTACTTCAATTAATCGTACTTAATACGCAATTATAACAAAGTATTCGAAAACTTTATATATATATATATATATATATATATATATATATATATATGTAATGCAAGATGATTATTTCATAATCACTAGGAAACAAATATGATAAAACGCATTCTAGTTATCTGAAACTGCGCAAAATTTAGTTATAAAACTTTAACCCAAACATTTTATTTTATAAAATGTTTCAACTCAAAAATATTCGAAAATATATAAAAGAATTTTATAAATTAAAAATATTATTTGTTTTGCGATCGGGTACAAAAACACGGGTATTTTGTACTGTAGTTGAAGACCACAGTCCCTAATTTGGGGATTTGAGTTTGTATAAGCCGACCCAAAAACCCCATTTTTACTCCATCTCATTTTCTCATCTTCTTCTTCTTCTTCAATTACTCTCTCAATTTCTTCTCTTAAATTCTTTCAAAAATCACCAAACAATAACAACAACCATTAATCATCATCATCTTCTCACTTGTTCATTATCAAACCCATCTCCATCTCTCTCGGCACCACCGTCAACCACCCATCACCGCCGACCACCACCACCGAAATCATCATCTTCATTTTCGGAATCATCAAAGGGAAAGGAACAAGGAAAAGAGTAGCAACAACAACATCATTTTCTTCATCATCAAGCTTGGTTTCATCATTTTACCACCAACAAAACCCACTTTTGATTTGTAAGAAAATCCCTCAATTCCTCTTTAAATTCATGTTTATATAACATGCATTAGCCTATATTATCGTTATATAAGTGGATTGTGTCGAAAAATTGGTTGAAAACCCGTTTTCCTTTGAAATCGTTCGAACAGCCACGAGTGTCGCCCACAGACCAAAAACAGTGTCAGCGACACTTGTCAAGTGTCGCTAGTCAAGTGACGCAAATAGTGTCGCATCTTAGTGACGCAACTCAGTGACGCCTCACAGTGTCGCATCTTAGTGACGCAACTCAGTGACGCCTCATAGTGTCGCATTATTAGTGTCGCACCGCTAGTGTCGCATGTAGCGACACTAGCGCAGTGTCGCTAAAACCAGTGAGCTGAAACCTTAATTTTTCACTAAGTGTCGAGACTCAAATTTTTACCACCTAATTTTACTCCGAAATGGAATTTTGGAGCGTTTTCACTACGATAACATAATAGAAATAAAATTTTTCCAAGCTGACCTGGCAGCTTGACCCCAGCCAGGGGCTCTGCCCCTTGGACCCTGCCAGGGGTTGCCACCCCTTGGACCCCGCTACCAGGGGCGCTGCCCCCGAACCCCCGTACACGGTTTTCAAACCTGAACGACAAATGAATACTTACACAACTCACTTAGACAAACTAATTTGTCTCGTACTCATATAACCTCACGTGTTTAGGACACTAGGAGGTTACCCATCGGACGACGCACATATCGTAGGATCGCTAACTCCTCAGGTGAGTTTATAGCCCCACTCTTTCAACTATTTTACTATTTTCGGGGTGAGACGCATGCACAACTACTGTTTTCGAATTATAGTGAATAAACCTTTATAATTCACACTCAACTATATTACCGTTATGTAATACAAAATGTGTAATGCTTAGGAATTACACCCATTATATTGTTGTAGAACAATATCACTACTTAACCTAGATAGGTTGCCATTGTAAATTGTTAAATTGTTGAAAAACAATCACCATCACATAACTTGACTAAGTTATCATTATGCATTGACCATATTGTCGTGGGACAATACTATCAAACACATTAGAACTAGTTAGTTCTACCTACGTTGGACAACGACTAGACTTTTACAGGATTGGATTTCCTTTTAGGAACTAAGATTGCTGCTACATTTTAGGATGGAGTGTACTTAAGTAAACATTAACCACGGACCTCATTATACTTGCTAGGCTGAGGCTAGAAGTATACGTTAGTAACATACGTTAGTATAGACTCTTTATACTAATACAAAACAACTAGGTGATGAGTTATTCATACCTAGGCTTATCGTGATAGACCTAATATTTAAGTATTGTATATACATGCTTAGATACACTAAATCACCATCATGGGTTACATGATACTCGGTAGGACGTGTTTGTTGATTTGACTTATATATACATACATATATATATACACATACTCGTACTCTATCTCGAGCACTTGATGCTACCTATAATCTACTTATGTATATTGGTATACATACATTTACACAAACACAATTACTAGTCGGGCATGCCGTAGTACTGCCGGCTTTCGATTTTATACATTGCTTGCGAAGCAACCGGTCGATGCCGAGGAGGCACAAAACAATGCCACGGTAAAGTGGGCACAAAACGATGCCACGGTAAAGTGGGCACAAAACGATGCCACGGTAAAGTGAGCACAATTACGATATCGCGGTAAAGCGATACAATCGATGGATTAGCGAGCTTACACTCGGGGTTCACACACAATCGATGGATCAGCGAGCTTACACTCGGGGTTCACACTCAATCATGGATCAGCGAGCTTACACTCAGGATTCACACTCAATCACAGATCGGCGAGTTTACACTCGAGATTCGCATTAGTTAACGGATCGGTGAGCTTTCATGCGAGGTCGTTAACTCAGTATTTGATTTAAATACTCAATCATAGTCCTGCGCGACTACAATTTCATGTTGCTGGAGGCAACACAATATGCCAGGGGGCTCACTAACACCTTACTACTGAATAAGTAATATTAATACTTGTTACCATATGACGTGGTCATACACATACTCAAATTGTACTTAGGCATGAATTGCCACACCCTCGATATGACTATGTCATACACACACTTGTTAGCATCTAGGCATGGATTGTCTGACATCATCATAGTCATACCATTGCCTGATAGGTATCAAGGCATGGATTGCCATTTTCCTCGATGTACTTATGTACACTACTAAATCACTTAGGTATGAGATACCTCGATAGGTGTATTACACACAGATTTTACAATACTATATCAATACAAATCAAAATCGTGGATTTTGAATAATTTTCCAAAAACATTATGTTTATGTTTTCAACTAACAATCCTATGAACTCACCAGCTTTATAGCTGACTCCTTTTAGCATGTGTTCTCAGGTGTTCAGTAGGATTAGGATTGCTACAAGATATGCTAGCTCGAGTCGCATGTTTTCAAACATCCGGATTTCTCTGCATAACTTTTGTATTACAAATTATGTATTGAAATTATTTTGCGAACTCGCAACTTGTATACACTTTTATTATTGGAAATGTATAACTATTTTCAAACGTCTCATTTAGAGTCGTTCATTATGCACCTTTGTGCTTGTGATATTTGATTTGGTAACACCCGACCCGACCGCTTCCGCAACCCAAAATTTGGGGGTGTTACAACACCGTTCTCACGGAATCCCCTTGTTCTCACAGGATCCCAAGTCTATATATATATATATATATATATATATATATATATATATATAATTTTTAATTTATCATATTATTGCTACTTGTGATCACAATTACAAAAAACGAAATGAAGATCTAATTAATTACTCCGTTGTAATATTGTCATCATTCCGTAAAAAGTAAAGCTATGAATTATGCCCTTTTTAGCTATGTTTTTCATCGGAACAAATTTATTTGAGAGGAAGAGAGTATATTTTTCTACGAAAGATAGAAAGGTAATAATAGTAGTATAGTAATAAATTACTAGAAATTACGGAGTAGTTGATTAACTTCACATGTATCAATTGGTTTCCATTGGGAAACAGGAGAAAACCTTGACTTAATTTCACATGGGGATGCGTTGTATACTATAGATGTTGCTTTAATTTGGGTCAACTAAATGGTGGATACTAAATACGGATAAACAGTATTGCTACTTCCAATCAGCAATTAACTTTTTATAATCGTTATTAAAACTTATATTTTGTTAAAGAAGTATACATGTTATTTAAATAATGATAATACTTATAAAATCATATATTCTGATCCACTGAATACTTCTCATCTTTCTGTATAAGGCCATATGTGTTAGGAACAAAATATGGATATACGTAATGTTTTGAAAACCGCTTGAACAGGTCTGGTCCAACCGGTTCGACCGAGATTTTGAGGTTTTCCGACCGGTTGAAAAGACCAAGATTTTACCGGTCAACGGACCAGACGGTTCGGTCAAAACCGGGCGGTTCAACCAGGAACCGGACTGGTTGAGCCCGTTTTTGATTTTTCTTAAATTATTTTTGGCCCGGTTTTGGGACGGTTGGACCGGAACGGTCAGACCGGTTCAACCGAAAATTGAAGGATTCCGGTCCGATTCGATTTCCGGTTTTAATGACATTGGATATACGTAAACATATATAACTACTTCAACTGACAATTCATGCATACTCAATAGCATGTACATCGATCGCTTACAAACTAAGCAAATGAGAAACTAGCTAGCTAGTTCCATACTTTTATTTGCGAACATTAAACAAGGGTTAGATACATCAAATCAAAGAAACACGGTTAAATTAAAGCATAAGATGATCGAGTACGTGATTTGATATGGTGTTGACCATTAGCATGCTCGAAAGCAAGTCATTCGGGTACTTGGGTGAAGTTGAACTTGCTGCAAGAGGTTCCTCGAGCTAACAACGAAGAGCTGAAACCCAATCTTTGCTTCTCTAGATCGAAGAACAAGAAATTATTCTCCATTTGATACGTCCCGATTACAATTGCATTTTTGACTCCTGACCCACCATCAACAAAAGCAAGACATGCAATACCATTCCCGACGTCCTTTAACAAGTTGTCTTCAGCAATGGTCCAGATTGCCCCACCTTCCATTTCAAGATCAATATCGGGAACATGATACCAAGTACGAGAACTAGGTCCTCTAGCTCTAAAACAGAGACCAAAGGGTTTAACTGCATTTGCGTGAGGAAAGTTTTTGGTAGCTTCTGAAACGCTTATGATAAGCGCTTTGTAGATATCACTTCTGAGTGCGGTATAAGGCTTAATGGTACTAAGTCTCACCGGACTACCTTCCGATAAGGGCAGAGATATTTTCTTTCCTTGCATTAAAATTCGATTGATTTTAATAAAATATCCGAGGGATCTGGAAGTCTTTCTAATCATCGGAGTATAAGAAAGAGATTTTCTGAGATCAAGATTTGGAAAAGAAGTAAAATAAAAAGGCCCGTCACCCAAAAATGTCACCCCGAATGTCGATGAGGAGCTAGGTAGACAAAGTGCGAATTTATCTGCTTGGTTTGGATTATAAGCTTGACGAGGAAATGATAATGCAGACCATGAAAAGGATGCAACACCCCGCACACTTTTAGGAAAGGATCTCAACAAGGAGGAAGGTGCACATGATAATACAAATTGTGTCCCGAAGGGAGAAACTTGAAACAAACTAGGATTTCGCCCATTAGTTACAGATATAGTCACCAAATCTGTGGTTAGTTGTGATAATTTACAAGATTTTGAGATGGGATTTAAGGGGGTGACGGCACATATATTGCAACCATACTTGGACGTGATATTGAGAGAAGGGCATGTAGGATTGACATACTTACGAGCTTCTTTGCACGAAGTATCATCAAATCTCAAGGGAAATCTGCATCCTTCTTCTAGGCCACAGGCTACCTCATATCGACCCACGATGCAATCTTTCCAAGTGAAAGGAGCATCGAGGTCGATGAGATAATACACTTCTCCGTCCCATTGTGGTTCACGAAAAAACCAAGAAATTTTGTGAAGAGATGTGTTGGCATCCTTTATTATTGGTATGACTGAGGTATTGAAACGTGGATATTGGGAGAACACTATGAGAAAAAGATACCAAGACAACGAAAAGTACGCTTATGATATGCATCTTCAAACCTTGGCTTGTTAATAAAACGAACAATAAATTAAAGATGATAATTATAAGTAAGGGTAGAGTTGATTAGCAAAACAATCCATATATATATGATGAGGTTAATTGAATCTTGGTTTAAGATACAACTTTATAGATATGAAAAGTTTTATAGCTAGTATGATAACACAATCAAGATGAAAAGTCAACTAAGATGGCTAAGTTAAGCATTCACGAATCACGACCCCCACGAGGATCGCTGACGTGGCTCTTGAAAAAGTCACTAACTAATTTGATTTACGTTACTAGCGAGGTACGGAGTATATAAATTTTATTTTTGAATATAACTATTTTAAGACCCGCAAAATTTGCGGATTGACTTTATGATATATCTTATATGAATGTGTTATATGGATTTAATAAGTGTTTTGGTGTTAGTGTATGGTACATCGATTATATAGTTTTAATTTTAAATGAAAAATGTATTAAAGATTTGAATTGTGACCGTTGACATCCATAATCTAAGCATTGTAAATTCGAAATTAATAAAAGAATTTAAAAAAGCAGTAGTATGAGTACAAATACACTAAAATTTGTCGGAACCCGAACCATTAACATCCATGATCCAAGAATTGTAAATTGAAAATTAATTAAAGGATTCAAAATAGTATGTCGTACAAGAATTAACATCATTGGGCGATTGAATGAAGATATTAATCTTTATTAAATGAAAATAACTTATTGAGATTTTTTTCAAAAAAAATAAAAATAAAAAAGATTGTAGGAAAAGTTTGAATTATAGAAGAAATAACAAATCATAAAATATTTGGAGGATTATTTACAGTTAAAGGAAAAATATAGGTTTTAGTATGGGTACAAATATACTAAAATCCATCGTAACCTGACCAGTTGATATCCATGATCCAAGAATTATAAATTTGAAATTGATGAAAGGATTCAAAATATCAGGTTGTATAAGATTTTAAATCATTCGGCGATTGAATGAAGTTATAAACGTTTTGGAATTGAAAATAATTTATTGGGGTTTTATTCAGAAAAGATAAAATAATAAAGGTTGTAGGAAGAGTTTAAATTATAGAAAAATAATAAATTATAAAATATTGGAGGGATTATCTACAATTAAGGGAAAAGTAGAGGATTTATATTGTAAATATTAAAGGGTGTATATTGTAAATATTAAAGGGTGTATATTGTAAATATAGAAGGGTAAATTAGTCTTTTAGTCATATAATAATAGGATTAATGATGTCATGAAATAAATTAAATGTTAGATCTTAATAGTTGATCTTCATCTAATGATCATTAATTTTTCAAGATTTTTCTTTTAATATATAATAAGATAGATTGCTTTAAAAGAAAACTACTAGTGTAATAATCTAAACGAGTAGAGCTAACAAATGATTAATAGTTACCTTGTATGAATCATATATTTGTAAAATAATACGGAGTATATAATATGCGATATTGTAAGATTCTCTTATATGTTTGTACGTACTTTGTACATATACATGTATGTTACTCTCTATTAATATCATCAGCATTTTAAAATGGTAATAAGTATAATCCTAAATTGTAAAGATCATAGCACAAAATTACTGAGTTCATTGCCTACCTTGATAATAAATTGAGTATGTTGTATACATTGAAACATTTTAGACCAGGTAAGGGCAACCCATGACTTCCTAGAAGTCATGGGTTCGAATCCTGTTATTTGTATTATTTATCATAATAATATCTACCACTAATAAAGCGAATGACCCACAACGTTAAGACTTAGTTGGTGCGAGTTTCGGCTCGAACGTTGTAATATATATGATGGAGGTGATTTCCCTGACAATGTTGGACCTTGTGAGGGGTTCGGTCGTGCTCCATTAAAATATGAAGCGGCTCTAGTGGGTGGTCCAAATACCCATTTTTTTGGACCAGTACGTAGTTGATTTGATGCATTTACGTACCCTATATATTATATATATTGCTAATAGGTAAAAGGGAATGAGATCATTTGAAAACAGAGGATAAAAATAAAAACGGTGATGTAACATCACCTTACGAATCTAGTGACATTATGGTAATTTCCTGACTTTAAATTATTTGTTTAATGTGTTAGGAAATTAAATTGATTATTTCAATTTGTTTATCATGAATGAGTAGTCAAAAAGTCAAATGACTTATTGTGACCAGTAAATTATTGTTTATTTTAACTTTATATAGTTGAATGTAAAATAAAATTGTTGGAATCGTAAATGGTTTATAAGTTCCAGATAATAGATTTAGAATATGACTAATTTCAAAGGAATATTGGGTCGGTTGGGAAAGAGCCGACTTAATTTTTCTTTAAAACCTCACATACACACATTACTTAGAAATAAAAGAGAAAAACATGAAAATCATCCCTATGGGTTTTACGATTCAAACCAAAAACAAGAAACCATTCAATTTTCATTTTAATATCTAATTTTAATCATAAAGCTCCATCCTCTTTATCATAATTACCTCCATCACCTTCTTCTCAAATTGTTGTAAGTGTATATTCTTGTTTTGCTTAGATAAGTTACTTTGATTTGGGAATTTAGTTGATTGATGAAATTGATGGTAGTTAACTTATGTTGATGATTTTATGAGGTTAATAAACCTGCTAATGAACTTAGAATCTGGATGGTGGTCGATTGGTGGGTATAAAACTCGAGCAGCACAGGTAGCAAAAAATGCAGGTCTGAACGACCTAACCAATCGCGACGCGATTCAGAGAATATCGCGACGTGATACACCTAACTTCGCAATGCGATTTAGTATGTTTGGCGACGCGATTGTCCATGTTTAGGTAATACCAACGAGTAACACATGTGATACTAACTCTGTACGATATGTAAATAAAAAAAATTCGTCGAAAAGTATAACTTGTGACGTGACAAATCGAAGAGAAAAAAATGATGATTTTTATGGTGCAACTTTTATGATTTTTCAACTTATCGTTTATGAAATATTTAAGTTTAAGAAATATGGGGAAAGTAGGTTTTGTGATACGTGACACATTCTGATTGATTCCTCCATTCTTAAAAAAAAATCATTCTCATTTCAACCTCACCCAAATAATAAATTCACCTGATTAATTTATACTAAATAGTAAGTACATCGTTTACAAACGGGTGAATTGTGCATGAGAGAATAATAAGTGTATACTTCTACTAATTTGCGATGAACGAGGGTTAGACAAATCACAATTAGTTCCAAATTCTAAATTAAAAGAGGAAACACAGACTAAAGCATAATGTCATGAGTACGTGATTCATTATTGTGTTATACATTAGCTGATTAGCACCCTCGAAATCAATTAAGTAGTCATTCAGGTACTTGGGTGAAGTTGAACTTGCTGCAAGAGGTTCCTCGAGCTAACAACGAAGAGCTGAAACCCAATCTTTGCTTCTCTAGATCGAAGAACAAGAAATTATTCTCCATTTGATACGTCCCGATTACAATTGCATTTTTGACTCCTGACCCACCATCAACAAAAGCAAGACATGCAACACCATTCCCGACGTCCTTTAACAAGTTGTCTTCAGCAATGGTCCAGATTGCCCCACCTTCCATTTCAAGATCAATATCGGGAACATGATACCAAGTACGAGAACTAGGTCCTCTAGCTCTAAAACAGAGACCAAAGGGTTTAACTGCATTTGCGTGAGGAAAGTTTTTGGTAGCTTCTGAAACGCTTATGATAAGCGCTTTGTAGATATCACTTCTGAGTGCGGTATAAGGCTTAATGGTACTAAGTCTCACCGGACTACCTTCCGATAAGGGCAGAGATATTTTCTTTCCTTGCATTAAAATTCGATTGATTTTAATAAAATATCCGAGGGATCTGGAAGTCTTTCTAATCATCGGAGTATAAGAAAGAGATTTTCTGAGATCAAGATTTGGAAAAGAAGTAAAATAAAAAGGCCCGTCACCCAAAAATGTCACCCCGAGTGTCGATGAGGAGCTAGGTAGACAAAGTGCGAATTTATCTGCGTGGTTTGGATTATAAGCTTGACGAGGAAATGATAATGCAGACCATGAAAAGGATGCAACACCCCGCACACTTTTAGGAAAGGATCTCAACAAGGAGGAAGGTGCACATGATAATACAAATTGTGTCCCGAAAGGAGAATTTGGAAACGGACTAGGATTTCGCCCATTGGTTACATATATAGTCACCAAGTCTGTGGTTAGTTGTGATAATTTACAAGATTTTGAAATGGGATTCAAGGGGGTGACGGTACATATATTGCAACCATACTTGGACGTGATATTGAGAGAAGGGCATGTAGGATTGACATATTTGCGGGCTTCTTTGCACAAAGTGTTGTCACATCTCAAGGGAAATCTGCATCCTTCTTCTAAGCCACAAGCTACCTCATATCGACGCAAGATGCAATCTTTCCAAGTGAAAGGAGCATCGAGGTCGATGAGATAATACACTTCTCCGTCCCATAGTGGTTCACGGAATGACCAAGAAATTTGGTGAAGAGATGTGTTGGCATCCTTTATTATTGGTATAACTGAGGTATTCAAACGTGTATATTGGGAGAACACTTCATGAGAAAAAGATACCAAGACAATGAAAAGTATGATTATGAGATACATGTTCAAACCTTTTCTTGTTAATAAAACGAACTATAAGGGTAGAGTTGGTTAGCAAAACAATGCATATATGGAGGTTAAATCTTGGTTTAAGATAGAATTATAGATAGTATGACATAACATGTATTTATATAGAATCAAGATAAAAAGTCAACTAAATGGCTAAGTTAGCATTCAAGACCCTCACGAGGATTGCTGACGTGGCTCATTGAAAAAGTCATGAACTACTTAGATCTACGTTACTAGCTATAGGTATAGGTATTTAAATAATAATACAAACAATGGATTGCTTAAATGGAAACTATATACTACTGTAATCTAAACAAGTAGAGGTCACCAAATGATCGCGATTAATATATATAGTCAAATTATATGAATCATATATACTTATACAAAAAATATACAATACAAAATGTGGTATTGTAAGATTTTCTTGTTTGTTTGTTCGTACTTTGTACCTATACGTACATGTTACTCACTTACTCTCTGTGAATATCATCACGTAGTACACCATGTATATATCGATGCATGCATATAATAGAGCACATATTATATTAAATTGCGTGGAAGTAAATCCTCACAATCTTAAAATATTATTTGCATCATACATTCAACTTAGAGTAGTTGTCACTTCGGGTTGGATCCTAACAAAATTCAATGGGTCATAAAATTCATTTAAATGAGTCCGGATTTATGAATCATGATCCGATCCAAGATTCAACTAAATCAATGAATCTGAATATAATCGACGCTTTTAATATATAAAAATTAGGAAATTTTGTATTTTTATATTATATCACTTAATGAGCAATGTTAATTCAAAATAACGTAGTTTATTTTTTGAAAAACTTCATTTAGCATAAGAAAGTTCCATCAAAAGAGCATCTCCAACGATACATTCTCTAAAAAAATTTCTAAAGCTTTGGATTATTCAAAAAAGCTTTATATAAAACTCTACAAAAAGCTTTTCAATATTTAGTGTAAATTTTATTACAAATCTTGAGATTTAGTAATTTAATGGTATAATAGTCTCTATGTCTTTGGATTATTTTATTAGCATTTAGTGAGATTTATGTAAAGTTAATCTAAATAGCTTTTAACAAAAAGGCTTTTAAATGTGTCATTGGAGATGCTCTATATATACTAAACATTTACATCATCATTCGATTAGTTAGGTTTACTACGCGAATCATTTTCAATTATACGTGGTTGATAGATTGGGATAGGTACCATATTATAGTTTTGCTACATCCATTATATATATATATATATATACTTATTATATAAAGAAACCCTCATTCTTAACATTACACAATAAAGTGCCATGTGTCATTTATCTTTTAATATTATTGAAAAAAATATATATATATTTTGTTAAACTTAATTAATATTAGCATTAAATTGAATATTATCATATAACTTAATCTTTTTTTATTATTATATATTTTACACTTGATCCTTTTTCACATCTTAAACTTAATATATTAACATTAACACTAAAATACATCGTTAACTTTAAAACTCAACATCTCAAACCTTAAAGAGATGTAGTAAATCAAGATATTATTTTTCTTACAAAAATACATAATCTTTAGAATTTTATACTAAATATCTAACAAAATTTCATTTGTGTAATAGTTTCTAAATAATCTACTATATGTACTAGTTGTTACAAGTCATTGAGAATGCATTTTTGGAATATTCATTTTAATATCTCATTCCCTTTAATAATTTACATTGCATATAATTTAAGATGATTTTTCAAAAAAATATTTTCTATAATTTCAAACTCGTTTTTATCTTTTGCGTTTCAATATATCATCTTTGTAACTTATCATATGATTTTTTTTTGAACAGTTTTATTTTCTTCTTTATTGATAACTATACGTCAAACATTTAATTTTGAATATAAGATACACAAAACATTGAAAAAATCAACGTTAGCATACTTGGAAAGGGGTTGTGCATCGCACAACCCAAGTATTTTCTAGTATATATATATATATATATATATATATATATATATATATATATATATTCTACTATTATAGAAAACCAAATGAATTCTAAGCTTAGACACCTAAGTATCTCTTTTAATAAATTTTTATTATTACTTTTTGATTAACTATTAACCATTTATTTATATATTATTTGTTAAATTTCTACAAAAAAAACAAGACAAGTTATTCTTAATAATCAATAAATTAACATCTCATAATTAAATCACTTCTTTTTTAACTCACATCACTCTTAGTGATCTTTTAATAATTTTTTAAACACTACTAACCATTATATAAAGAAAGCCATACATCTTTTTACTAGCTCTAAAATTAACACATGACACCATCTAATAAAAATATTGATATAATAATCTAATTATTATACCATAATTATAGTCTTAGTTTTTAAATTGAAAACAAAAATCATCAAGTGTAATAACCATAAATTATTACATTCTAATAATAGATCTCATGTTAAAACTTAAAATGAGCTTATGTTAGATAACGCTTATTTTTCGATCACTTCAATTCATATGAATATCAAATACTTAAAAATACATCAAGATTTTCATGAAAGTTGTCCATTTAGCGTCCTTGTTTATAAAAAAAAATTAGAACAAACTTAAGTTAAATATCATATTACCACTTTTATAAATTGGATATATAGAAAATATTTATTAGAGACGACAAAAATTAATATAAGTTACAATATATACTTTATTTGGCTCTCATAGAGGGATGTGCGTAGCACAGCCAATAGCTTAACTAGTATATATATATATATATATACACATACACATATACACACACATACATACATACATATATATATACATATACATACATACATACATACATATATATATATATACACATACACATACACACACATACATATATATATATACACACATACATATATATATATATACATACATACATACATATATATATATATATATATATATATAGAGAGAGAGAGAGAGAGAGAGAGAGACTATGAAACTTCACATAAGCTATCATTTTCGGTTAATGATATATCCACCATCTAAAATGGTAAATCCACCAAAAATATGCATTATGCATTAGAAATGCATATTTTTGGTGGATTTATCATTCTATATCATGAATTTATCACCACCCATCATTTTCAAGTTTCTTATATAACAATTGTTGCATAATGAAAATGTATATTATTTGTAGAAATCGTTGTACATATCTTTTTATAAAAAAAATTCCCAGAATTTTAATGGATCGATTCAGATGGGTCATGGGTCTACTAAGTAAAGTTTTGTGAATTGTGAAAGTTGAAAATAAATAAGCTTCACATGTTTATAGTACAAAAAAATTAAGTTTCACAATCAAAATTTTCTAAATCTATGTGAACTAAAAACAACAAAGGTTCACAATGGAAACCTATGTGTAAAAAATAAAATATAAGAGGTTCATGATGATAATGTATGTGACTCGAAAAATAAAAATTCACAAACTAAAAAAAATTGTGAAGACAAATTGAGATTTCACTGTTTTTCTTTTAAATCTTTATGTTCACCGGAAACTAGGGTTGGCAATTTCAGACACGGTCTAAAATCCAACACGAAACCGACTTGAAAAAATTAAGGTTGAAAGTTTTTTACCCATGACCCGTCAACTCGAAACCGGCCAACTTGATTATTTTTTGGGTCAGGTTTGGGTCACTCAATGAGTTTTGGGTTGACATGTTTTTTAAATATATTAAAATTTTTAGAAGTTTTATGTTATATTAATAATTTGATGTATTTCATGGTGTTTCAGTATTAGATTTTGATGAACTTAATAGGTGATATGAGTCTTTTGAATTTTATAAACAATTTTATGCTTATTAATGTGATCTAT
Source organism: Pseudognaphalium luteoalbum (assembly GCA_963422505.1). Taxonomy (NCBI): domain Eukaryota; kingdom Viridiplantae; phylum Streptophyta; class Magnoliopsida; order Asterales; family Asteraceae; genus Pseudognaphalium; species Pseudognaphalium luteoalbum. The sequence goes on from OY730194.1 coordinate 122,572,656, forward strand.
TTGATCCGAAATTGATCCGTTAACAGAAAGTGACCCAAAAACATGTTGATTTCACTAGAAAAATAGGTAATCTGGGTCGGGTCATGGTTGGGTTGAAATACTCAACCCAATTGTAAAATCAGGTCGAGTTTGGGTCGACTACTTTGGACCCACCAACTCGATAATCCGAACATGTCAACTCGATCTAACCTGAATTGTCACCTTACCGAAAGCCATTCCTAACTTTTACAAAGGAAATATACAACCCAGATCTAGACACTATATATAATAACTCACAAACCAACAAACACGAGGAAAATTTTAATCCATTTATTTGTTATGAAATATTTTGTATAGCGTAGATAAACGGTAACTTTTACCGTTTACACGTTCCGTTTTGAGGATAATACGTAGAAAGCAATGCTGACACGCTTTAGACTAACCTAACAGCTTGCTAAGGAGACTGTCAGCCAATCTAGGAAATACGACTCTAGCTTCTAAGGTTCTCAAATTAATCCAGAACTAATTGGGCTATGCGATTGAGGGCTAACCCCAAAGTTGCAAGTAATGGAGATTAAACTTGGGTCTTCTATATAAAATCCCAAACCTCCACCACTAGGCTACAACATTGAGGTTTATTTGTTACGAAATATAGTTATACACATAATAAATTCACCTAATTAATCTATAATCAATTGCAATTACATCGTTTAGGGTGAATCGAGAAAATAATTCCATACTTTTATTAATTTGCGATAAACGAGGGTTAGACAAATCACAATTAGTCCAAATTATAAATTAAAAGAGAAAACATAGTTAAAGCATAAGATCATGAGTACGTGATTCATTATTGTGTTATACGTTAGCACCCTCGAAATCAATTAGTCATATATTCGGGTACTTGCGTGAAGTTGAAGTTGTTGCAAGAGGTTCCTCGAGCTAACAACGAAGAGCTGAAACCCAATTGTTGGTTCTTTAAATCAAAGAACAAGAAATTATTTTCCATTTGATACGTCCCGATCACAATTGCATTTTTCATTCGCGAGCCACCATCGACAAATGCAAGACATGCAACACCTTTGCCGGTATCCTTTATCAAGTTGTCTTCAGAAATGGTCCAGATTGCCCCACCGTCCATCTCAAGATCAATATCTGGAACACGATATGAAGAATGAGAACTAGGTCCACTGGCTCTAAAACAGAGACTAAAGGGTTTAACTGCATTTACGTGAGGAAAGTTGTTGGTAGCTTTCGAAACGCTTATGATAAGTGCTTTATAGATATCACTTCTGAGTGCGGTGTATGGCTCAATGGTACTAAGGCTCACCGGACTACCTTTAGCAAAGGGTAGAGAAAGTTTTCTTCCTTCCATTAATATTCGATTGATTTTAACAATATATCCAAGGTATTTGGAAGTCTTTCTAATCATCGGAGTATAAGAAAGAAATTTTCTGAGATCAAGATTTGGAAAAGAAGTAAAATAAAAAGGCCCGTCACCTAAAAATGTCACCCCAGGTGTCAATGAGGAACTAGGTAGACAAAGCGCGAATTTTTCAGCTTGGTTTGGGTTATAAGCTTGACTAGGAAATGATAATGCAGACCATGAAAAGGATGCTACACCACGCACGCTTCTAGGAAAAGATCTCGACAAGGAGGAAGGTGCGCATGATAACACAAAATCTGTTCCAAAAGGACGATCTCCAAATGGACTAGGGTTTCGCCCATTGGTTACGTCTATAGTCACCAAGTGTGTGGTTAGTTGTGATAATTTGCAAGATTTTGAGATGGGGTTTAAGGGGGTGACCGCACATATACGGCAACCATACTTGGCTGTGATATTGAGAGACGGGCAGGTAGGATTGACATAATTGCGTGCTTCTTTGCACAAATCGTTGTCACATTTAATGGGAAGTCTGCATCCTCCTGCTAAATAACAAGGTGCACCAGATGGACGCACGCTGCAATCTTTCCAAGTGAAAGGAGCGTCTAGGTCGATTAGATAATACACTTCTCCATCCCAATTTGATACACGGAATGACATGGATATTTTGGGAAGAGATGTGTTGGGATCCTTTATTATGGGTATAACTAAGGTATTCCAACGTGGATATTGGGATGAAACTTCATGAGAAAAAGATACTAAGACAAAGAAAAGTATCTTTACGAGATGCATGATCTTTTCTTGTTAACAATCAGAAAAATGAAGTGAAGATAATAATAATTATATGAAAGGGCGGAGACTTAGATTAGCAAAACTATTTATTGAAGTCAAGTTTTGAGATAAAATTGTAGATATCAAGAGTTTTGCACTACAATATGTATTTAATTATAGGAAGGGGAAAAAAAGTCAATCTAGATGGCTAAGCTAGCTAGCATTCGATCAAGACTCTCATGAGGATCGCTGAGATGCTACTATACTTAAATTAGATTACGTTACTAGGTACTAATATTAGTATTAATAATACAACTATTCGAATGCTTTAAATGGAAACTAATGAAGGCTAAACATCTTTAATTAGCGGACAACTTGTATGAAACGTACGTTATACAATGCCCTATTTTTTTATTTTTTTTTACAATCCATCTATATATTAAATCATCTCGTAGTACAACAACACATACCCAATGGATATCTATATCTATATTAATATATAACGGGTTTGTGTTATGGTGTTAAAAGAGGAGAAGTAGTAAATTATCATTTTGTCCTTTTCGATATTTATTCAACCATTATAAATTTAATGTAAAATATAATTAATTAAAAGGTATTACATCATAATTAGTTTCAGATACAAAAGAAATCAAAATTTATTTCATTTGCAAAAGATTTAACTTCATGAATGTTTAATTATTTTTAAATAGTAGTAAAAGTGTAGCAGACTGGTTTCATGAGGTTATGCAGGGTGTTCATCGGTGCGGTCTACGGTTTACGGTTTGAATTCAGTTCGGTTTCTTCGGTTTGGAAATTTTTGGGAAGCAAACCGTAAACCGAACCGTAAACCGAATTCGATGTCTTTAACCGAACCGTAAACCGAATTGGAATATGGTTAAGTTTCGGTTTGAAACCGGGTTGAAACCGAAAACCGAATCGTTGTTTCTTGTGCTTAAAATTTTGCAATTTCCATTATTGTACATAATTTTAAAATGACAATTCACTTGCAAAATTTAGAATGTTAAGTCCCAAAGTCCACAATACAATCGTAAGTTACAAGCTGTAGAATTATAACATTAAACTAACACAGTTAAACAAAATATATCTACGGGTTAAATGTATTTACGTCAGACAAAGTAACTAAATTTTGTACTGGTTGGGCTTTTTAATTCAATTTATGTATAGGTTGGGCTTGAATGTATGTAACATACTAAATATAATATAAAAATTATTATTATTACTAATTATACATATATTTAAAAATAATATAAATATATAGTATGTTTGAATTCGGTGTTTGGTTTAACCGTTTAAAATCTTTTTGAAACCATTAACTGAACCGTAAACCGTTTAATGAATTCGGTTTTGGTTAAAACCGAACCAAAAACCGAATTTTAATTCGGTTCGGTCTAAAATCGATTTTATTCGGTTCGGTTTCTCGGTTTAAACGGTTTCAAACTGTATATTGTCCACCCCTAGTTATGAGTTGAATTTTGTATTACAAAAGGAAAATTATATTTTCCCCGGGATAACTCGTTGGACCAGTAACCTGAACCTTGACCTAACCCGATAAGAAAAGTTAAACGAATTGATTGTTCTGGCTTAGTAAGTTAAAATGCTTAATTTTGTATCGAGTTTAAAGTCGTGATGAGATTGTCAATGTGAATGATAAGAAAATGATATACTACATAGTCTTATATATGTTCTCAATTATTCAAGGACATGTTAGATAAACACATTAATACACATAGATTTTTTATCACGCTGCATCAAGGGTAATATGCATCAAAGGTAATAGGCTAGCTATTATATACAATTTACATTTTTAAATACATATTACTCCGTGGATTTTACATTACCTCACAATTTTAAATGTTACTGCAATCGACCTTCAATTAGAACGGGTTAAACGGAAGAAAAATATTAAAGCAAGCCCAATTCATATGTTTAATAACATTCTTAGCAGTACCTCTATGACTTTATTAGTTGACTTTCATATTAATATCTTGGAACCTAATCTTTCATAACAAATATATCGATCCACAGATCACATGTGTGAAGTGTAGATATAGTCGTTAGTCTTTTGACCCGAAATACTACTTTGATTTTAGTGATCTACTGTATTTGACCGGGGGATCATTTTAATTATCTTGCAATTAATATAAAAGTTCTACAGTTAAGTTGACTTGGTCAAATTATATATATCTATCATAATTCCCTTGCTCATTTCAGTCTTCTGAGTTTTGACCAACTAGGATGTTGAAAACATGATGTATTTTTGTCAATCTTAACTTTTGAAATGTGACGTGTTCTTAATATGATGTGGTGATAATGTTTAATTGTTAAAGTGTATAATCTAACGTGAAATATAATAGAAGTTGGACTTGCTTAGTCTCAAATATAATTAGTATTGTGTAGTGTCGTTTTGTTCTTTGCAGGTAAGTTCAAGTGTTTTTAGTAAGTTTAGTAAAAGTTCGAGAATAAAATGTTGAAGTGTACAAGTGCGGGGGACTTAGTTGTAACATTGTTCATTAAAAAAAAGTCAATAGGTAGATTGTATTTTTGAAAATGATGATTGACCTAAACTTAAACTTATAAGATCTAAAACTGTCTGAAAAAATTGATCAAGAGAGAAGAAATTCAAACAATAAAAAAAATAGTTCTACTTAAAATTGGTTGAAAGCATCTACGACCGAAGCACATAAATATTCAAAACAAGAAGTCCATTAAGGCCCATTAATAAACTCCAGATCGGTTTCGTATCGTTTGCTATATCCACTCGTTAATTATATATCCGGATCCGAAACACATTACCAAATCATCACATATCTACATCTACATGGAGAACCAACCATCACGTGTCACAAAACTCACATTTTTCACGTTTTTAAATGTAAATATTTTTCAAACGGTAACTCAAAAAATCATAAAAACTGCACCATAAAAATCAACGTGTTATTCTCTTCGATTAGAGATGTGACAATGTATATTTCGACGAACTTCTTTTTTCTGTTTTTCGGTGGATTTTGAATACAACTGACACATGTGTTACCGGCTAGAAGCACATGTGATACCAGCGAGTAACACATGTGATACCAGCTAATTTTGTACAATTTGTAAAACCCACAAAATAAAAGTCGTCGAAAGTATACCTTGTGAGATAGCAAATCGAAGTGAAAAAAATGCTAATTTTTATGGTGTAATCTTTATAGTTTTTCAACTTACTCTTTGTGAGGTATTTAATTTTAAAAAACGTGAGGGAAAATGGGTTTTGTGACACATGACACATTCTGATTGGTTCCTCCGTTCTCAGTCAAAGTTGATAACTCCACTTTTCTATGTGTATACATGTATATGGATTAAACTTTAATGTGTTTGATCAAAGATGATCTCTCAGTATTTAACTATCTGCATAATTACTCACATTATACATAGAACATTAGAACTCAAGGCTTCAAGGGCTTATGCATTATTGTCATACTTTATGAACTATTGGAAAAACAGGTAACAACCAACAAACCTTTAGATTCGCTTACGTATAGGAATCTCTAATGTTTAATCCGTAATTAAGTTACCTTAAGATATAAACTGAAATACGTGTTAACAACGCAGGAAATATGCGTGACATAATTTCTTCTAGTCGCCACACAACAAGCATGCTGAATGCACAGTTGAACTACTATCAGCCAGAAACAAAGCAAACTCCTAATTATAACCTTTATTCAACCCAACCTCAACTGTGTGACTAACAAACAACTTTGAAATCATTTTATTTATACAACTCTAGCTACAATTTAATCCTATTCACAACTCTGTCGAGATCATTATCAATAATGACAGGCCTGTTTAAAGATGGACAAACTTGTGAAGCACCAAAAGATGCATCCACCAGCAACCGATCAAAATTTGATCAAGAAACAGGTTCTTCAAATACACTCGTAATAGACCAAAGTGAAGAAGTCGTTGTTAAAAGTCACACCTTTTTATGCTTTCCGCTCCAAATGGACAAAACCCTAATTAGAATTGTAAGCAACTGCACTAAAAAGGCCACAGAATGTTATAACTTCATAAATTTGATATCATGGTGATGAGTTATTTTACATGGATGTTGCAGGTTATAGCAGAAATGTTGGGAAGTTTTATTGTTATGTTCAGTATAGGTGGGATAATAGCAAGCACAGAACTGGTGAGAGGTGTAGGTCTACTTGAGTATGCAGTCACAGCAGCATTAGCGGTTATCGTGGTGGTTTTCTCTATTGGCCACATTTCTGGTGCACATGTTAACCCTGCAGTCACTATAGCTTTCGCTACTGTTGGTCCATTTCCATGGAAAAGGGTACTAATTCTATGACATATATAATGGTTCTGTTGTTTCACATCTTGGTAACGCTAACTTACAAATTTAATGGTTCTTCTGTTTCAAAAAGGTTCCATTGTATATAGTGGCTCAAGTAGCGGGTTGTACATTGGCAACTTATGCTGGAGCATTGGTGTATGGCATGAAATCAGAGGTTATGACAACTAGACCACTTGCGGGATACAGTGCAGCATTTTGGGCCGAGTTCATGGCGTCATTCATCGTTCTGTTTCTTACTGCTTCGTTGGTCCATGCACCACCATCTGTATGTATACCATTCATCTTCTGGTAATTTGAAGAAAATTATAAATCGATCACCTGTATGTACACCCACCCTTCTTTTCCTTTTAAGTTGTGGAAATTTGGAACTGCATGTCTTCTATATTGATACATTTTTTATATTACAAAATTTGATCATTAAGATAAGCTGATAATTAAGCACTTCAATTAGCAGTTCCCAACACCCTCAGGGTATACATCTTGATGTTTATTGTATTAATTTCGTACTATGACAGAGATCTATATTTTTCGTTTCTAATATTCAGGTAACCCAATTTTCTGGATTTATTGTAGCAGTTGCCATCGCTCTTGGAGTCCTAATCACAGGGTAATCCTAAAGAAAATTCAAACACCAAATACAGATATAATATTACGGAGTATATTTCAATTTTGTTAAGTTATAGTAATGCATGCATCATTCATGCAAAAAATGATTTAAAAAAAGGAACTTTTTTGATGGAGAGCATCACTTGATTCGTGTCGTTATAAAAAACCCTGCGAGTCTTGGAAGTTGTTAGCCAAACTCAAGGATCATGGTCACCATGAAGAAATAAACAATACTCATTTTCTAAACAACAAATCATCTAAGAAAAGACTTGATCTTCACATAACATTTTTCTTGGTTGTTGTTGTTGTGACAGACCAATTTCAGGAGGATCAATGAACCCAGCAAGGTCGTTGGGACCAGCCATCGTGTCTTTTAACTTCAATGGTTTGTGGATATATCTAACAGCTCCAATACTTGGGGCCATTTCGGGTGCTTTCATGCTTCGTATCTTGAAGCCTTGTACCTCTTTAAATTCTTCACCCTCTTCTTTATCTTCTTCTTCTCGACGCTCTCATTTACTTCAAATTGATTAACTGTAATAAATTAATATCTATTTTACATTTTATAGCTTGTTAATTACTCTGGTTCATGTCGCTCCTTTTCACATCACACCCTGACTCTAAATTGGCGTTGATATGATTTGGGCATTTGGCCATTTGGGCGTGTTGTATGATGATCTGGATTAAGATAAACAGTATTCGCAACTGTATATCAACCAGAGACAAGTCTACATTTATGCAGTGCATGTAGAATGTCTAGTAAGTACTAGTATAATACTAATTTCATAGGACTGATGTATATAAAGGCTGGTCATCTAAGCTTTCAACTGTTTTCATTAATGTCATTCGTATATTCTAAATAATTTATAGAGCACTCGTGTATATACTTTATTCATATTTAGCGCCAACTTCTGAAAACAAAAAAACATATTGAAATGTTAATAGCATCGACCCGCATGCTATAGACTAACAAAATACATAATTTGGATTTTGGACTCTAATTTATCTTGATGGATAATACTGTTTGGACAAAGATAATTATAAATCTAAATAAAAAAATTAGTCATTTGCTAAACCCTGGGTTAATCGGGTCAAACCCGCACCCGATTATAGTTTTACTTTTTAACCCGTTACCCGACCCTAATAAGCATTTGGGTTAATTGGGTTGACCCGCTTAACCCAATTACGTCTTCAAACTCTATTAAACCTGACCTTAATAAGCTTAATAGGGTTTGGATCGGGTCAGGTCGTGTTGAAATTTTTGACACCCCTAGCGAGGAGGAGTCGGGCCGTTACTGGACCTCATCCACTTGGATGAGGCCCAGTTTACAATGTGCCGCATACCCCCACCCCCACCCCACCCCCCACCCCACCCCCCAATCAAACTATGACGTTTACAGCTTGAGCTCTCTCAGTTGCTATAGCCCAATTACATATATCTTAAAATTTTTGCCTATATTCATATTGCTCCTATCTTTTCGTTTACATTTATCCGAATTACTGTTCCTATTTATGTTTTTACATCCAAATGGTTTATACATTCTTATTATTAAGGGTGTTGTTGATAGAACAAATCATTTGTGCTGTAAACTACGGAGTAATAAGATTGCAAGGAAGTGAGGAACCATTAATATATTACAGTTTTAACCCTCTAATTTTGATATGTACCTATTCAGACCTTCATTTTAACTTAATAGGCACCTCAACTAACAGTACATAATTCAACGTTAAATCCTAGCTAGCTTCACCCATGTCACTCAGCGTACTCGTTTTCTTTGAGGTTCAGGTTTAACACTTAGACATATAATCCTTCCATTCCAGGTTGATTACCCTCCCGCAATAAATTTTGATTTATTTTAAGTTTATAAAATGTCAAGTTTATCCTTTTAATTTTATGAATCTGGCTAATCTAAAAGATAAAAAATGAAAAAGTAAAAAATAATTGTTTGGTGTATTCTAGTACTCCGTAATAAATAAGAGGCCGGTATGGTGAAAAGTTTGATAATGTTCGGTGTATTCTAGTGCAAGCATAATTTTCTTTAGACAAATAAAAATTAGTGATGTAGAAAATTAAAACTTTACATATGGAATATCATATACATGCACAGTTGTTATTGAAACATTAACTCTTCGTTTATTGACTTCTATAATTAGCTTTTCTTGAAATATTGACTTTATTGTAAATTGACCTTTTTAAGAGATTACCTTTATTTGTGTGCAAAATATTGACTTTATTGTGAAGTAACTGAATTATGATAATCATATCCTTTTTTTTTTTTTATGTTTGTATGTAGTGAATTATGATTATGAATATGATAATTCGTAATATTTTTCCCGATATTTAGTGATATTTATTTTGCTAAAGGGGATACATTTCAATGTTATTTGCTAAATTAACTTTAAAAAATGTTAACTTATAAATTTCGCTCAACTTATTTCATATCGTACCTACTGTGACAGAACTGCATTTGTAATCTACTACTTAACATTTAATAGAAAAGTATTGTTTAGGAATGAATAATTAATTAAAAGGCATTAAGCCTTTTTCTCCTGCCAAGCGAACAATATATTTTTTATTACAACCACGTCCCTATAAATTACATGGAAGTGATCGAGGCATATATACAGAAAATGCCGCATGGTGGCACATATAGTTACATAAAGTTGACCAACATGAAAAACACGCTTTGACTATTTTTGCCATGTCACCATTCACCAACATGATTCATCATTATTCTATCCACAAAGAAAAATACAAGATTTTAACTATATTCATATAGAATTTTTAATGTAACTGTCTTATATAAAACATAAGAATAATTAAAACTGCACACCAGACCATCATCACAAGTTGCCACCTTTATCATGTCAATTTTAAAGATTTGAAAAGATATTGACGTGGTGTTTGCCCTAGCTTTTAGCTTACAAGCTTTTGTTGTAAAAAGTTACAGCTAAAAAGCCTCAACTACTTGGCTTCACAAAAATAAGTTTTTTTTTGTAAAAAGCTACTAAGCAAAATCAATGTCTGACAAGGAAGGATAAGCTTTTGACAACAAAAAAGCTTAAAAAGCCCTCCTAAAAAGCTAACCCAAACACCCTCTAAACACCCTCTAGGTCAATTGGAGTACACTTTCAAATGAAATTATATATTGGTCTCTAGGTTATAAATTATACTATTAAATAAACAAATAATTTATTCATCACATGCATGTTAAATTGTTACTAACTATAAATTACTACAATTCGTATATTCAGTATTCACCAAAACATTCATCTTTATTCAATGGCTTCTTCATTTTCTTCTTTACCTCTAGTTTTCATGTGTGTCTTTCTATTGTTCCATTATTCTTATGCTGCTATAACCACACCTCTTCCATTTCTACAAGTAACCAAAGATGCCGAAACACTTCAATATATCACCCAAGTTTCTCAAAGAACACCTCTCGTCCCGGTCAACTTGACCATTGATCTAGGTGGCGAATTCATGTGGGTCAACTGCCAGCGCGACTACACCTCCTCGACCTATAGTCCTGCCATTTGTGGATCCCCTCAATGCAAACTTCTTAACACGACTGCATGTCAAACTTTATGTCTTAGTGAACCATCCCTAGGTTGCTCAAACAACACTTGTACCACATTTCCTAGCAACACCATTAGTAATACTGGTACCGGTGGCCTGATCCACGGGGATGTATTTGCCACGATCTCAACAGACGGAAAGAATGTTATGCCTTCTGTAACTATGCCACATTTTTATTTCGTATGTGCTAGCGATTTCATTAATGATGGTCTTGCTAGTGGTGTTACTGGCATGGCTGGTCTAGGAAGGACTGGGATGTCACTTCCGGCCCAATTGTCTTCTTATTTTGGATTTAATAACAAATTCGCTCTATGCTTGAGCTCGTCAACAACGTCTAGTGGCGTCGTTTTCTTTGGAAATGGACCATATTCATTGCTTCCAAATGTTGATGCATCCTCCTCTCTTACCTACACACCTCTCATTATCAATCCAGTTAGTGAAAGTGGGTTCACCGGTGATGCCTCTCCTAAATATTTTATCGGAGTCAAATCAATTAACATTAACAAGCAGCGTGTCAATGGGTTCAATGACAGTTTACTGTCCATTAATTCTAACGGTTTGGGTGGGACATCAATCAGCACTGTTAATCCTTATACTGTCCTGGAAAGTTCGATATACAATGCTCTTGTAGCGGAATTTGTGAAAGCAATGCCAAAGAAAGTCAACAAGGTTCCTAATGTTGCACCTTTTGGAGCATGTTTTAGCTCCAAGAATATCGGTATCACCCCTCTAGGTCCTGATGTGCCTCATATCGACCTTGTGTTGCAAAGCAGAAATGTCTGGAGGATATTTGGTGCAAATTCCATGGTTGAGGTGAACAAGGATGTTCTATGCCTTGGATTCGTTGAAGCACGAACTGATATTACTACAACGATTCCAGTTGTAATTGGAGGACATCAAATTGAGGACAATCTATTACAGTTTGACCTTTCATCATCAAGGCTAGGGTTCAGTTCCTCGCTTCATGGACGATCGACGTCGACAACATGTGCCAACTTCAACTTCACATTAACTGTTTAGAACTTAGAAAGGCTTCGTGTGCATTTTTTGTTCTGTTTCTTATTTACAATTATTAGTGGGTTTCAATCAAAAGTGTACTTCTTTCTTTACTCATAAACAAGTATATATATTATACAAAATTTCCATGCCCATGTAACTTTAAATTGTATTACATGATTGAATTTCATAAATTGAATTTCATCATTCTCTCTAGAAGTGCCAGCATATATATATTATAGACAATCACAATGTTAAAGAAAGGATGAAGGTGGTCACATGCGACACTAGCCAAGTGACGCATGTCTGCCGGTTTTGTTTTAGTATAAATACAAACCTACAGGTTTCAGGCTAGGGTTGACGAAACCCTAGCACCATTTGTCGAAATAGCATTCTTGTAAACAATCTGATAAGTTACTTTTATCAATACAAAGTCGTTTTTGATTCATTGATTAGATTTCGGTTTGTGTTTACGTGATATTTGTGTGATTGTTTATTTCCGCCATTCAATCATTGTTATCAATCACTTAGATCCACAGGAAGGGGCACTCACAATTCTTGATGATTATTCTATGAATCTATGATTTATACAAATCTTTGATATTTATTTTTACAACTTATACATGCCACTCAATCTTATTTTTTTAATCATTTACCATTTCACATCTTTATTTATTATTATGAGTGATTAATGATTACAAATTTACAATTATTATAATTATGTTATATATGTAGAAATGGGAATAAGAGATTTTTTTTACTATTATTATTAAAACTCTAATTAGTTAATAAGATATTACATGGCTTTAAAATTTAAGCTTCAAACATAATAGCATAGTTTCTTTATTTTATTAATTAATATTTATCTCATTTTTTATAATGTCAATATTAATATTCATATTAATTGATAAAATATTAATGGAGTAATCGTCGTGAGCTATATAGACAAACTACTTTTTATTATTTTAGTTAAATATTTCAATTGACGTAAAAGGATATATTTATTAAATTTAATTTTATTAAGATTTTATTTTAAAAGAAATTTTGTAGGTACATTGTTGCATTTGATTGGTTAATTAAAAATTTAAAGAAATTGAAGCATTCGATTGGTTAATAGTCTCAATTTTTTTAAAAAATTAAAAGAGACAAGTTTTCTTTTATTAATATTTAGATTAGAAAATAAAAAATACAAATGCATGCACTGGTTAAGTCAAAGGCTACAATTGCGAAGGTTATACAAGTTGGTAAAACTTAAAACACCATTTATAAAATGGATCTAAATCTGGCCATTAGCTAATTGATTTTGATCTAACGCAAAGATCCAACTAAATCCAAATAAATCCAAATAATGTGATTGTTACCAAAAACGCTAAGTTTACTACATATGAAAATTATTTATTATTATTATTATGTAAGTCTAAATTTTACACGGGTCAAGAATCAACAGTCTAGAGGTGTTCGTTTGGATGGATTTGATCAAATCTGATTCATTTATATAAATTCATTTGAATTTTGATTCTTAAAATGTGAATCCGATCCATCCAAACAAATATCGAATAATTACTATTTGGATGGATCGGTTTTTAACCGTTTGGTTTTCTCGTGGATTACATGAGTGTATAGTTTTGACTCGTGAAGGTAATGTACTGACTGATATCAACATTAAAGTATTGTCATGTTGCGTTCAGGGTTTATATAATTTGAATTTAGTGTTTTATATCCAAACTTGAGCTTTTAAGTTATACTCAATGATGTATATTAACAATTCCAGTGATATAATAAGATTTTGTGTATAATAAAAATAAAAAAATATATTTAACATACTTATAATAGATAAACAAGAGTACGTATTACATAAAAGCATTAGATATACAACTGTAACTATCCAGTTTATTTGGATAATCCGGTTCTAATAGTAGTAATCAAAACCAATCCAAAAACCGAAATAATAATTTGGTTTTTGCTCGATCCGATCCAAAAATCAAAATTGTCCAATCCAAACAGTCCAATACGAATATACCATTTGAATAATCTGATTATATCCGAACTGTGAAGACCCCTAATCAACACTATACGATGTCAGCTAATTGAATGAAGGTAGAGATTATAAATAAAGAATTTTGGCGGTTATTAAATACTTCTAAAAACTGCAGGGGTTAAAGCAAAATATTCTTTAAACTCTGAGGAGGATAACTGTGCAAAACTTGTTATTGTAGGGTCAGGCGGTTATAAATTTTGTATTTATGATTCCTTTTTTAATACGCTCATATTCAGTAAAGACTAAAGAGGTTTTCCAGTTGTTCTATTCAGTAAAATGTATTATAATTAAAACAAAGTGCAAGTAAATTATACTAATTTCATTTAGTGCAAATAATTTTAAGGGATCACATCAATCTCCTTCTAAGAGCTTTATCTCGAAATGACCTAGTCGGTGTGGCGGTAAATTTGATCCCCATAAAATAATAGCCTACAAAAAAAGGTGGTGTCGAAATCAAGGCTAAAAAAAGAAGCAAATTAGTTAGGAGATTCGTATAGCAAAACAACAGCAAAGTATACGAAAAGAGGATGGATATACATGTACTATGATCACACGGTCAAAAAGATGAATTAGAATAGGATACTTTAATTAAGGTAAAGTAATACTCCATCCGTTTCAAAATAAGTGTCTCATGTAAAAATGCACACAGTTTAAGGAAAATCACTATCTACCAATAAAATCTCATCTTTACCCACTAAAGTCTTTTCTGATTGGCTGAAAGAGAATCTGGACACTTATTTTGGGACGTCTCAAAATAGTAAGTGAGACACTTATTATGAGACGAAGGGAGTACTACCTAGTAGTCTAGTACGGTCGTTATTAAATAAAATCATGTATACCTTTTATTCAAAAATGGTGGTGATATTTTCACCATAGAAATTGATAAATCCACTACAATAATACATTAAGTGATTGTACTGTATACACAATTAATGCACTATTATGATGGATTTATCGATTTTCATGATGAAAATATGACCAGTCAGTTGAAAAATTGTATTATCACCCGGTTGGATACATATAATTTGATCAAATCTGACCCGAATGAAAAACACGGTCTCAAGTCCTAACAAAGTGGCTGTAGCCGCCCTATATGAAAAAGAACATATTCTATCAAAACTTTAATCATCAAATTGCACGTTCTTTAATAGCATATAACAAAAAACCATTAATTCACAGGTTGTTACGTATAATAAGTCAAGTTTAAACAATATACAGTATATAAAGAATTTATTTGGTCTCGCGGATATCAATAAACAAATTAAAAACGTCTATCCATATTATAGTTTGAGCATCCATCCCTCAACCTATAAAAACACACCATAATCTATTTATCAAAATCATCATCCCTCAATCTCTGACTAGCAAATCAATTACATGGCTTCATCTTCTTTCTCTTTGGCTTTTTTGTTTTCACTTTTCTTTATTGCGTCTTCTTGTTTAGCCAAAACCTCACCTCGCCCATTTCTCAAAGTAACCAAAGATGCAACAACCCTTCAATATGTCACCCAAGTTTCTCAAAGAACACCTTTAGTCCACGTCAAATTGAGCCTTGATCTCGGTGGCGAATTCATGTGGGTCAACTGCGAACGAGGCTACTCCTCTTCTACGTTTACTAATCCCATTTGCGGATCTCCTCAGTGCCAACTTCTCAATACTACTTCATGTATCACTGAATGTTTTGGTCCACCATCTGTTGATTGTGCCAATAACACTTGTGGAAGCTTTCCCAATAATCCTTTTGGTAACATTGGTACCTCCGGTCCCATCTTAGGGGACGTATTCGCGATACAATCAAGTGATGGGAAGAATGTTTTGCCCATGATTACCGTCCCGAGCTTCCATTTTGTATGTGGCAGCAATGTTATTGATGTTGGTCTTGCTAATGGTGTTACTGGCTTGGCTGGTCTTGGTAGGACTGGGATGTCACTTCCAGCCCAATTGTCGTCGTATTTTGAATACGAAAGAAAATTTGCTCTATGTTTGAGTTCGTCAACAAAAGCTAGTGGGGCAGTGTTCTTTGGAGATGGACCATATACGCTGCTTCCAAATGTTGACGCATCATCCTCTCTTTCCTACACTCCTCTTATTATAAACTCGATTACTGGAGGTGGGTTTGTGGGCGACGCATCACCTCAATACTTCATTGGGGTGAAATCAATCAAAGTAAACGACAAACGTGTTAGCTTTAATGAATCTTTGTTGTCGTTCAATGCCGAAGGAGAAGGTGGGACGATAATCAGCACCACCAATCCTTACACTGTGTTGGAAACTTCGATCTATAGTGCTCTTGTAGCAGAATTTGTGAAGGCAATGCCTAAGAATGTTGAAAAAGTTCCTAATGTTGCACCGTTTGGAGCATGCTTTAGCTCCAAGAATATTGGTAGCACTCGCGTTGGTCCTGCTGTGCCTTCCATCGACCTTGTGTTGGAAAGCAAGAACGTTTGGAGAATATATGGTGCAAACTCCATGGTTGCAGTTAGCAAGGACGTTTTGTGCCTTGGATTCGTTGAAGCACGTACAGATTTTGCACCTACTATTCCTGTGGTCATCGGAGGGCATCAAATTGAGGACAATCTACTACAGTTTGACCTTGTGAAGTCAAGGCTAGGATTCAGCTCTTCGCTTCTTGGTCGATCAACTTCATGTGCCAACTTCAACTTCACATCAACGGCTTAGAACATGAATGAATTCCCTTCACATCAACTTCATGTATCCTAATTCTTTTATGCATTTTCATTGATTCATATGGTATCTGTTTGTACAAGGTTACAATTAATCTTTTGTAACAATAAGAATAAGGAATGTTTGTATTTTTTTTAGAATATATTTTGGTATCGTTAAATGTATTTACTAAACAGATTGACTTTTCAATAAAATCAAATTTACTCAACTCTAGAAGTAGAACTTATTAGAGAAAGATAAATAATCATTTTGACCTTTCACAACGAAGGATATTAGCATGTGTTGTATGTGTCAGCGCACCGAGTTCCCGAAATTTGAGAGCCTTCAAATTTTACGAGCACTTGTTATAATTAGTATAAAATCAATGCGAAATGAACAAAATAAAAGGGAAAGAAATACTATTGTTACAGTCTTAGAATGAAAAATAAGAAATGGACCCTATGATGAGAATCCAATTGATGAAGCAGGTGTTTTGTATTCACACGAAAAGTCAATTAAGGTGAAATAGTTCTTGTTTGTTGTTGATTAAGCAGATTTTTCTCTTACAAAAGATTTGATCAATACAAAGAGTATACTTCCGGAGTTTTTTGTTTACTACTAATTAGTTGCACTTCTTTAATAATAAGACTCTTAGTTTGTGTTGTAGTAATCATGAAAAAGGGTTCAGGAATAGTGGAGAATCCAATATTAATACAAACAAATTCTATGTAGAGTTAAAGTTGATTAAACCTTGTTGTGCTAGTATAGGAATATTGATATTATACGTTATCTAAAATGAGTCGATGACTTTCCTGTTGTGAGTGCATATAGAGTATTGAAAACTATTCTCATGATTGTCGTACGCGGAAAGAAGTTTTTTAAAGCT
Organism: Pseudognaphalium luteoalbum; assembly: GCA_963422505.1. NCBI lineage: Eukaryota > Viridiplantae > Streptophyta > Magnoliopsida > Asterales > Asteraceae > Pseudognaphalium > Pseudognaphalium luteoalbum. The sequence continues at coordinate 122,589,914 of OY730194.1, forward strand.
TAAGTCGCTAAAATCATATTTGTGATCCACAATGTCATAAGAAAGACGCGCTTAATGGATGAGCAGTGATAACAATTAAAAATAATCTAGTACAATATTGATTTTTTAAACGTTTAATCAACAACTTTGTCTAAGATAATTGCTCGTTTTAATAAAGAATGAAAATTGTTATGTTTTTTGAATTGTTAAGTAATGATTTTGTATTGTTGTATTTTTTTGTATATAATTCTCGTAACATTAATGCATTTTCTCTATATGTATATTTGAACTTATTTTTTCTATTGAGGACCTAATTTTTGAAATCGCATGAGGTCTCCTAAATTGATTTGCCGGCCCGACCTTTGAAGTCAACTGGACCCTGACCTCTACCTCTTTTAACATTCCATTGCTGATATGGTACGTTTTTCTGCTGATGCTTTGTACACTAAAATGCATTAATATTCAAGAATCTCAAACTGTTACTGATATACATATCAGTTGAAATTCCAATTAACTATCACAGCTTTGGCTTGATCAGGGTTTAAGGGTACTGACTCGAATGAAAAACAGAGCTACGCTGATCCAGACAATTGCATCATTTCAATTATTACAAAGTATTGAATTACAAACAAGCAAATTCAAAATACAACAATAGTTTCATACAATTCAGAAGTTGAAACCTTAGGCGTTTAAGGTGAAATTGAAGTTGCCACATGTTGTTTGTCGACCAAACAGAAGTGAGCTGAACCCCAATCTCGATCTAGCAAGATCAAATTGTAGTAGATTATTCTCAATCTGATATCCGCCTATGACTATAGACGTCATCACATCAACTCCTCCATCCACAATCCCGAGACACAAAGCATCCGGACTCACTTGCACCATTGAATTCGCACCAAATATTCTCCAGATAACATTCTTGTTTTGAAGAACCAAATTGATTTGAGGCACACCAGGACCAAGCCGCGTACTACCAAGAAACGTGGAGTTAAAACACAATTCAAAAGGCGCAACAGGCGCCATTCTAGGCACTGCAGAAAGTGAGTCTCCAAATGCCTTGATAATCGCTTTGTAGATTGAAGTATGCAAAACTGTGTATGGATTTACAGTACTGATTTTCGTCCCACCAAATCCTTCATGGTTGATTTTCAACAATGTCTTGTTTAGAGGAACATCCTTTTCGTTAACCTGGATCGATTTTACACCAATAAAATATTCGGTAGAAGCGTCTCCTTCTGTGTAGGCTGAAGCTGTGCTAACAGGGTTCTTGATTAGTGGTGTGTATTGAAGGTTAGTAGACGCATCAGTGTTAAATAAAAATCTATAAGGTCCGGGCCCGAAGAAAACGACACCAGGAGAGTTGGTAGATGCAGACAAACATATAGCGAAAATCTTAGGAAAGCTAAAAGCGGATGAGAACTGATAAGGTAACGATATTTTAGTTCTTCCTAGCCCAGCCATGCCCACAACACCACTAGCGAGCCCATCTAGAGCAGACCCACAAACAAACAAGAACCGTGGAACCGAGACCACTTGACCAGGGTTCTTCCCATCAGTTGATTGGATCGTAACAACATCCGAACCAAGATCACCAATTGTAGCTGTACGTGTCACACTATTATCAGGCATTAGTGCACACGTGTTATTGTTGCACCCTGGAGCAGGCCTTCCTGGACACTCGGTTGAACACGCGGTAGACTTAGCTAACGAGCACTGGGCTGAGTTGCAATGGGCTGGACGATATGTGGTGGAGACATAGTTGGTGTAGCAATTCTCCCACATGAACTGACCACCAAGGTCAACGGTTAGGCTCACGGGCACTAGAGGGGTTCGTTGGTTCATACGGGCTACATATTGTAGCGTCGAAGCGTCTTTAGTGATTGGAAGGATGAGTGCTTTTGGTCTGAAACTGGTTTTTGCTGCATATGAAGATATCACAAGGAGTGAACATAGAAAGAAATAATGAAATACAGATGCCATTAGATTGTTGATGAATTTTGAAGCCTTGAAATGGCCCATTTATATAAAACTTTTAGTCAACTAGTTCATTAAATTTATGTTTATACTTTATACAAATTAGATTGAATCGTACAAGATTTAATTTATTTCCCTGAAATTAATAAAAGGAATGAGATTGAGATCTTAGCTGTAAAACAACCCATGGAAGGTACGTGGAGATCTCAGGGATAGATATTAGATATTTAGATCACCGCCAAATATGGCAACTGGGCAAATAAACTAATATCAAAAGTCAGAGAGATGGATTTTATTTGTTTATAAAAAAGGTAAAAAACGAAAATGAAACTTAGATCTTGTCTTAGTTGAGATGAAGAATACGGTTACGTGAGCACATTCATATATGTATCAATGTATGTCCAAAACTAACGATGCATTTGATTCGCGGAATGTTTTTTGTGGAATTGGAATTCATCAAGAAATTGGAATTTAATGGAACGTGAATTCTTTTGAGTTAAGGAATTTGGTTACTTCCAAATCAATTCATTTGTAAATCAAACACTCGTGTGAAATAAAATTGAGATTCCAATTCCATTGAATTTCGTTAAATTCTGTGAAACAAACTCAACCTAAGTGTTGGCCCCTTGATTCACAAGGCTTAACATTGACCGGGTCGAAGGTAAATGGTTGACAAATAATAGGAATAGATACCCAACTTGGTTGCAAAAAAAATATATAATACATACTCAATTCATTGTGTTACTAATTGGGTTTTATGATAACATACTTCTTTCTTTGGTACATTAAAAATGCAAAAATCATACGTAAGAATAGTGTATGAGAACCTTCCTACATTTTTTTTAACATAAATTTAATGTATACCTTATCTTTGTCTTTGAAGTGTATACACACACAAAAAATGCTCTTTTTAGACATTTATTTAGTTAACACGTTATATTACATAAAACTTGAAAATCTTTTGGCTTTTGACATAATGAAAGGATATGATATGATATAAACCGGGAAGTCTGGAACTAAAGATGATGATAGTTCAAATTCTAGTGTAGGTGCTGTCAAGTGTCAACAACCCGGCCCATTAATACATACAGTTTGTAATTTGTATTAGCCTTTAGTAGTTGCCTAGTTGGTTACTTGGTTATGTAGTACCCGGCCCATAAATATCATCTTCTTTTATAAAAAATAAAAGGGAAATTAAAAAAATATCACTTTTTATTTCAAGTTTACTTCGTTTTGCCCTCCAAAAAAAAAGTGACGATATGCCTCTAGAAATCGCAAATCGTAAATTTGCGATTTGCGATCCCGCATCTTGCTTTTGCTATCCGTTCACCGAGAGAGCCATAGCCGGGATGTACGTGCCATTGCAAATCGCAATTCACAAATTTGCGATTTGCCAATGCCCGAGATAGGTAAATCGTTCACGTCTCGTTCACTACTCGGTTACGGGCCAATATCTCGGGCATTGGCAAATCGCAAATCGCAAATTTACGATTTGCAATAGCACTTACATCCCGGCCACGAGCTCGATCGATGAACGGATCGCAACAGCAAGACGCAGGATCACAAATCGCAAATTTACGATTTTTAGAGGCATATCGTCACTTTTTTTCGGAGGGCAAAACGAAGTAAACTTGAAAAAAAAGTGACATTTTTTTTTTAATTTCCCAAAATAAAATAAATCATTTATTTTATTTTAGTAAAGGTTCCGACATTTTTGACTATTTTATATTTTAAAGTAGTGATTTTCGAATATGATCACTTGCTTGTGGAATAGTATAGATTATTGGTTGTTGACCTCTAAAATTAACAACGAATCATACATGCATGTATCGGTTTAAGTTGTAATTCGTTTTTTAACATATCAATATGTTAAAATATGTTAAACACCTATATAAGCCAACAATATTATAAATCCATATATCTCTAGAAAATATAAATTTGATCAATTCAAGGTTTGTAAAACCTTTGTTTAGTATGCCTGTTGTTTACAACGAACGTACGGCTCAACTTAAATCTAATGAGAAGTAAAGAAGTCAACAAAGTATGTTTTACATCTTTTGTAGTGTTCTATATAAAATTTTAGCACATATATGAAATTCACGTGCATAATTGTCAAATTATAATCACTTTAGAAAAAGATAACAAATGGAGTAGTACTTAATTATATAAATCCATTCTGGTAAAGATATCATTATCATGTCAATTCAATTTAAGCATATAAAATTAGATTCGTGTGAATATGCTACGCGAGTGCTCGTCTTTATTGTTCCCAAATCAATCAAACAATTTCTGGATATATTTATTGTTAAAGTACTCAAAAAGTAGTCAAGAACGTGTATTCCATCTTGAGTAGCGGTATATGCTTTGTTACCAGCATTATAAAAATCTTATCTACTAAACAACCATGTGGTTTTTTTATGTGATTCCCGACAAAATAAAAATAAATGGTCTTTGAATATGTTTAAGTTTAAAGAGGGCCTAATGAATCTTTTTTTCTCATTTTACGAAGGGTATTTTAGTAAAATTAATCTGGAGCTGGAGCTGTAAATATATAGCTGAAATCGATAGCAAGAGTTTACGTTTGAACTTAAACACTACAATTCATTTTTTATACAAGTGTTTCTCAAAGCTAACCGTAACTTAAAATTGTAAATTGATGTAGAATGACATATAAATACATAATAAATAATTATACAATGACTATTTATATAATTTAAATAACTCTATAAACTTTTTATATTTAAAAGTTTACTTTAAGTACAGTTTTTTTAGAACTTATTTTATCAATAAACTCTGAAAAAATTATCAAATAATGTTAAAACTTAGAACTTTCTGAAAAGAAAAAAAAAATTCTGAAGGTCAACTTGCTAAACACACCCCTAACTCTAGTTTAACTCTTACGAGGTGCAGTACTATATAATCGAACCTAACAATACTTACAATTTAATGCATACATTAAAACTGTATTATAATATACTTGTACTGTGTGCTTAAATACTTGTACAGTGTAGTGTAAACATCGATTTTTATGTTGTATATATCAACTACCCCAAAGTTACCATAGTTCCAAGATACTATAATTGTATTGTTAGGGAGGTAATTTGTACACCACCATATTTTATCCATACACCACTAAATATGTTTGTACAGTACAACACTGTAAAACAGAAAAATAATGTATAGATAAAAATTGATGGTGTATAAATCACCACCCTAGTTGTTATCCAAGTAAAAAATTGTAAAATAAAATTACACCACCAACAAATCAAGGAGATAAGACCGATGACTATCATATGTGTCAGTGGGCCAATAATATCAATATCAATATTATCTTTTTCTTATCAATAATACCAATAAAAATAAATATAAATCAATATATTATCCACTCCACAAACAAAATACGCAGAAAACATCCACTGTGTATTCTTTTACCCCATCTACCTTATATTATTATTCCTTCACACGTGAATTCAACTCTCATTTCATTCATCTCAAAAACACACACCGGAGGTCCGCCGCGTATCCTCACCTGAAAACCTTCAATGTCTTCCCTTATTTTTACTCTCTTTCTTCTCACACTTACACACTCAATCCTTGCCCAAATAACTACCAATCATAATCCAAATGGGTTTCTTCTTAAAGTCCACAAAGATCTCCAAACCCACCAATACACCACCCACTTACTCATCGGAACTCAGCAACTTCCGACCAAACTCGTCGTTCATCTCTCCGGCGATTCCCTCTGGCTCCGCTGCTCCACGTCATCACCCTCTCACCAACGTCTCATCCCCCATAACTCCATTCAGTGCTTGCTAGCCAACAAATCTCAAAAACCCAAGATTTGTAATGTTCAGCAACGAAACCCCATCACCGGAGTTTCGAGTTTCGGATCTCTAGCTGAGGATGATATTCATATCGGGTCGGGTCTGGATTCGGGTCGGATCCTGTTTTCTTGCTTGTCGTCGGATTATCTACTCAAGGGTTTGGTTTCTGATGCTAGAGGTGTGTTGGGTTTAGGGAAGTCAAAGCTTGCATTCCAGTCTCAAATAGTCAACAATTTTGACTTTCCAAGAAAGTTCACAGTTTGTTTATCTTCGGTCAACGGATTTATCTCCTCTGGTATTATCACTAAGCACTCATTATCTTACACACCGTTGATTGTAAACTCGAATCATGATGTGAGTGCATACTATGTGAATGTAAATTCAATTAAACTTAATGGGAGGAAATTGGGTTTACAACAACCAATAGGAAGTGTAGAAATTAGCTCAGTTGTTCCGTACACTAGAATTCAAAGTTCATTTTATGAGAATTTTATAAGAGGTTATGTTGCGGCTGCGAATTCGATGAATATGACGATTGTGGAACCCGTTGCGCCTTTTGGGGTTTGTTACGAATCTCAAGAAGCTGTACCTGAGATTGAATTGGTGTTGCAAAGTGAATTTGTGAAGTGGAAGATACATGGTAAGAATTCGATGGTGCGAGTGAGTGATTCGGTTATGTGTTTGGGGATTGTAGATGGGGGTTTTGATATGAATGGTTTGATGGTTTTAGGAGGGTATCAGTTAGAAGATCGTATTTTGGAGTTTAATTTGGGGACTGGAATGATGGGGTTTAGTTCGTCGTTGTCGATGGGTGGAAATAGTTGCTCTAACGTTATGGAATGGGTTACAACACGAAAGGAATCGTTGTAACGATTGTGACTTGTAGCCACTCGACCTTTATGAGTTGTGTTAACGGACCGTGTTTTGGATTTGGTTGAGAATCACATATTGAAGGCCACGAATGGTGTCGATTTTTATAGGCTTGTTTGACATATAGGTTAATCCTTCTACCTTATTTTTGGAGGTTTTGATCTTTTTTTTTTTGCAACATCTAATGAAGATATAGTTTTGGTTGCTTTTTGTAAGAATGCAACTTTTTATGTGTATGGGTTTGTCACTCAAATTGTACTACACAAATTGGCCTTGTGTCTTGATGATATTGATAAGTAAACTATATACACTCTTTATATCTTGTGTAAACTTGTACTTTAGCGAGTTGCTTACGAATTAGCTCCCATTGAGCAACACTTTATGTCCTTTGAAAACACCAAACCTACTTGTGTTGAAGTTTGGAGTTGGTTATGTCTTAAATCATAAATGTGCAGTGGCATCAGCAGCTACCAACAGTAACTCTGGGCTCTTTTGAACTCACTAAAATCGGCATTTCAAATAACTTAAGAAACAAAATGATAGAGCCACTTCCAGAAAGTCGCATAGGAACTGAAATTTTCTTCAGGGGATAAATGTTCAAACAGCATTAGAACCATTAAGACCGATTCCGGGTTGTGTTAGCACCATCAGAGAAGATGGAGGTCTTGGTGAGAGAATGGCGGTTTCTAGAGAAGATACACAACATGGAAGTTCCATAAATATTGTGTGTGTCAAGATAATATTGTGCTTGTGTCTATAATAATACAAGGGCTTCTCCCCTATTTATAAAGGTTAAGGGGCCAAGGCCAACATAAAAGTCTATGGGATGAATATGTTCAGTGCCCAAATATGATATGTATTATTTTTCAAACCTAAGTACTAAGTAGGTATACCGGCCTGTATATGGAATCGATTTCGGATGGAAACCCCAATAAAAGTAACACTGTGTAGAAATCTAAAGAAGAATAGCTTTATTCTAATGGACGTAACCAACAAAAGGGAATATAAGTACCTGTGCATGGAGAAACAGAACATGGACATTATTCAAAATGATCATGATCTGTTGCGCTTTGCTAATTGCTCTGTATGTTAAATCAAATACGGAGTAAGTTTCATATACACAATATTTCAAAAGTAACTATAAGTAAGTTATTGATAAGAAATTACATTGATAATATTGAACCATGATGAAGTTTTTAATAAGAAAATTCCAATGAGAAATACATATAGGTTCGCGCTCAAAGTTTTGATTGTATTGAAGAATTCCTAATGAACTATTCATAAAAGAACTTGCTGAAAAGCTTCATATGTTCAGTTTGCAGCGAAATTATAACCGACAAGCTCTCATCTTTGATCGGGCTTGGTAACACGAAAGCCAAACCTTCCATACAATTCCACCAGGCCCCACGAAAATAGGTCGACCCCATCCAAAGTCAGCATCGTGAATCGGGAGGCTAGTCCAGCTGGTTATTGCAAGATTCGAGCTTTTAAAAGACTCGGCCTTGCCACTACCCACAAGTGCCACAACCTTTAAAGCGGGGAGCAGTTCTAAATATTCAATTGCCGACTGAACATAATCGTTGTTCTTTATCACTAATGCATCATGGATTTTATAGCAGCATACGAACTAGGAATTGATTGAATTTCCCCTGCTACCCCTGTAGGCAACGTTGACAAAACAACATTTTCCAAAGTAGCCGGGTGGCAAAGCAAGCTGATGGCGGGCTCTTCCATCAATTGCAATGTAGAGCGTGGTTTCTTGATCGTATGGCAGCCCACGGGCTCGACATACACACTTTCAAATATGGCCCATGAGCAATACAAAGGTGCTATAGTAAATTTGTATTGCGATCTTCTTTCGATTTCACTTTTAAGTATATCTAGTTGTTTATGTGTGAACTTCAAAATTGAGACCATGGGTATTACCAGTGGGGCTGCGAATGACGAATTCACTGGAATGGCCTGATATTCAACGTGCTCATAGATGGGATGTGGTGGGTCCCGAGCATGGAGGAGGGTCCGGTCTATGAATGGTGGGTGGGTGAGATCAAGAACCGGGGCGGAGACAGGGTGGGGGCAGCGTAGGCAACCGCCCCCACAATATATTAAAAATTATGTAAAAGGATAAAATTTTAAGGTATTAATAACATTTTAACATTTTCGCCCCCACGAAACTATAGATAAATGAAGACAAAAAAAATTTCACCTCTCTATCCAAATTTTCTGACTCCGCCCCTGTCAAGAACACGAGCTATTTCGGACCGCGAGTTGATAAAATGCAGCTCGAATATCTCATCAACGACGTGATGGCAAATCCCAATTCCTAAGGAAACTCCCCCACATTTAAAGTAAGTACTTGCTCAAATATCAATTATACAACAACTATGATATATATATGTTATATTTAACACGTGTGTAAAATCATCGAGGTGGTCTACAAATTATAAAGGCGTTAGTTTAAGTACCAATACTTTGTTGCTTAGAACTAAAATACATACCTGTGATACCATTAGAGGATATGGTTCAATTCCTAGGGAGTAATCGACTGTCGGGATTAGCTTATGGACCTCTAACGTTGGAGCAAATTCACCAAAATCATCAATCACACTGTTAGATTCCGCTTCAACAAACAAGGCTACTTGTCCTTGACGATCAATATCCATCCGCCCATCTTTGCCTTCCTTCAATCGCCCTCCCATTGGATAAAATGCAACCAAAACCTTACTCGGAGAGTCTTTTATCACTTTCGGATCAAAGAAGTTGGCAGCCCCATTGGGGCGGTGGAAAAACACGATTGGTGTGTGAATAGGAGGCATAATCAAGTCGAGGTTAGAGTTCCATAGCTTTATATATCTTTGGTGTCTCTTTCTCTGGAATCACAATTGTCGATTTTCTTACAACGATCCCCATCTCTCCACTGTTTAATTAACGAACTGCAAATAATGAACTACGGAGTATATATTCAATTCATCCAAGTATAAAATCAAATTTCTCATGCAATTGCAAACTGCAAAGTACCCATTTCAAACTATTTATAATACTATATATGTTCTTAATTAATATTCATATATGTGTGTCACATTCATGTGTAAAGTAAACTAGATTCACAAAGCTTTGTTACCTGTGAAAGTACGTTTGATCAAGATTAGATAGATAATGTGTAGTGTACGTGATAAATGAAATGAGAAAGAGGACAGTACGATGGTGTTTATTCACTCGTATCGTTCTCACCAAATTTAAAGTTGACCAAGGGAATTTGAAATTATAGAAAACTACTCCATCCGTCCCATTATTGTCTCATACAAAATTTTATCAGGTTTAAGATTAGTTAGATGAATATTAGTTTCGCCATAATATTTGAGTCAAGTTGACTCAAATTTTTTATGAAATACATGACTGTTAGAGATATATCCAAACGAACGAATACGAAGAACAAACAAATACGAATACGAACAGAAACGGAAGCTAACAAATTCAAATTCCAAATCAAATTCAAACGGACCGAACAAACTAACAAATCAAACAAAATCAAATTCAAAAGGTACAAAGTTTCTAAACTCATGATCTCTATTTATAGAAAAAACTAACTAAACCTAATCCTAAACAAACTCAAATTACTAATCCTAATCCTAACGAATTCTAAACCAACTCAAATACCAAAATCAAATTTACCAAACAAACCATTGAAGTTTAAGTCATATCCCAACAATCTCCACCGTGACTTAAACTTCTTCAAACTTCGAAACAAACACATACCAAATCAAATTTCAAATTCCAAACGCTAGTGATACTAGCCAAATTTCAAACGAATCAAACGATCGATTTCCAAAAGCGATCCAAATCAAATGCCGATGAATTCAAACCAAACAATCAAACGTTAACCGACAAATTCAAAACGGTTAACAAAACAAAACCAAATCGGCTTCAAACGAGCTTCAAAACAAACAATCAAACTCGGACAATAAATTCAAAAGCCCGACAAACTAAGATCTTCAAACTAACAAAATATCAAACGATCGAACAAATTCAAACGACATGATGATAATCAAGTCTTCAAACACCAAATCGATCTTCAAATTCCAAATATCCAATTCAAATTCAAACGACCCACTTATTTGATAAGGAGTACGGTCCAAATTTTCAAATTCAAACGTGATCCAAAACATAATGATCTAATCACAATTAGATCCCAAAATCAAAGATCGCTCCACCAGAAACCAAACAATAACCGAAATCAAATTCAAAACGTAATCCAAAACTGTCCAACAAAATCGACAAGCTATATCTCTCTACTGGAAACTCAAATCAAAGATCCCAACGGTCAAAGTGTAGATCTATGTGTCTAGAAGCTACAGTTCAAATTTCACGACAATCCAACGGTTAATGAATGCGTAGCACCAATTTTCCTACGGATGCGCAAAAACCGACGTACCAAAAACCAAGCCAACGAAACGGAACAAACTCAAACACAAACGCATCCGCGGCACAACCATACGCTAGTTGGCGTACGGCGGAAGTGCACTTTTGGAAAACATTAAAACCGGGTACGCCGAGTGCGTCCATACGTTGATGAAAATATGCAAAGTAATTCGGTAACGGATTTTGAGAATAAGATATTATATTTTGACATATACAGATAAATAATGGCTTACTCATCCGAAAATGATGGCGAAATACATCCGCCGAAAATGTTGGGTTGTCAGCAAAGTAATCTTGAAATAAACGTTGGCCCGTTGTTTGGCGATCTCTTGGAAAGTATCGACGGGGAGCTCTCGTGATCGGAATTACTTCTTCTTTTTCTTCCTCTTCGGAAGATATGGCGTTGATAACATTAATCGCCCATTCGGGATTGAAAATGTCGTTGAGTGCCTGTAAATCTTCAAGATCGGAATCGGAAGACATTTTTTTTTTAGATTGTATAAAAATGTTGAAAAGATTGTGTGAGTTGTATGAGGTTGAAAAGAGTGTGTGAATTGTATGATATTGGTGGTATATATTTATAGGTGAAAAATTGTTTTTAAAAAAAGAAATTCAAAAAAACCCCAAACGGCTCTTTTGACCGTTCTGAGATTTTTTTTTAAAAAAAACATCAAATGGGCCCCACGAACGATCCGCAGCCCCTTCGGTTATCCGACGAGCCAAACCGATGGAGCCGTGCTATCGGCGTCGGTTTGTCGGTTACACACCGACGCAAACCGACGAAGCCCGTTGGGACGAGTCTAACACATGTGTTAAACTGTTGCGTTTAGGGTTTGGGGTTTAGGGGTTAGGGTTTAGGGTTTGGGTTTTGGGGTTTCTCCCCCCAAATCAAACGCTGAATCTAATGGTGCAATTTTATAATTTTTTGATTTGTCGTTTGTAAGATATTTAAGTTATAGGGTAAATGAGTTTTTAACATGTGAGTATTCTCTTTGTACACATGAAACCTTTTAATTGGTACTTTCATTCTTTTCAAAATCCTTGTACTTTTATGATCTTTTTTCATATTAAAGATTATTAAGATTATTATGCATAAACAGAATTATATGTATATTTTTAGGATAAAATCCCGACAAAAATAATTCAATTTAAAAGGAGACAGACATAATGAATTTCCCATATGCGTAATATAAAAATTGATTAACTGATTTATAAAATGAATTTAATTTCTCATCCATGTGCCGGAGCAAATTAGAAATGCATCACCAACAAGTATTTTTTTTATATGACGTAAATTTGAAACGAAAATTGATAAAACATTTAAACAAGACGTTTAGTGCCACTAAAGTGACGTACTTATTTTTAAGGGATTAAGGTTTGGAAATATATCAAACTTTGACTAAATGGTGACCAAATGTTAATTGTAAGTACCCAACTTATATTTGCTATTTTTAATGCACCAAACGTTCAAAAATGGTATTTTGATGTATTTTGATGACGTGGCGAGCACATAGCATGTCACGTGACATTAGGAGAGAGTGACACATCATCACCACATCATCAAAGTACATCAATACACCATTTTTGAAAGTTGAATACATTAAAAATAACAAATGTAAATTGGATACATACAATTAATATTTTATCAAAGTTTTATCAAAGTTTGTTACATTTCCAGACTCAAAACCCTATTTTTAATACCAACATGGAACGTGAATGGTCATAATAATTATTACTGGGAACCGACTTCATTAAATTAATTTAAATACTCCCTCCGTCCCATTACAAATGTTCACTATTGACTTTTGAAAGTCTTTATATTACAACTTTGACCATAAATATTTTTGTTTGTGTTATATAATATTTGATGCAAAATATATGAATAAACTTGGTTTTAAATGTATTTTCAATGATATAATTTTTATCAAATATTATATAACGCAAACAAAAATATTTAAGGTCAAAGTTGAAAAATAAAGACTTCAGAAAGTCAATAGTGGACATTTGTAATGGAACGGAGGGAGTAGATCGATATAAGTATTCCCTAACATAGAACTCGAGGTTATTGTATTCCGTAACATAGATATCTAAGGTTAATTGGTTGAAAGTGTTACTTTTACCACTTTTACCGTGGATGTAATTTCATTTGTTTTATTGTATTGAGTAAATCATATTGTCTGTCTCTGAAGTATGCATGTTATTTCACTTCCAGTCTTTGGGTCGGATTTTTTACAGGTTCAGTCCTTTGATCCGGACTTTTGTTTCACTCCCGGTCCCTCTTCCAATTAGCAAAAGGGTATAATAGTCTTTCTCTTGTTATTATTATATACTGTATTTAATTAAACATCTTTTTTTCTTATATTAATTATCATAAAATAAATAACAAAACCTAAGACCTAACGAGAATCCCATCTTCTCATCACACATCACCGTATCCCACCTCATTAACACAGTAGGCCACATCCACGGGCGGCCGGCCACCTGCATCGTCGCCGGCCACTACCTACCTGTAAACACTCAAAGAAATCCGAAGCCTAACAGATTCCACCACCATTGAAACCCTAAAATCGAAACCTTTAAATCTTGAAAATCGAATCTAAATCTGAAAACCTTGATGCGGCGGTAGTATCGACAGCGCAAATGGAGATGGTGGGAGTTCAATCGTAGATAGTGAATGTCCACACCTGTGCCATTAACGCTGGCATACGTCGTCATCGCCATTAACGACCAACGATGTTCCGGTGAAGGAATTTCCAGCGATTTCGTATTTTCTACTCCTCGGTCATGATAAATATCCAAACGATACACAAATTAAGGAAGCTTGAGACCTTACAGTGGGCTTGCAAAATTAAAGGCTTTTAAAGAAAAGAATACGTTTATATTTGCGACTTTTAAAGACAGAAATAGATTAATTTGGGAGTTTTGTGTTCAAAAAATGGTATTCATCGGACAAAAATAGCAGGTGATGGTGGTCAGTGAACCACAAGAAAACAAATAATGTTAATCACGTGATGCATCTTGGAATTTTCTCATAAATATATTATCATTATCATTCAATTTATTTATTTATTATTATTATTATTAGTTGTAGCAGTATTATTATTATGATTAAAAATGAATAAATAAATAATTAAGGGTATTTTAGTCAATTTGTATGGATTTATGCGAATGAGGGACCGGGAATGAAGAAAAAAACGGGTCAAGGGACTGAACCCGCAAAAAACCCGACCCAAGGACCGAGAGTGAAATAACGTACATACTTCAGGGACGAGCAATGTAATTTACTCTATTGTATTATTTAAACACTCAATTTGTAAATCTTCATTTTAGTCGGTGATTTTTTTTTTCTATTTTGTGGTGTTGAAAAAAAAAAAGTTGAATACATACAATAAAAATTGTTGAAAAACGCTCGATCAATGGTAAAATAAATAAATTACAAAATGGCTTAACTTCTCCCAACTTTGGTTTCATGTCGCAGCTGTGTCTATTCGAGGTAAAACATTCTGCATCCATTTCACAAACCATTAATTCGTATATATATACTTTCATGTACGTCCAGATTGAGTCTCTGATATGATTACCATCGCTTCATCGCTTGTGCTTTTGTTCATCCTTAGTGAATAGTTTAGGACTATATATCTAATGAATTAATTAAGATTACTAGTCTAGTGGACATCTTTGTATTACACTATTACCTTACTGATGAGAGAGTCTATATATAACTTCACAAAATAAGTTAATAACGACAACTTATTTTGCATGTTCATTGAGTTGACGTCTTTATGCAATGCAGGAGCACGACGGATGATGCATGTACACTAACTGATCTGATGAGCTATGAGATGTGTTCTGTTATCAACATTTACTATGCATGCATTAAACCTCTCAAGACTTGCAAGAGTTTTAATTCTGTTACTCTTCATTGTTGACAATTAGAACTGCTAGTGTGTTGACAAATAAACGTTATGCAAATATGAGTGATAGATTAGGTTAACCTTAAAACTTAACTCTGCTTGTTGCAAATTCCAATAGCGTGTATATTTCACTACTTTCTTACTATTTTGTTTATTATTCATACGGTTAAGATCTTCCAAACAAGAAACAATTCACAAATAATGCTTTAGACACTACAACAAAAATGTCTATTCTTCACACATTTTTAAAAATGTAAACTTTTTTATTATGTTCTTCACTCTTATATATGTGTAGAAAATATCTACACTATTACATGTGAAGAAACTGAATAAATCATAATACTATTCACACTTTTATTGGTGAGAAAAATATATTCACACTTGTAAGTGTGAACGAAGGTAAAAAAAATTCACACTTAAAAGAGTAGATTATTTTGTGACACTCAAGTTATTCACGCTTTGAAACACCCCGAAATTTTGAAACATTTTTTTTTATATGTTTACACATCCTAATATATGTTTAGAACCTTAAAAGTCAATTGTTCAAGATGCTGAGGGAGTACCCCCTGCGTACTCTTAGTACCCCCTGCGTACTCTTAGTACCCACCGGGTACTCTTAGTACCCACCGGGTACTCAACTCTTAATCGCCTCTGGTACCATTTGAGACTTAGTACCCACCGGGTACTTAATCTGCCCGCCGGGTAGTTCATCAGATGCTCAGATCTGCACATTTTTGACCCAAAATACCAATTTTGAATGCGCATAACTTCTAAACGGTAAGGACTTATACTCTGAAAATTTACGAGCACCTTCATTTGACCACAAAGAAACTTTCTCTTTTTGCACTTTTTCAAAATTCACAACTACACGGGATTTTGACGTATGACTCTTTTTGACCCAAAAACGACCATTTTGTGAGCATACCAAGTCTTAAACCATGAAGGCTAAGATATTGTGCTTTTAACTACACCTCATATACATCAAAACAAAGTGGTAAGACACTTCACCATACCCTTAACCCTTCTCTAACTCGGTTTAGTCCGTAAGTGCATTTAATGACCCATATTGACCCGCTGACCCACAAAGACTGTTTTGACCCATTGACTAGCCAATCACAACCCATAATCGACCAATGGAAGGTTTGACTACATGTCAACACTCCATAACCAATGAAAACACACTTTAACTATTTTTAACTATCCTTTCATTTCATAAACACCAAACATATTCAACCATTAACTTTAAAACTTGAAAACCATAATTTACATCATGTACAATCATTGTTGACTTTCAAAGTCAACCTATTTCAAAAATGCTTAAGTCATGGCTCACCATGACTTACTTTTTAAAACATGTCTTGAAGGGCGATTTACACAAGTCTTATCCAAACGACATAAAAGAGAAACTTGCCATACACTATCATCAAGTAATCCACGCTAATTCTCTTTAACCGCTTTCCCCTTCCCTTGTCCACTTCCACCTAAAATATGAAACACTTAAACAATAAGCACTCTTGCTTAGTGAGCATATAAGCACTTAACCAAATAATACATAACATGGCTACATAAACACTATGCTAGTAAAACTAGCAACTCTGTATCATAAACTTCATAAGCTTCATGTCACTAACTCATGATTGTACCCACCTCTAGCTCGGAAGCTATCCGATAACATGTACAATCAATTCATATCACTATAATCATATACAAGTAATACACTTAATCTTCACTTGATTGTACCCACCTCTAGCTCAGAAGCTATCCGGTAACATGTACAATCAATTCATGTCTTAACACTTCACAAATAACAATTTAAACAATTAAAACACAATTAACTTCACATGGTTGTATGATCCTCTTACTCGGGAGTAATCCGGAAACACACAACACCATATACTTGATTAAATCCTTATATTACTCACCTTAGCTTTTGATTGAAGATTCACAAGATATAACAATTGATGATATGCCCAACTCTTTAACACCTAAGCATACAACACGCAACAACACATTTAAATCACTAGAATACATTAATTCAACTAATTATCATATATGACTCCTCACCCACTTTGATTCAACTAATTCTAGTTATTACTCACTAACACATTCATTAGTTCTACCATCATGATCATAATCACTTTAAATTCACTTTACTAACATTTTACTCTTAATTTCTTATATAAACATGTTATTTACACTATATTAACATTACTAATAACACCTTTTAACTCATTAACATCATAATACAAAGAACTGGTAAAACCCTAAAAATCATTCAAGAATATTATTATTAGATTCATCACTTTTAACTTATTATATGCTTACATATGAACTTCATAACACTAATAAATAGCAATTCTATTAATTTGAAACCCTAATTTCGTATCGAAAAGCACTAATTTTATCAAACCCTTAAAACCCCCCATGAACTAGGTTAATTAAGATGAAAGATCACTTACAAAGATTAGAAGATTGAAAGAGATGATAATAGAAGATCATTATTCAAAGATTGAAGATTAGTTTGAAGTTTGATTGAAGATTTGGTAATGGAATTTGGCTTCTGCGATTTTAACTAAGTCTCCAGGAAGTGATTTGGAATATTTGGGAATGAAATGGAACCCTCCAGACATAACACGTATCTATCTGTGTTTTATTTTAAATCCCATTATTTTTACAGTCTGGAACTGGTAATTCGTTTACGTTTTTCGCTATATCTCCTTAGTTACACAATATTACTTCGTAATAAAATTATATTCACGTACGAAATTAAATTCCTGAAATCTGGGACGTTACACGCTTCCTCTTGGGTGAAGAAATTATGTGTAATAAATGATTTTCACATTTATAAGTGTGAACAATTCGAATTTGTTCACACTTGTAATTAGTGTGAACATTTTTTCTTACAATTATAAATGTCAAGATTGTATATATCTTCATGCTTGATTATTATGGTGAATACTTTATACATATTAGTAAGTATGAAGAACTTAATTATATATTTCACATTTGTTACAAACGTGAAGAAAATGGTGTGAACAATCAATAAATTTGTTGTAGTGAGATAAAAATCAGACCTACATACTATATATACACTATATAAGAAACTGGTTTAAATGGAACTGAAAGTGCGTTGTGTGGGATACCCTTTGACACGAAAAGTTATTGACGAGTGCCCTAAATAATCATTGTATATATTTCAATATTTTTCTTTAAAGTTGGTTTTATTATTTCGCTGTGTATTAAACTTTATACATTGTATTATTGTATGAATCAAATTTTAAAACCTTTTATTATATGTATTAAACTTGTAGTATGGTCTATTGTATGTAACATTTCCTTTTTGGGTAAGGCCCAAAAAGGAAAGTTTTCTTTTTTGGTCTTACTCAAAAAGGAAATAATACATACAATATACCATATACAAGTTCACTACATATATAATAGAACAAATAAAAATATGTCGTAGACAATAGTAAAAAGTATAAAAAATTTAATAGATAACGAAACAATAAACTTTTAAAATACAAATAGGAGAAATCTAATTTCGGGTGATTAATGGCAGATTATAAGGGTACTTTAAGCAGCTTCTTGATATTGATTAGTACGTTGTACTATTTATGTATTCAAGAAGCTATGATGCTAGCTTCTTGTTATTAGGACATCTTATATTAAAGGAACCCACAACAAGCTCCAAAAGTATATATAGGGATACTATGAATGGAGCTAAGCAAGAGTAATAGAGAAGCTCTTCTGCACTTCAACTGCAAGTTCTTCAACACTAAGCTGACATTCCAATCCTATCTGCAGATATCAAGAGTGGACAACATATTTATAAGTATACACAAGATGAAATATAAGATAAAATAGATCAAAATTGATTAACATAGTGAAAAAGGTTTAACACACTACGACATACATACATGATAGTGTTACATATCTTGTTGGAGGTGATACGGAGTGTTCATAAACCCCTCACCTCCAAAACTTTATACAATAGTTCTGATTATATTTTCTATATATATATAGAACCATGTGATCAAGGATTCAGAATTATATATTAAGAGTAAAAACTAACATGTATGCGTGCGTTCTTTTATAACTTTATGTAAAAAGTTAACATAAATAGGGGATCGAATTCAACATATTTGAATGTTCATTCCGTTTGGGTGTAGTACGTGAATCTAATACTGATCATGCCAACTTTAGTAACAGGACGTGTATGATATGAACATGAGTATACCTTAATAACAAAGGAATAAAGAACAGTATCCTCCATGCTGCTGATATTAAGATGCAGTATCTCAAGAGAAAGGTTTTCCAACAAATTTATTATCTTCACAACTTGCCCAGGAATTCTCCGTGATACGGTCCTCAAGACAACGTTTGACCCAGAGATTTTTGCTTCCACGTCTGCGACATGTGAATTACACGATGCTCCCAGTTCTTTGACGTTTTCATGTACAATTATAGAGCGTGCTGATTGTGGGGTGGTTGGTTGCAATATCGGCTTTGGGCTTGGACCAGGACTAGGACTTATGCTCCTACGCCTTTTCTTAGATTCCAACGATTGTAAAACTAGTTGCATTTCCTTGATGAATTCAATTACACCACCTATGATTGATGCTTGATCTCCCTGTCATATTGTCACGCCCAAAACAAAAGTATGTCGTTAAACAAACTTATAGTGTAGTAATGAATCACTATTAAGATTATGATATTAGTTAAGACTCATGTCATAGAATGTATGTGTGGACTGTGGTAACTTGGTTCTTCTTAAAACCTTACAACGTAGTGATTACTTCTGGTATCATAATTAAACAGTTTTACGTACGTAAGTCATGAAATATTTACATTTTTCTTGGGATACATATATGGAAAAATCAAACATGCTCCAAATTTTGTAGTTGTACGTGGCATTCATAGAATATTATATATTGAAGAATAAATAAACTGCAGATTTGAGTCTCAGTAAAGCTTTCTTTATTAGTTAGGGTTGAATTAATTTAATTAACGTATATATATACTTGATAAACTTCTAACAATGATTAGTAGTCCT
Organism: Pseudognaphalium luteoalbum; assembly: GCA_963422505.1. Classification (NCBI taxonomy): domain Eukaryota; kingdom Viridiplantae; phylum Streptophyta; class Magnoliopsida; order Asterales; family Asteraceae; genus Pseudognaphalium; species Pseudognaphalium luteoalbum. Next base: position 122,609,947 of record OY730194.1, read on the forward strand.
AGTTCTGTATTACCACTTACAAACACAACACTTAATTGGACCTCATATTATACCAACACAACTGTTGACACACACAATTATACCTCAAAGAAAAACCCTAATTAATGATATGATCTAGTAGTAATAATCTAAATTCTATTATTTAATGAATAAAAGCAACTTGTTTGTTTAATTAGGGTTTTACATATAAGAGAGGGATATATATATATATACAAACCCTTTTGATGTAGAAACATGGGGTCATAGATCTCAAGACCTTGAGGTGTTCATTCATCTGCCTTCTTCTGTTTCTCTCCACAGCTATATGAGACATCTTTTGTTTTCTCCTTCAATTGGGTCAAACAAAAACACACACTTCATGTATATAGATAGATATTTATATCTATACTTATATATGTACTTATATATATAATATATAATTTATATACAAGGTGTGTTTACGTGTGTGGTTTGTGTATGTGTGCATAAGCCCTGCATACAACTAGCTAGGTTCTTATAAATGCTATGTGTTGCACTCTCGTGAGGTTAATAAGTTATTTTATTTAGTTTTATTTACTTCATAATTTCTCTCTCTCTCTCTCTCTCTCTCTCTCTCTCTCTCTCTCTCATATATCTGTTTATCTATATTTATATTTCGTCTCTCTTGAGTTGGAGTATGTATGTAGTTTTTATGTCTCATGTTTATGATACATGGAAATATTACGTGCTTCCGCGCGGTTAAATTTCATGCGTGCATATCATGCACATTGTCTTGTGTTCAACCATAAAAAACAGCAACAAATAAGATATATATTTTTGTGTTCAAACACCAATAATTTATATAACCAGTAAAACATATTTGTGGTCAGTTTTGCATCACAAAACACTTACAATTTGATAACATTGAAGAAGGATTTACGTACACATTTGTTTGACAAATTGTTAAAGAAAGGATGAAATGCTAGCTACACTTGCGTTAAGAAATACGAGCGTATAAGATATATCAACTATATAATTTCGAAATGATGATTATTTTTAAAAATTATTATTAAATTTTTAATTTTTATTGATTTACTAAATATTTAATAACTCAATATATGGATTTGACTTTAGTTATTGTTGATAAATATTATTGGTGCGAAGATCCATATTTTCAAAATTTAACATAAAGAATGATATTAGGTAGAAAAAAATAGGTCTCTGCAAGTTGTAAACATCTTAACAATTTCAGAATTTAGTAAAACTGTAATTTGATTATATTTTTTAATGATAAGGTTATTACCCCGGTTGATTACTACTGTTATTTTGGTTCAAAAATAAAAAAAATACTCATGTTAATATGAGTAACTAAAAAAAACTCATATTTGTCAAATAACTTGAACATGAAACCGATGAAACACGAAACAATTTGATAAGAGTGGTGATTTGTACATCATTAGAAATTAGCCTTCTATAACACTGTAAAGTAGATTTAGTGGTGTATGGCTAATTTTTGGTGATGTACAAATCACCTCCGATCGATAAAGATTAACTTAGAATTGTAAGCTTTTACGGTTAATAATTTTTCAAAAAACCTTCAAAACCAAGCCCAAAATAAATTTATTCAAAGCTTCACTAGTTTGTATGATCGAGCCCAAAGTTAAGGTGGCCCATTTAACTGCCAAGCCCTATTCGTTTCCCTTAAACCCTTCGTCTAGAATAAACACATTCTGGAAGATACTGAGATTTGTAGTTTTTTCAGGTTTCAATAAACCTCTATTGCTGCTTGCTTTGATTCTGAAAACCAGAAAAACCCTAAACCCTTGTCTCCGCCGTCTCAACTCTCAATCGGTCAGTCAGGTATGTACTCTATCTTTCCGGCGACGGTAGCTTTCATACCGCAAATTCTAGTTAAATTGCTTCACTGTTTCACATTTAATTTTAAATCTACACTAACATTCAAAACAATTTAAGGATTGAAGAGGCTACACCGTTTTTATTATTTATTGAATAGGAAATGAGATTCGAAATTGGTACCAAATCCCTATCGATATGCCACCCATCAGGGTTTGTGTATTTTTGGTTAGCAACTGGATATTATATATCTGTTTCATTGAATTGGATTATTAACTGATATTTCTTGAACCCAATTGTCGGCTTATGACCTTGTTTGAATGTAATCGTATATTGGTGTTATTTGTCTTTCCATTCAACATCAGAATAGGATAAAATAAAATAATGGATGCTGGAGAAGTTACGGATAACAACAATGTTGAAGGTAAGGGAAAAAGACACAAGGGGAAGCACGACAAGCCGAAACCTTGGGATGAGGATGGCACTGATCATTGGAAGATTGACAAATTTGACCCTTCGTGGAATGAAGGCGGTTTGCTTGAAGTTAGTTCCTTTTCAACTCTCTTTCCTCAATACAGAGGTACGTACTACTACTCACGATCTAGCTTACCTTCCATGCACAACTGTTTCATTAGTTGACTTGCAAACACTAGTTAGTTCAACCTTGCATGCTTTGACCTGTCCCAAAAGTTACATGCTGCCGACTTTAAGGTATATTATCGTAAGAGTTAAGAAGCAGCAGTTTCAACCCCTGTACAAAAGATAATGTCATAATCAAAAATATTAAGTTGAAAAGAAATGGTTTGAATAGGTTGAAAGTTACCCGAAGTGCATATTTGATGCATAAAGTCATGTTATGTAAAACCTTAGAATCTTATTTATCTAATGCTGTTTTGTTGTTTTCACACACACCTGTTACTCGATCTGCCAAATTTTCATTGTTATATCGATGTATATGATAGGTTTTATATCATACTAGTCCTTGTAGTTATTTAGCTGTTGGCAGTTTAGCACACTCTTGTTCACAAGGATAAATAGTACTCATATAGGATGCTCTGTATGTATGCAGAGAAGTATTTGCAAGAAGCTTCACCTATTATCAAAGGTGCATTGAAAGAATATGGAATTTCATTTGACCTCGATTTGGTTCGTGATCAAAACTTTGCTGTTCGTAAATATATAAATTAGTTTATATGTGTGGCAACTGATGAAATAAAATTTCTTGATATTCAGTTGAAAGGACAAATGACTGTTTCTACGACTATGAAGACAAGGGATCCATATATTATTGTGAAATCTCGGGATCTGATTAAGCTTTTATCAAGAAGTGTCCCTGCACCGCAGGTATGCAATTATGCATTATTGTATCTTGCCAAATGATCTGGTAAACTGTTAGCTTCATGTGATGTTTTTACACGTAAGTGATCGTTTTCACAGGCGATCAAGATTTTAAACGATGAAATGCAATGTGACATTATCAAGATTGGTGGGTTAGTACGAAATAAGGTAATGGCTGCTTACATTTAGCTAATGAATGGATTGATTTGGGTTATCTTAACAGATCAAATGGATTGAAAGTCTCACAAAGTTTTACACATAAAACTTAGGACCTAAATCATTAAAAAAGGAAAAGATTATGATTCAAATCACATATGTCATTCTTAACACACTAGTTGTTTGTAAAAAACCTAACAGTTTTGGGAAGCATGAACATGTTGTCCCTTTTGCTATTTTCCGCCCTTTAGTTATTGTCCTTCGAATTAACAATTATCATAGAATATTTAATGAAGGTGTTGATATTAGCCTTGTAGAGATGTGTGGTGTAATAGTAAATCATAAGCACTTCTTCCAGATTAGCTATCATTCGAAAGTCACATGGCACATCTATTGAATAAACGTGAGGAACAGAGATGGACTATTCACACCCAGAGATAAAAACTTCGGGATAATTTTGCACCTGAGATATATATCTTTTCAAATTGAAATACTAATCGGAGCTGTCTTTATATTTGCAGGATAAGTTTGTCAAACGAAGGCAGCGGCTTGTTGGGCCTAATTCATCTACTTTAAAGGTTGTATTCAATTTTTATGCTTGAGCTAATTTTTATTTAAGTCGAGATTTCTTTATGTTATTGATTTATATTTTATTTATTTTCTGATAATCTTAATGGAATGCAGGCACTGGAGATTTTGACAGGCTGCTATATTCTTGTTCAGGTTTAACCTTCATTTCTTGTTTTTGACAAATAAAAACTTGAATGCTGTTTTTTAATTTTGAAGGAGGACCAATTGTTGTCTAGTTCACCTTTGTATATACTTGATACTTCTTAATGATCAGGGAAACTCGGTAGCTTCTATGGGTTCATTCAAAGGGTTGAAACAAGTAAGGAGGATTGTTGAAGAATGCATGTTGAATAAAATGCATCCTCTATATAATATTAAAGTGAGTACTTCACACCTTTTGCTGGGGAAAATGCATTATTGTCTGCCTTTGTGGATCGCATTCTGTCTATTTTTATATTTTTTTAATCTGATGTTCATGTTTATATAACAGGTGCTCATGATGAGGAGAGATCTTGCGAGTAATCCAGAACTTGCAAATGAGAACTGGGATAGGTTTCTTCCTAAGTTCAAAAAGTATGTTATGTTATATTGGTTTCGCTAATTTTGGCAGAATGTACGGGGCATGTGGGTTGGGATGGGAATGTTTGTCGTAATATATGTGTTTGGTAGGCCTGAAATTCTTTATTTCAAGTGTTATATTTATTTCTTTATAATTAATTAGCGTGTCAAGTCTGATAAAATATGTTTATTTGTTTCTGTAGTAATTTAATTTTGTGTAAACTGACTTTGGAAGATTTGTGCCCAAATTATACACTGATGACTACTTTTGACCCAGTTCAACTTGTTTTCTTCTATCTGATTCATTTTTTACTCGCTTGACCCATTATAGATTAAACATAACCCGAGTTGACCCATTCACCAGTAAATGGGATTAAATTTAACAATTGATTATGTGTTTTTCAGGAAAAATGTCAAACAAAAGAAGGTTAAGAGTAAACAAAAGAAAGAGTATACACCTTTCCCACCACCACAACCACCAACCAAGGTAAGGGAATTTAGTTATTATCGCTTTCTTAACTCTTTTTTGCATGCTAGATGAGTACATGTATTGTGATATGAATTGAATTTGTTTCTTGACATCAAGCGATCCAACAATAGTTTAGATTGAAAGATAGGTGACTGTCATTTGTACATTTAAAAGAGACTTGTTGTCCAATTAGATATCAATTTGCAATCTAAATGATGATTTCCATAATTAAATCTGGTTTTAAATATATATCCAGATCGACTTGCAACTGGAGAGTGGTGAATACTTTTTAAGTGACAAAAAGAAGTCGGCAAAGAAATGGCAAGAAAGGCAGGAAAAGCAGGCAGAAAAAACTGCTGAGAACAAGCGGAAAAGGGAAGAAGCATTTAAGCCTCCCGAGGTAGAATCAATAGCGAGCTCCATTTACGTTTTTACTTCATACTTTCCAGCTTATTTAAAACTTTGTTTTGGATCTTCAGGAAACTCAAAAACAAGATGAGAGTAAAAGTGACAAGGATGATATTGCAGCAATGGCTACATCCTTGAAGGTAACATAAAAGACTTGATGCTTAAAAGATGAACACAAAAAACTGTGTGACTACAATAATGATCAAAATACCGATAATAATAATGATAATACTCGTAATAGATGAAAGCATAAATACATATCGGCTATTGTCAATGTATTTCCTTTAGCTAAAAAGAAGTGTTCAACTCGTTGGCTCCATTTTTAACTAAATGGGCCTAATTGCAACTTTAAGATCACGGGATCTGCAATATAGCTTTCTTTCTTCAGGTTTTCACCTTTTTAATGTAAGTTTTACTATTTTGCAGAACAAGGCGAAGGAGTTTGGGAATCGCAAATCTACTGATAAAATCGATGCTGAAATGTATATTGCAGCATCAGGTCAGCCGTCTAACAAAAAATCGAAGAAGCAGAAGTAATTGCTACATTCACAATACTTGTATTTGGGGGTGTGATTTATCATCAATTTTGTTGGACCACCGTGAAGTTGTGTATCACATGAATATTTCGATGTTATTGATGCAATCCTGCACTTACTACCGAGTATGATGCAACTTCCTAAGTATTCAATGTCATCTGATATTATTAATAATTAAAAGAAAATTATCCGTTTGTAATCTTATATCGGGTTCCAAAGTTTTCTACAAGTTTATTGAAAACTGATGATAAAGTTTAATCTCAATATGTATCATCATGCACTCGGATCTCTCTTTTGGATGATTTTTTTTCGTTGATATGTCTTAACTCTTAACATTGATTAAAGAGATTATATTGTTATGCGATTAAGATAAGCTATACATTGGTTTATTTATGTTTTATCATATTTATATACTATATACTATTTCTTTTGTTTGTATAGGCGCATCATTTGGATTTGAATGTTGTTGAAATGATAAGCTCGATTAAGCTGTTATTGGTGCAGTCAACATTATAAAGGTTTTATTTCATATTTTTAACCCGTCAACCGTTTGATGGTTCATATTCAAGACGCTAACCTAAGTTGTTAAAGAAGTTCATTAAATGTTTGGTTGTTTAATCCTACACAATTGTTTATACCAAGTTTTTCTTCTTAATCTGATTCACTATGTAGACACTAGGAGACTTTCACGTCCGATACAACAAGAACGTCATACATCCACGTCACCTATAAAAAGAAGTGGTGAAAATTAATACTCGGTACGATGAACGCTTAAACTTAGCTCAGCTAAAAGTAAGAGAAATGATTTTTGTTTGATTATTTATTTAGATACAAATTTAGATTCTAGGCGTATTACTTGTTAAAATACAGATGGCCTGTCTCCAAACATTTTGAACTAACATAATACACACCCACTCCCACATGACACATAACTGTCACATAGATATAGATATATATAAATTACATGAAAAGAAATTGATCGGTAGTGAATTATGATTAATCTCCAAAAATAACAACAAGATTAAAAAGATGAATCCAAACACCCCATCTTCACCTTCATCTGCATCTACGTCAGCAGCAGCAGCAGGAGGAGGTTCATCTTCTTGGTTTTCAGGCATTGTACGTTCTCGCAAGTCAAACGCTACTTCTATGTCCAACAATTCCGTCGTTGTTGGCGGCGCCGCCGGCCCTATCAATCGCAAGAATCAGTTCCGTGGAGTCATGTTCAAGTATGGCCCTAAGTCTATTCAGGTATCAATTTTCTTTTTTTTTTCTTTTTTTAAATTGAATTTATTTGGGTGACTGGAAATTGGGTGATACAGAATAATGATTTAAAAAGATTGGATCTTGATTAGTTCAAGAATTAAAAGATTTCATTTCGAGCAAGAACGAGATACTTGCATTCTTGTAAAGCACCAATATATTTGATTGATGAACAAACCAGAAACATGGCCCTAGTTTTTGTTCATCAATTCCAAATGCTGTGCCTTTTTTAATTTGATCTTTAACTTGGAAGTTTAATGATTTGATGTCTATGTTAATTATGCATTAAAGGTTTAATTGGCAAGGACAATTATATGGTAATGGTATAGTACTGGTAGGATGATCTATGTGTTGTCATATATGCTGGTTAGTCAAACTCAAATTTTGTAGTTTATTTTTTTGTGTATTGGAATGTTTGATAAGAATGCGAATTATATGATTCCGTGTTCACCTAATACTCATTTCACTTGCTTATTCTTTACGATAAAACAAACGTCTTGTCAGTAGAAAGTAAACATCCAAAAATGACATGAATGATGGGTTAAGTAACATAGGGGTTGTATGAAATTATAAATCTACTGGATTATGATTAATTGTGTGGGTTAGGTGTGGTACTAATTAGAAAGCAAGAAGTCAAGAAGTAATTAGATTGGATTCTCTGTGCACTTTTACGGTACTCATTTGCACCTACTTATACTTGCACGACACTACTAACTGCTAACTTAGAGGTTGTCAACTAGAAGTTGAAAATTCCAAAGTACCCTTCTTACACTAAAATTGGACCCAACTCACATAACGTACAATGGTAATTGTGCCAATGATGTTATAAGGCACCAAAGAAGAGAGAACCGATGATGTATAAAGCTGGGCCATAATTTGTAAAAAAAAGGCTTTACGGTTTATCTTCTCTTCATTCATTTTCATTTCCCACTACCTTATTGGTTGTGGAAGATTCTGAAAACATGCAAGTAATATTATACTATTACAGTGGGTTCAGGCACAGATAGGAGTTTTGTGTCTAGGTCCAGTTTTTTCATACTTACTTTTACTAGGCTGTTTACAATGCCTAACTTTGTTTATTTGTGGCCACCTTTGTATAGTTGAGTAATTGAACAAGACTGCTGAACCTTTACATTACGTCATGTCACTCACTACTGGAAGTCTGAAAGTATACTATAAGATAATCAATCACTTATTTTGTGTTATTTATTATGCTAAATCGTTGATCTAACCATTTACGTTTTGTAAGATGCATATCAGTAATTTATCTGCAATGCAGGTTGCATTTAAAACTGGGGATTATAAACAACAAGTTGTTTTTATTGGTGGATTGACCGATGGGTTTTTGGCTACAGAGTATGTATTTATACTTATGTTCAATCATTATGATCTTTAGAAATGATTTCAACAAGACTGCTTACTAAGTCTCCTAAAATATGATATTGTCGAATTATTACATATCGTCTATCAATAAAAACTAGGCCATACGCCTTATGGCCACCATAAGCTTGCAAAAGGGATGTAGCTGAACAAATATGCAAGTGTAGATATACTTATTTCAACTTATTAATGAATAATTCATTTTCTAAATATATTTAACTTAAATATCCGTTGAAGTTTGCAAGTCTGAATCGTTTTGACTTTTGTAGATATTTGGAGCCGTTGGCAATTGCTTTAGATAAAGAAAAATGGTCACTGGTTCAGTTTTTGCTTTCGTCTTCTTACAGTGGATATGGCATCTCGAGCTTGAAAGATGTAACTCCTCATTTTACCCACTTTCATTCTTGCAAGTAAGTGAAGAGGATCATTGTTTCTCTCTGTGATAACTCAAATAAATTGTGTTTTGGCTTATGTAATGAAGGATGCATCGGAGCTTGATCAGTTGATCAATCACTTAATAAATAAAGAAGATTCGGAGGGTGTAGTGCTGCTTGGGCATAGTACAGGCTGTCAAGTAAGTGATGTCGTCTCTGCTTTCCTATATATTCATGAATCATTATAAATATAATTTACTTATGTGATTTCTCTAAGTGTAGGATATTGTTCATTACATGCGTACCAATGCGGCATGCTCTAGGGCTGTTCGTGCTGCTATCTTACAGGTATCACTTCTTCCATGCAATAGGTTTCTCAGTTTCCTAGAGTACAAGACCCTTATAGGTTTCTCTGTTTTATAAATCAATATGAGCATCTGTAATATACCATTGATCAATATTACTATACGATTTTCCATGCATATATATATTTTTTCTATTCATCTTTTAAAACGAGTTATAATCCTGATGATGGAAGTGTTCAGGCTCCAGTTAGTGATCGAGAATTCAGAGCCACTCTCCCTGAAACTGCTGGAATGATTGATTTGGCTTCAAAACTAATAAGTGAAGGTCGAGGATCGGAGTTGATGCCCCGGGAAGCAAATCAAGATTCCCCGATAACTGCGTATAGGTAACAGTTTCATTTTTGTACCTGTTTTTAGCAACATTCTTGTTTGTTTATAGAGTGTTGATATAATTTTGTTGTGCCTTGCCCTTATCTTAATCCACATAAATCAAAATACAACCTTATTATGATAATGATCAATCACATCAATTATCTTAACTTTGAAAACATTTAATAATTGAAACTGCAGATTTCACTCCCTTTGTGCATACATGGGTGATGATGACATGTTCAGTTCTGATCTCAGTGATGATCAACTGAAACAGAGACTTGGTCACATGTGTAACACACCATGCCAGGTATGCATATGACCATGTGAAGTATTTCATGATTCCTTCTTTAGTACTTACATGATATAAATAAAATTTGCATTTTGCAGGTAATATATTCTATGGCTGACGAATATGTACCAGACTATGTTGACAAGAAAGCATTGGCACAGAGGTAAGTTTAACTTTCTTAAATAGTCTAGAGGAGGCAAAATGCATGGGTCGGGGTGGGTTTGGTAGCGGATCAAACATAATGGGTAATTTTTGTACGGGTCAACGCGGGTTGGGTTGACCCAAAACACTGTACTATTTTTCTTTTCTATGGAGTAATAAACAAGAATATACGTATGATGATAATCCAATCCTTCGAAAAGAGTTTATTTAGTAGGTTATATTGTGGATACAGGCATATCTGGGCAAACTAAAGGGTAGATAGTCGGGCTGGTCACTTTGACCCATTTGACCTGTTTCTTTTGTAGCTATATTTTTTTATTGTTAATCAAATGACCCGTTGCCAGTAAAAAGCAAAAAGCATCTTGTTGCATTTATGAATGTCTAGGATCAGTGACTGACCTTAGTGTTTATAAAGTACAGATTATGCAAGGCAATGGGAGGTGCAGAGAAAGTTGAGATAGAATGGGGAAACCATTCGCTATCCAATAGAACAGCTGAAGCTGTCCAGGCTATCATGGGTTTTGTCAAGAGCGGAGGTCCTAATGGCTGGGATGATCCTTGGAGCTAAGATAATAATGGTGCAGTCTTCTTTCTCTATTGTGTTCAACATTTCACTTTATCTTTCAAATTGGTTTATTGATTTTATAGTTCTTTCACAAAATGTTCTTGCATTTATAAGTTGTAATATTATATCTTTACTCCAATCCAAAAGGGACAAAGAGATCCTCATGCGTTTGAACCATGCCCCTTTCTTTTTCCAAGTTGTAATATCGTTGTTACTACAGTGTAAACTGGCAAATGGGTCAGTTGTGTAATGGATCAAAACGGGTCATTTTTATTTCATGTTGAAGCTGGGTGGGTTGACTTATAATAATGCTTATTTGCCTCTTCTTTATTTCATCTCAAACTAAATGTTCACATTTTTATTTTTATTTGTCCCAAAATAATTGATCATTTTAAACTTTTAAACAATTAAACTGATTTTCAAAGGTCAAAATGAAATTGTATCCGTGTAGAGTTTAATGATCCACACTTTTTCAATATATGTGCAAAGTGGACACTTAGGTTATTGCGTAATTCATAAGTTACAATTACAAAAAAAAATAAAAAAATAGTTATCATTAAAACACGCTATTTCGATATGGGTGGTGATAAATACAAAAAAAAATGTGATTCATACACCAAAATATGTTATAGTGTATTTGTACTGTAAGCAAAAACAGTTATATAGTGTGATTCATGGATTTATTTATTTTTTTTGTTTTATCTATCAATTCCCTTTCGATATGAACGAATTTTATCATCTCATTTGTGTGATTAGATTGTTTGGTGCTTTCATGTTTCATAACTATTGGAAGCTTGTGATTCCGTCTCATTGATGCGACTTTTGACTTCCATTGTCCAATCATTAGAAAAAAATAAAAAATGTGATGGAAGAGTGACTTATAATTAAATTATAATAATATTATTATGATATATCTACATACGGTTAAAGAACATATTGTTAAGTGGAAATGAGTATAAATGTATATAAAATAGGAAACTAAAAGGCACAAGATACTTCGTTGTTATGTCAACTTTTATGAGGAAATTTCTTGACATAGTTGATCAAAGAATCCTTTATGTGTGGAAATATACAATGAAAAGTAGATGTCGAATAGTAGTCAGTACCCACATTTTGCGAAAATTAAGTACGTTACGCATCTTTATCACACAAAAAGTTCATAATCACAAGTCAATTCCGGTCAAATCACCCTTTTTTTGTTTGTTTGCTTGAAAAAAGAATAGGCACAAGATTGTAACAACATGATGCAACTTAACCTAATAAGGATAAATTCCAAGGCCAAGTGATTTATATAGTAAAAGTTAAGGTGATAATTTTGAACGACAATCTTAGTAAGTACTGCCATTCAAATGTTCAGAAATCCGTAATGTATTTTTTTTTTATCTTTTAACTAAATTCATTATTAGATCACAAATAGTGTTATGCACCGAGTGCAGGTATCTAAGCACGTCACGAGGTACTAAATTACTAATGACACCCGGTACCGTTCTTATCATAATTCCTTTCAAATATAAGACTTTGTTATCGTTATAGTCAGAAAAAAATACATCATTTATAACTAGAATAATCCTAAAAACCAGCGAACCGAACGTAAGATAAAGGAACATTTGTCAAAACACGATTTAAGAGAGAAGTGCACTTGGTAGAATTTTTGGTAACTCGTTTTATTTCATGAAATCATCAATAAATGGTTGTTTTTGTAACACAGAAGTGTTTGAAAACTATTTACTCTGAATTTATTAAGAATAATTAATATTTTCTAGATCAAGAACCTTAAACACTTAGTCCGTACATGTTATTCTATTCATACTTTATTTAATTTAAGTTAATTAGAGTCGGCAAATTATGGAAAGCCAAAGATTCTTGAATTTGTGCTTAACACTTACCTACATTAGTTTTGTGGTGGATACTCCTTTTCTTTTCATCAATTTTTATCTTTTCTTGTAGACAACTATGAACTACCACCTCCTAACTTTTTGATCTAAAATGATGCCTATCAAATTAAATACTAATATTATCCTAAAAAAATGGAAATACAAAGATAGCAATTAGTCTTTGATTTCATAGGAGAACCAACTTCTCCCTCAGATTTTTAATAATGATTCAAACTCATATACCACCCAAAAAAATAATAATATATGAGTCTAACTAAATACGGAGTATTTTGCTAACGAGTGCATCAGTAGGGGTGACAATTTGGGTCGGGTCGAATTGATCCGCTCGGGTTATCAGGTTGGCAGGTTAGAAGTAGTTGACTCAGACCCGATCTGATTTTTTTATCGGGTTGAGTATTTCAACCCAACCCAACTCTGACACAACCTAGTTGACCCACTTTTCCCAATTTTTTAACGAGATCAACATATTTTCGGGTCATTTTATGTTAATGGGTCAATTTTGGGTTAAATATGTTACATGAGTCACTCTCTAAATTTATATTAGTCAATAATAAAGATAAAAGTGTCTATTAAATCCCAAAACAATCATATTAGCTAGTATGTTCATCAAAATCTAGTAAAAAAACACTTGATTCTTTAGATTAAAATAAAACTTTTAAATTTTTAACCACCTTTTTTATTTATTCTTGTCGGTTTCATGTCAGATTTCTGGTCATGTCAGAAATTGTCAGCCTTAATATAGTTTATGGAAAAAAAGAAGTTCAAATGTTTTTATTTAAAATTAAAAGTATAAATATTTTATAATTTTATATTATTATTATTTTTATTTTTATTTTCGGTCATCGGGTTGACCTGATGACCCATCAGGTTACCCAAACCCGACCTAAAAAAATCAGGTTATCGGGTTGGTGGGTCAACGGCTCAAAAAATCATGAACCGACCCGTTTATTTTCGAGTCGGTTTCAAATCGTATTTCGGGTCGTGTCGTAAATTGCCAGCCCTATGCACTAGGACATGTTTGTTAAAATTTCCTGAACTATATACAAACCACTAAATACATATCAACATATATTCCTTATTTTTAATAAAATTTTAAATTATTTAATATTATCATGATTGTAATTAATTATATTGGAGTCATAGAGTGTATGCATTATAAGTATGAAAGGTGGATGTTTATTAATAGATTGAATATAATTAAGGGTAATGACATAAATATGCAATTAACTATCATCTGACATTCATAGTATGTATTCAACTATTCGGGTTTCCATTATGTGTAACAAACTATTTATTTCTTTCCATTGTATGCAATTTGGTGACGTGTCAACGTGTGAGGATGACACGTGGCACCTTATATAGATGACATGTGGAAAAAATACTGAAAATTACATACAATGGAAAGAAATAAATAGTTTGTTACACACAATGGAAGCCCGGATAGTTGAGTACATACTATGAATGTCAGGTTATAGTTAATTGCATTTTGATGTACTTACCCCTATAATTAATTAGGAAACCTAAACAATTACCCTATAGACACTAATTTATTAGCAAAACCCATATATGTATATACATAAATATTACTCGTACGTATTACATGATTATGATAAAAAAAAACCTAATAATCAACAACCCTTTATCGATCTTGATCTTCAGGGGCGGAGGCAGAGGGGGGCATGGGGCAGCTGCCCCCCAAGAATTCTCAAATCATGTAAAAAAGATTTTTTTAAGGGTATTTGTGACATTTTATAAGTCTCGCCCTCTAAAAACATAAACAAATAATTAAATTTTTTTTTTGCCCCCTACTTTTAAATTCTAACTCCGCCCCTGCGATCTTCCTCTTATAAGTTCATTGTTTAATTGTTCTACAAGGCTTTTGTTGATTACATAGTTTCTTAGAATGACATGTGAAATGTTTATATCAAGAGCTATAATAATCTCTCAAGATCGAGTTGCTGATTATTTAAGGGGCAACGTACGTACACTTGGAAAACATTTATTTGGCCTTAGCTTTTTCATGAAACAATATGCCCTCATATGAGTAAATAATTAATTAATTAAGACATAAATAAAATAAATGGTATAAGTAAATTAGTGGTGAGACAAACACAAAGACAATGATAATGACAATACATACATATATATTATAATTAAGCTAATCTAAAGCTAAAGTTATTTCCTAAACAAACATATCAAGTTATAAAGGATTCTCACAATTAGGAGCCACAATAATTCTTGTTTTATTTGACTGATCACTAACTCTAATTTGTTTATTACAAGAATTTATCTACCAACCACCGCCAGCCATATACCATTTAGTTACAATAGTTATTTAGATTAATTTATTAATATTAAAATCGAGAGACAAAAGAAGAAAGGGGACTACTAAGGCTTCCATTCCACAGGGTTCGTTGTAATGCAAGCTAAACTCATAATACTATTAATGGTAACCTGGTATCAAAATATAGTAAACTGAAGTGCACTTAAGAGCTTCCTAAAAGTTTTATACTATAATTATCAGAATCACTATCACCTTATAAATGATGAACCGTGATCTACATGTCTAAGGTGTTCAATTGCATAGCAACTTAAAAGGTAATATTACTCTTTAATTTATGTCATAATTTAGTATTGTAGGAAAATATTTTTGTACTGCTAGTACAACAATTTCTTGATGATTGCAAATGAAACAAACAAAGGAAGAAGAAGAAGGAAACCAAAAAATATAGTTAATTATAACGTAAGAAACATTAACGAATTCTTGTGCTATATTACAGCTAAGGGCCTACTCTCGAGTCTGTTTTCCAAGAGAAGAGAAGAAAAGAAAAGAGAATCACAAAGAATACAAAATAGGTACTAATGTACTATTTCTGATTTTAAGATTATTATTACGGAGAGAAAAGAAAATGGGTTAAGGGGCTGCATTCAAGAGTCTATATACATATAGATAGATTTGATCGTGTTCAATATGATTGTGGACACTTAATTTGAGATGAAATGATTAACATATATAAATTAGAAAAAAAGTAAGCTTACTGGTTATTGTAAAAATTATTTAGAATTGAAAATTGATATTTATTGAGTTAGATAGTGTACTTCATCATTGCAAAATATTGTCGATTAATACTTTGAAATATACAATTAAAATAAGCACGTACAAAACTTTAAGGGTAGTGATTTGTACACCATCAAAATTTAACCATTAACCACTAACATGCATTACTCTATTACATTTTAAAACAGAATTAATGGTGTATGATAAAATTTTAGTGGTGTACAAATCACCACCACAACTTTAAACACTTAGTTTGATGAGCCCTGTATTCTTTTTACACGTAAGAAGCTTTAATATTTAGCACCAAACTCTAGCTTTTCTATCTCCTCCATAAATAAATACCCAATCTCCATCTCAAACATCTCATTATTCATCATTACTACCAACAAATCAAGCTATATATACACACATATAACTAACCTACCTTGCACGTACTATACCTATATATTATATACATTCAAAACTTACAACCAAACAGCCATCATAGTAATATCATACACATATACTACAAAAAGACAGCCACCAAAAAACACAAACAGCTAGCCGATATCTGTACGGAACTCTAGTCCTTTTCATTTCAAGCTTCTTCAGGTTTCCACATCCCAAAATAAGGTACGTATATATGTTGGCCAGTCCAACAAATAATTAATCATTAAATTCCTAGCTGTTTATAACTAAGTTTTATAGTGTTTTATGATCTCCTTATTTCTATTTTCAGGTATATAATGAAGAGCCTTCTTGCGGCTTGCAAACAAGTAGCAGTTCCTTCAGTGAGTTTCCCCGGTGGGATCAACATGGAGACGTTTTTACCACGCAGTCGAAAAGACAAAGTGGTCATAGTCATAGGAGCAACGGGTACAGGAAAATCGAAACTCTCAATACATCTTGCCACCAAATTCAATGCTGAAGTCGTCAATTCTGATAAGATGCAAGTTTATAAAGGTCTTGATATCGCTACAAACAAAGTTACTGAGGATGAGTGTCATGGTATCCCTCACCATCTAATGGGATTTGTTGATCCTAATGTCGAGTTCACTGCTGATCATTTCCGACATGAAGCATCACAAGTAGTTGATTCAATTGTGGCAAAAGATCGACTTCCAGTAATCGCTGGAGGTTCAAATTCGTACATAAAGGCTCTAGTTCATGATAACATTGACTTCCAGAAAAAGTACAGTTGCTGCTTTTTATGGGTCAATGTTTCGTTGCCAGTTTTGCAATCTTTTGTGTCAAAACGTGTTGACAAGATGGTTCAAGCTGGTCTAGTCGATGAAGCCCGAAGATTTTACAATCCAAGGTTAATTAATAGTACTGTTGGGCTAAGACGTGCAATAGGTGTTCCTGAGTTAGATTGTTACTTTCGGAACGAAAATTTGGAGAATCTAAAAGAAGCAATCGATAAGATCAAAGTGAATACTTGCAAATTGGCGGCACGCCAGTTGCAAAATATATTAAGGCTGCAAAATCAACTAGAGTGGGATATGCATCACTTGGACGCCACAGAAGCTTTCCTTAACGACGGATTTGAGGCCGAAGAAGCTTGGGAAAGTCTCGTGGCTCGACCAAGTAGGTTAATCGTCCGAGACTTTCTCTACGAAGAAAAAGAAGAATCAACCCATCACTTTTCCAAAATCATGACTACAAACTCATCAGTCATCACAGCGCCATCGATTAGTACTGCTGCTACCGCGGTCAACGCCATCGCTGCAGTGGCAGGCTAGTGTTTTGTCATGGCCCACAATATGCATGAGTGGTGGGCTAGGTTGCAAAAAAAAAAAGAGAGAGAGAGAATGAGAATATATTCAGTTAAAGAACGATAACAAGTCATATTATTTATAATACAAAAAGAAGATAAAAAGTACATTATCGATCAACTTTCTTTTGAAAGGTATCAAACTGGTGATGATGATGGTTCATAGTTGCACCCGATGGGCATGAACTATATTGACTTTACTTTATGTTTTAAAAATGAATCCAGTACTCTTTGCAAAGGGCAAAGCTTGGAACCTTTGAGTTAGTTAAATATGGTGCAATTTGGCGGCCGTTAAGCTTTTTGGATCGATCCGTGTGATGCACATTTGGACTCTTGTGATTTGTCAATTAATTAATATTTTTCATTTACATCACATATATACTATCATTGTTTTTCATATATATACTCCTACTTTTTTGTACCTAAGAGTTGTACGTATAATTAAGTAGGTGGCGGTTGCATATGCATAGAATTAGAATAATTACACCACAAGGAGTGGTGAACGTCTAATAGGTGTGGATGACTGGTGGGTGAGAAGCCCCGGACTAAACCACTTGATTGTGTTATCTGCATTAGGGAGTTGTACCAAGTGCATCATCTATAGTAACAAAAGCGGGAAACGAAGGGGGAAAAAGTGGGCCCCGTGAATTTCCACCATCACCCGCACCATGAAATCACCTGCACCATGACCCCACTCTGACCGTGGTCCCGTGCTCAGCCTCCACGAGCCCCGACGAAGAAACCACTTTAGGAGGTCTTGATTTATAAGAGCATCACCAATGCATTTCATGTTATTGGATTTAAAGTTTTGCCACATCAACTTTGCATCTTTTTACATGAATCTCTACAACCCATTAAACTATGTAAAGTTTAAAGTAGTGATACATCATTATATAAAAATAGCTACTAAAGTAAAGAAAGTACTAACGAGGACCATTACAGAGTTCAAAGTAAGGTTCAAAGAGTTCAAAGTGGAGTTCAAAGAATTTTGAACCTTACTTTATACTCTTAAGTATGTGGCACTCCTACAATGCAATATTCTACTTTGAACTTTGCCACCTAATATTTGAACTATGTCACCTAAGTGCATTGGAGATGCTCTAAGGTAGGTAAAAAAGGAATCACTGCAGGTGATCGACCTAGGTAGATTTCAATTCCCTAGCCATTAATTAGTCCATTACAGATAATAATGTACAACGTATTTCACAAGAAGGTTCCTATTACAAAAGTACGTATTAATTAAATACATAATCAATTTTGGGCTATATGTGAAAGAGGTGAAAGATTTCAAGAATCTTATACCGAATATTTGGATTGAAATGTAGACATGTTGAATGAGTGTGAAATGCCCAAAAATGCTCTTTTTGAGCTGCTAATACCGACTTAGATGTTTTATAAATTCAAACGTATATATGTTATTACAAGTATATGTTCTACCTCAAACGTTTGGAAATTCTATATTAGCCTAGAGTTTGCTAATTAAGGATTGGATATTACTCCGTAATTTACATATCACAAGCTAGTTTTTATGGTTATGAAAACCTCGAGTAACATGAAGAAAGTTTCTAAGAAGCATATGAAGCTTAATTAGAACTGTTTGACAAAGTTTTGACGATAATCCTAGCTAATCGCTGCTTGACAAAGTTTTGACAATAATCCTAGCTAATCGCGTGAAATGGCAAGAAACGAGCGATTGGAAAGAACAGTATTCAGACAGAGCCCAAAACCAAACTCAAAGCTAATTAAAACCCACAATTAGGAGTGTTGTGCTTTGGCAATTTTCATTCATATATCCCGGTTGTTGTGATAAATAATGCAACATTTGGCTGGATCGACAAATCTTACTTACAAAAAAATGTAATCAAGGCTAGTGAAATTCGTCCTTCATAAGCCTATAGAAGTAGACGGTTTTGCCCCGTTCATGTTACCTAGAAAAAATTATTTTTCTATTAGTTAGATGTATGTATAGTACAGTCATACAGAGCCTAATTGGGATATCACGGTATGGTATATCACGGTGAACTTTCCAAACCTTCCATGACCACTTCCAAGAATTATAAATTACCTATAACGTTTCGAACCAAAGATTCCATGTTAGGATAGTATGACGCCTTAATTACTACTAGACCACCTACGTGAGGTTTCCTTCAATTATATATATGTGTTCTTAAAATTAATCAATCTAGCTACCTAGCTATACAGTTAAATGCATGTGTAATAGTGTGTGATGATAACGAATTCCATAACTGAATCGTGTAGATTCATTTTCACAATAAAGTAATTTCACCCATACATGCACTGTCTAGGTATCACAAAATATTTATTAGGATAATTCAAGAAATCACTCAATATCTTGACATTGAATTTTGAACATATATAACAAAGAGATTACGT
The DNA here is from genome assembly GCA_963422505.1 of Pseudognaphalium luteoalbum. Lineage (NCBI taxonomy): Eukaryota > Viridiplantae > Streptophyta > Magnoliopsida > Asterales > Asteraceae > Pseudognaphalium > Pseudognaphalium luteoalbum. Next base: position 122,629,604 of record OY730194.1, read on the forward strand.
TGTTTTTCGTTTGTCTAAGAGAACCAAATAATTCTGTAATATACAGAATCAATTTTTGGCGGTTAAATCAACGAACATAAACAACTCTTTGTGAAAAAGTGTAACAAACATACCCAATTAGGGAGATTAGCCCCCTAAAGACCAAAACCCCTGCAAGCTGGGGGCGCTGCCCCTTCACCACGTTTTTAGTGGTGGTCCAAATCAGTTAAAACATGTGTGCATTTTGATCTTGATTAAGTTTCAGTTACATTAAATTACCAACATGCAACGATATAATTAGATACGTGTATTTTTTTTATTGGGATAGAAAGCCACAAGTTAGAGATTAAAATGCAGCGCTAGCAAAAGCAACTAAATTGTTTCAGTGAAAATAAAAGACAATTTAATCCCAACAATATAATGATAAATGTTGAATGACTAAAACTGTACTTTAATCTGACGTTATTTTCACACAATTTATTTTGTGAAAGCAGTCAACCAGAAATATCTTGTGGCATTACAATCTTTATTTTCTCCTCCTTTTAACTATAAATGAAAACAAACAATTATTATATTGAAGCTAGCGTGGTTTAGATTAGGTGATTATTACGTTTTAAAGATTCCTTAAGATAATTAAAAGTGGATGATGAATTGATCGATGATAAAGTTTAGAACATGCTCAGCTCATCATGTACATCATTATTAGATCGATGACGCGTTCAATCATTGTAGTCATATCATATGATTGACCAAAAGTAGTTTTAGTTTTTCTTTTAGGTGCAGTCTGATCGATATGATCAAATCGAAGCATGCAATTATTATAAGGTGAGAACGAGATCGAGCAGCAAAAAACTTGCGAGCTTCTTATTTTATTCACCCGGCCAGCATCTTAATTTCTTGATTAATAAAAAGTCTTTGGGGTGAAGATATTCTCGCGAATTACAAAAAGGATGAGATAAAAATGTAAGGTTTTGATCTTTCGAAGGGAATGAGTCGTAAACGATTTTAGTTGTTGACTGCTAGAAAATAGTTGTTTTGAATGAAATTGATGGTGGAAAGTTGTAAAGGTTATCACTAAATGTGACCTTTCAAGTTGATGATTTTTCATCTTGCAAAACTTACAAACACTAATGGTGTTTAATTGACATTGAAGGTTTAAAAGTTGTTTTTCCCTCTTTGTCTATATATGTTATTAAGTTAGTTCTCTAAGGAAGTAGAGAAAGTAAGATGAAATTTTAGCTCCACCAAAAAATACACACACAAGTTCACTTATCATTGTTTTATGAGCTTAGTTTTGTTCTAGTCACATTTGGATTTAACGAATTTTGTTCAAGCTAAGAACAAACCTTTGGTTGGCTTATCAAGAATGATTTCAAAAACATTTTCAGGCATGTATTCAAGTCCGGCAGTACTACTGCTTCGGCTGTTGTACCCTGAGAAACAGACGGCGAATCTATTTTACGGGAACCGTGTGAAACACGGGTCTCGGCTCTTGATTTTTGGATGAATATCCTTTTTGTATTATACTCGTTCTTATTCTTTTGTTTAATTTTATTGTGACAATTGTCTTGTAATTGCTTTTGGATTATACGGTTTATATTGTATCGTATTATAATTCGTTACTATAATGAAATTTTATTCGGGTACATACTTTATTTCTTACATTGACTTTGATGATTAACGGCGCTCTAGATTCACTGCATCTTAATTAACAATATTACTAATCTGGACCTAGCATTAGTTTGATAAATTTCTTGAAAATCAATAGATTCAAATAGAACCGAGCATTATTGTTGTCTCCGAGCGTAAGCATTTTATGATCGAGATTATTGGAGTCAATGTTCAAATTTTAGTATACTTATAATAACGAAACAAAAATCTTCTTTATAATTTTTTTTCTTCTTTTGTCGGTGATGTTGTAAATGATGTAAACGGTATAATGGAATGCCAAATTGATGTTGTGTTGTTTCATTAGGATTGCATGTATGCCATGTTCTTATTGTTACAAAATAAAAAATAAAAATAAAAATGGAAGTTCTATTTATCGTTGGTATATTTTATTTTTTCAATCTAGAAAAAGAAAGAGCGTTTGTATCTTTTATTAAATAAGTATTCATATCAAAGTTCAAATAATTAAATCTCGTGATCCAAATTCACGACGGAGAAAATCTACTTCTACTATCTTATATAACGATATAAAAATCTTTAATATTTACCAATGAGAAAGGTTTAGTTTGATTCACTCAATCAAATCTAAGACTCTTTCCGAGTCATGATGATTTGCCCACGCATCATCTAAAGCATAAAAAGCTACAGAAATGGAATTTCAACATCATACCATTTTCAAAGATACGCATGGTGAGCTACAATGCTTATCTTCATTTTTTTTATTTTAAAAAATAAAATATATATAAAAAATAAAAGGGAATTGATTTTTTTTTAAGGGCGGTTATATTAGGCTAGCAAAATAACTAGAGAAAAGAATTAAAGAGAATTGATAATGACAATTATAGAAAATTTGTGCATTTATTGAAGTTGAAACTTCTTTATTTAACCATATTATAATTAATAAACTATAGGTTTGCATTTAATTTATTGAAATATTTTTTTATTTGTGATGTATTAATTATAATTTTTGATAATAAATAAAATTTTAAGTTTAATAATTTTCATCAAGGTTCTTATACCTTTAAAAGTGTCATATCATTTCCCAAAATATAAATATAGGGAAAGAAACACAATAGGACAACTTGAAACCGGAGTCACCTTCACATGCTAAGTTGATCATTCTTGACGATTTAATCACATTATCTATACAAATATCTGTTGGGAAAATTGATGAGAGAGAGTTTGAATTTAATTCAAAAATGCTCTATAATCGTGTATCGAGATTATTTACCAAAAGTAATATATTGACATTCCATCATAATAATATTTCATATGAGCATATACTCTTCAAAAAAGAAAGAAATACCTCAATAAATATCAGAATTAAGCTCACTGTATCGATATCTATATCTATATCCTCTTATAACTAAATAAAGGAGGAGACCACAAGCTTACGTGACATCCTCTCATGTAAGTAATACCCTACTAGCAGCAAACACGCACAATGCAGCGGTAATAAGAAAAAGCAAACTCGTACAATATGTTGGTAATATAAAAAGAAGTTTATTGTGAATATTTAAGTTAAAAAATCAACACACATTTTTTTACTCGACGCTTACTTGATAATTTCGATAAAAAAAGGTTTTTCTAGAATCAAAAGAGTTTTCAAATCACTCTGTCAAATATGATAGCTTTGGAAAATGTAATATTTTGAATATCTACCAAAAATAATTTGAAATTAACATATAACAATTACAAATAATTAATAGGGGCAAAAAGATATTTTAATTTATAATTAAGATTTAAAATTCAACAAAGTGAAGACTCTTTATATGTAATATAGATATAAATATATGTCTTCACCTATTTAATTCTCAGTGTTAGATCAAAGTTTGTTAGCGATCTGTTTAATGAAACTATTGTATACTTTAAATACATAAATTATTATTTGTTACTTTCCTTAAATCTGATTAATTTATTATTCCAAAAAAGTGATTTCATAATAATAATTTTAATTGTAATTTCAGTTCCTACATAGATATATAATCACTGTGATATTTATTAGCAACGAAATCTTGACGATATGGTTGTTTGGTATGCATGATTAAAAAAAAATTAAAGTGTTGATGAAAAAGCACCACAATTATTTGATCGAATGCGTCACTAATTTTTTCAACATTTTTTAATTGACATATTTTTAAGAATTAAGACGATTCTTAATTTACATGACTATATATTAATAGCTCTTAATTTCTTCTTATAATCAAGTCATTTCTGATGAAAATTGTCGATGACCAACTAAATTATTGATCTATTTAGGTTATTTGTGGTTAAACTAAAACTATAGTTGATTTATGGATTTGTGGGTATTGAAAATTAAGCTGGGTTTTTTCTTATTTACTTTACACATTGATAATATAATTCATGTTTATACATGATAAATCTATATGTCATAATATATTAAAATATCATATAATCCAATTTATTTTACAAAATATGTATTACTATAATTCATCGGATATTTATTCCGCCTCTTTTCCTATTTATGAATGGGTGGTGATTTGTACACCACCACTTTTTTTGTCATACACCACTAAAATATATTTTTAAACCATTTTACCCTTGTAACTTAAAATTTTTTCAAACACTCCTTCACAACTTCAAGGGCAAAAATGTCGAAACATGATTTTGGTGGTGTACAAATCACCACCATTTATGAATAACATAATTCATCAAAAAAAATTATTAAGTCTACAATTACACGGGTATTACACTACTACTGTACTATAAAACAAATTATAATACATCTTCGAAAATTTATGCCCATGTCATATACCTACTCTTTGTCTTTTTTCATATTACAATGAAAAATGCAATATAAAAACACATGATAGACACTTCAAAACAATGTTTTAAAACCCGAGTTTTTAGTCGACCCGGAAAAATGTTAATTTATGGTCGGACCGGTCAGACCGGTCGGACCGGTTGGGTCGGAAGGTCGAACCAGAGTTAATTATAGTATACAATAGTAGTATTTAGTGAACTTTTTTATTATTTTATAATTATAATTATAATTATTAATTATATCATGTATAATAATTATAATCCATAGAGTAATAAAAGGTGATGACACATCGATTCCCTTGTTATTCTTGAAATACACATCAATATAATAATTATATAATTCATAGAGTAATAAATGGTGATGATACATCAATCAAAAATTCTCTCATTACCCTCATTATTCTTGAAATACACAATTAGCCAATATTCCCTAATTATAAATGATAAAATGTACATAGAAATTGTAAAAAAAAAAAAAAACATGAAACCGGATCAATGCACTGGTCCGGGTCCCGTCCAACCCGGTTCGACCGGCCGGATCAACCGGGTCGTTGACTAGTCAACATATTGAAAAACCCGAGATTTTTTGACCTGGAAATCTTTAAAAATACGGTCCGACCGGACCGGTCAAACCGGGTCTTAAAACACTACTTCAAAACACACGTACACGTTTATCTAACACTACCAAAACCGTCTAATCTACATTGAAAACCTCTAGAATTCTCCAAAACCGTGAGATATGAGATTACAAGATAAAGGACCATATTTCACCATACCTTCATTTTGGAATTATAATTTAGCATACACGGGTAAAATACTACTGTAGTAAATGTAAAGTATGTAACCAGCGTCTCACGATTATATCTTTTCTTTTATAATTTATTTTACAAAGCCAAACATTCTAGTTTGATGTGCAATCAAAATTAATACAATACCGGATAAACGACTTACGATCCACAATTAGCTTTTGACAGACAACAATATCTTAGTTAAAAGGAAAATTTAAAAAAATGCCACTTTTTTTTCAAGTATGTATCGTTTTGCCCTTCGAATTTTTTTTACAATAAGCCCCTTCCATTCGCAAATTTGCTTTTGCGACCAATTCATTTGCTTTTGCGACCCGTGCACGTGACCGAGTCGCTGACGGCGTTTGAGGCCTTGGCAAATCGCAAATTTGCAATTTGTCATTTGCTATGACACTGAATTCTCAGGAACGTGCAAAACGACTCGGAGATCGCAAGTATTTCTCAGGGCATAGGTAAATCGCAAATTTGCGATTTGCGATGGCACTAGGTGTCTCGGCCACGGCTCGGTCAGTGAACGGCTCGCAAAAGCAAATCACGAGATCGCAAATCGCAAATTTGCTTTTACGATTTCATGGGGTATATCGTCAAAAAAAAAATCGGAGGGCAAAACAATATATACTTGAAAAAAGAGTGGCATTTTTTTAAATTTCAAAAACCGATGAGATTATATGTATCATCGCCGTTGTTGTGTTGATGGTGGGCATCGTTAGTTGTTATTACAAGTATTTTACCGATATAAAGAGGATGGTATTAATAATTGAAACAAAATCCATATCAATTCTGATTCTGGAATTTAGTCACATACCTCTTTAATGTGACCTAAAACACACCTCAAATGGTTGTTTAAGAGAATGCATCTTTGAATAACCAAACAAAGTTTTCAATTGTATCCTCTAAACCAGAACACTATAATCATTTTGCTGCGCAATGTCGCCATTTTCAAGAGCATGGTCAGCAACAACAGCACTAGAGAGTAAATTATCATCGACTTCTTCAACTGTTCTACAGAAATTTGAGTCATCCATTTCATTAGCAGCATCAGATATCTGTTGTGATTCATCTACCTTAGTCGTCATATAACATAATTGGGAATCATCTGCAACACTAGCAGAAGGAAGGCATATTTCAATGTCATTATTTTCAACATGACACATGGGTGCAGTGGGATCCACCATGTCAATAGAAGCAGCGATACAAAACTTTTGCTGACTGGATGTTGACATGAACATCCCTGAATCATCTTTTCGCCTGCGTTTGACTCCCATGCCTTTTCTTCTAATCCGTTCTTTCCCTCTGATTTTTTTGTCAACTTCATTTTGATCAGAATCTGTTACTTCTGTGTACATCATGCTTCCCATTTGGTCTCTTAAGCATTCATGAGCAAGATACCTGATTCTACTCACTGCATGCATTTGTTGATCATCCATCCCATGAGTTGACACCATGTCTGCTACATTCGCTATGTCCCTCAATGCAACATTCTGTCATGAATAAGAGTCAAATCAATTTCAAAAAGTACAAACTTGTAAAATTTTGGAGCACAATAAGACTAATCTATGCAAAGAACCTACTGAATCGGTTATTCAAAAAGTAAGATTATATATATTTGGGAATCATATTTATAAACATATGTTGAAAAAATTAGACGAGAAGTGTTCCGAGTAACCATGACTAGACACATACAAAGAACAGCCAAATTTGACGAGAACCCTTTTAGACCTTCTACCCGACCCATCTGACCCACCCAATTTTTCCACCTCTATTCATTTGCATACAATCCGACCTAATAGTTCATCATTTTAGAACTATCAAATACCTAAAGCGAACACACTTTAGTTCATGCAAATTTGTAAATAACATGCAAAACGATTATCAATGTATCTACATATGATATTAATAGTTGATTGCACAAAAAGTTAGCCCAATTTGGTCCAATTTCTACTTGAAGCAACCAAACCAAATTTCATTTCACCAATTAAAAACCTCAAAATTCAAAAACAAAATTCGAGGTATTTCTAGTAATGATGGCAGATAAACCAGCCTAAAAAAAAAATCTAACCAAAATACAAGTAGCAAACACAAAATAAATATCGACAGTTTTTACCATTCTTTGAAACTCGGAAGAGATGGGAATTGGTCTTCCAACCAACTTGCGGGTGATTCTTAAGTACCAATGCAAGTATTCACTTTCTTCAACATCTTCTTCAACATCAACAACACGCAGATGTCGGTCTGACCATTCACTGAGCTCTGTTTCCATTTTCCCTGACAAGTCAATACCGCCATCAACTCCACGGCTCTTCCTTTCCCATTGCTGCACGTCAAGCGGGATAGGCTGTCGTATCCCAAATTGTCTTAGGCAACGATCCGGGAGGTGCCTTTCAGCCTTATCAAAGCATATCAACATTGTATTTGATCTTCCAAGAATGAGATTATCTCTTATATATTCTGGTAAAAGAGTGTCACTAATATTCATGTATGGACACCAATCAACCTATAAGAATACTTAAAGTCATAAGTCTTGTCTTTTTCAACAACATTACATGATTATATGGTACAGAGAAACAAACTGCATATATGATACAAGTGGGAATTTCAACAGGTTACTTAAAATGGGTCGATTGTATCTTATGGTATTTACAGAAAACCCCAGTAACTATGGTAAACACTGTCACCCATTTCTGTGCCAGTTCAGAAAAAAAGGAAACGGGTCGATGGTTGAAACATGTACAAATCTACAGTATTAATTAATTAGATTAGAAAGGGGTCAAATAGGCGACCTGGTTAAAATTTGCCCCAAGGTATTCAAATGGTTATAACCTTTTAAATCACTTTAGTAATTACTTACGGAGTATTACATTATTATTTCAAACTTGTATGGGCTAGTTTTTATAATCATTTTATTCAATACATTCCTTTATTAAAACTATATATACAAAGAATAGACAAATTAATGTGTCCTGTCTTATTAAAAAAAAGGTGTTAACCCAGATGCAAGTTGACCCATTACCCAACATGGCAACACGCCTGACCAACCCATTATGCTGGCACTAACACTTTACTTACTTCAGAGGGCTTCAAGCAGTCCAATGATTTACGATAGAAATTTATATCCCGATTAGTGGTCGGACCAGTATGTTTCCCTTTCCATCTAAATACAAATGGAAATCGATCATGGTGTGGATCATGATTAAGCCTCGGTCGCCCAATACTCAGGTGAAAGTAACTCCAGCACTGGAAAATAAAGGAAAACACTTATAAAAAAATTCTAGCAAGTTTCACGTTGAAACTGATAATGTGACGTGAAATAATCAGTATAAGTAATCAGCATGTAATATAAACAGGCTATAAGACAAAGTTTTGAATGTGCATATTTTCATCAACTACTAATACACAGAATGACCAAAAAGACAAAATGTGACATTTTATTAGTATCCATTATAGCAGACAAAAATCATAAACTATTTATTGATAACTTTTTAAGAGCTGCTAGTCACCTATAATAACTACTATCATTGTTAACCATGAAAAAGGTGGCAATAAATAAGAAACGGTTGGTGAAAGGCCTTTAAACTGGCTATTTTCCTTTTTCAAACACTAAAACTGATTATTAAATATTAATGACATCCCCTAGAGCTAAATGCACATCCAAGAGCCCCTTGGATATAGAAAAAAATAAATTAGAAGTACCTGTAGCAGGGTTAAACAGCCACTGATGGTGCTTTGAGATCTAAGAGAGGCATTACCAAGCGCTCGGTATAAAAACGACAATGCTGCTGCACCCCACGCATACCTCCCAGCTTGTTCGAAGTTTTCAAACAACGGAAGATACATGACCGGGACCTTATTACCAGTAGTGGTGGAAAAAACTGTGCTACCAACAAGGTATAAAAGATAAGCACGAGTATGGCGCTCAATTTCATCAAGTGGAGCGTTTTCAGGACATCGAGCAAATGTCTCTTTTAACCAACTAAGTTTCACCATTCCACCACTAGTTGATCCAGAATCAGGTGTTCGCCCCAAATACTTCATACAAACAGCATCACATGCGGTGTATGTTACACCAATAACAGGCTCCCCATCAATTGGCAGCCCAAGAAGGTAACCAACGTCTTCAAGAGTTATTGACATTTCTCCTACAGTAAAATGGAAAGTATTTGTTTCTCTCCTCCATCTTTCAACAAGAGCAGATATGAGTGGGTTGTCAAGACTGATTGCTGGTATTAATCTTAAGTAACCAAATCCTGCTTTTTTTACTAATTCGATTTGTTTTGATGTGAGTGTCCACTGATCAAGCTTTGAAGTGTGTTCATGACATCTAAGTACACCACGCTCCTGTAATTGTTCATGTTACAGAGCAGATATATAACTATACTACATAAGCTACCAGATAAGGGTGGCAATTTCAGCATGTTCTTATGAATGTGAAGATTAACGTTTGTTTCATTTCCATTTGATCACAAAGGTTGAAAGTTTCTTAAGTCTATTACTCTATCATTAATGCATACAACCTCCTATATTGTTTTATTTGGATATATAGACTATTAGTCTGAAGACTTTTTATACTTGCAATTATATATAACACATTATTATTTATTTAATAATATAAACTAAAACCTACAGTTTCACCATTTTAAAATGTGATCCCATTTTGACCTGTCACCCAGGGAAATCATATCCGCCCATATTGCCACCTCAACCGTAAAATGAAGCAAGGACCAGTCAAACTTCACCTGACCCTCCCAAATTGCAGATGAAACATGCTTTTCTTGATCATACAATACGGAATCATCGATAGGACCAGGATTGGTTGCATAGAAATCCATGGTTGCTGAATATAACTGCAAAAACATACAACAAAAGAGTGGAACATAACTGAGAAGTATGAGTCGGCACAATAGGTGGACCCCTGGAACTTAAAAGCTGAAGTACATGAGTTCATTTCACTTGTTATAATGCTGCAAACGTATAGTGTATACCATTAGCTTACAAACCCCTTCCTTGATATTAGAAATAATGATAGATTTGACTGCCTGGTTAACATATGTTAGAGCTAGTTTTAACACATTTTGATACATAAAACCCACCAAACTCATCACACCCTACTTTCCTATCTCAAGCAAACAAGAAAAAGAAATTGAAAAATTGGTATATAACATAAAAAAGAAACCAGTTCAGCACAAAACGGAACATCTTTTAACATGAATAAAGCGACTGCAAATGAATATGCATTTTTATGTTGCAGCATCCAGCCTTAAATTTATGTCACCCAAGTATACACCTAAGCTAACCAAAAGTGAAGAGTACAAAAAATTCAACTCATTCATATTATTAGATGGGAACATGATCTGTATAACGAGTAGCAGATTGCCATAATACCTGATTATCACAAGATATTATATGGGAACAGATCAATTCCGTAGTTGCCACTTGGTCAGAGGATAGCAACTGATGTTAAACAAAGAAGATGTTTCGGTATTTGTTGAGTTGGGCAAGAAAAACTAACCTGACACTATTTACTGGTTCAAATAAACACATGACCCATATTGACCCACAAACTTAAAATGAAGGTGCATATTGACCTGATTAGAGCAAACAGGTCAAAAAATATTGCTGGCTCTAGTACGAACCATAGAGAGCTCCTATGGTATAAAGCGGCCACACAGACCTTTCCATAGGTAGAAGTGAGATTGTGATATTCTCTGATTGTAACACTTACACAATTAGCCTAAGGTGGTAAGTAATAAACCTAACAATGTATTCTTCAAACTACACACTGTCAACTGGAATTTTTTTGCCAGAAGATATACCTAGATTTGTTGATCAACTGTTTTCCACCACAAAGAAGCAGTAAAGGTAATTAGGTATCATTATATATTGCCTACAAAATTTGCATCAAACTCCAATTAAAACTTCAATCCTTTACACCCAAAAAAAATTATATCTCAAACTGTTAAATGGATCCAGAACATATAGCTATATAAGGGTAAACGTTTGTACACCAACACAGTAAGGGTATTGAAAGTAAGTTTATTGATGTCTACAGTAGGGCCTTAAGTTATGAGTGACAAAGTTGTAGGTTTGAGAAATTCATTAGTGGGTACCTTGACAGCCATGATTTTAACAAATGTTATAGACTCCATTGTAATGGAACTACATAACATCCTACAAACATCCAAAACTTGTTTAATTACGCCCAGTTGTTGATCCCTGATACAGCCTTGTAAGATCTTTCGTATCTTCACGTTACTTGTCAAGATGTCAAGTACATTTTGGCTAATATAAACCATAGCGCGTGTAAAAATTCAATTTTGTTCACCTAATGTAATTGCATCTTCCAATATGTTGCATTTGTCATCATAGAGTGGGTCAGAATTAAGCGATCCCATTTCAATATTTTAATTCTAAAAGTAGTATAACTGAATATCCCATTTCAGATTATCTGAACTTGCATCATTGTAAACTTTGCAATTCATGATTTTAACCTATCCATTTTGTATTTTGTAGTCTAACGGGACAAATGAAGAAAGTTTGAAGCTTTGTTCATGCTACTGTACTTTAATTTCCCCTATGGCGACTCATTAGCCCGAATCAACAATGACAAAAATAATTTCTCATTGTAAAGCAATTTACAATTTCGTTACCGGTTCACGGAAACATTTCATTTTACTACAGCTTTGTGGGTCAACATAGAGAAAGAACCAATTTGTTTGTTTAAAAATCAAAACTAACATTCTAAAAGACCATCATCAAATGTCATGTACCATAACATACTAAAAATTAAAACCGTACTCACTACAAATTCCTAATCACATATATCGACAAACCGAGACGAAATATGCATACGAAACACCATACACACATCCAACTTCAATATCTTAACTACCATATAAATATAACAACTATTCGTGTAAATGTAAATAAAGAAAGGAAGGAAATGAAGGAACTCACTGTAAGTTATGGAAGGGGGTTTGTTGCTACATTGACATTTATGAAGGTCCACATGTAACAACTTGGGGAATTTGGAGGGGTAAGGATTGAGAATAATTAACCAGAGCGATAGAGGAATGGATGATGGTTGATAAGCGGTTGTTAGGGTTTTGTCGACGGATTTAAGGAAATTGTTGCCGGAAATTGTGGACGGCGACGATGATGTGGTAGTGTAAGATGAAGAATAAGAATGGGGGAAGTCAATATAATACGACCAGAGATGGAAAAGATAAATGAAGGTCTGCAAATTTTTTTATTTTTTATTTTTTGATTGATAAAATACCTAAGACGACGACACACATCAATGGTTTCTTGTTTTGTGGGTGAAGTCATGAATGGTCCCTTAACTACGGATGAATTTACAAATTCTGATTTTCCTCACCAAATACTCTAAAAATGCAAATAGAATTTCATTTCGATAACACATGTTTTACGGAGTATGTTATTCAATTTTTGTTGGATTTTCATAGCTGATTAAAATTAGTCACTTAAGATTAAATAATTACAAATTTCGTTTGGTGTACAAGTTATTTAAAAAATGATAAATTAGTAAGGGTAATAGTTGACTTGAAAGAAACGACTATCAAATTGGAATAGAATACAAGTTTAACATGGAGTAACCGATTTATATATACGAGGAAACAAAATATCCCAGCTAACAGCATCTATATTATGTTCCGATATGCTAAAATATAAATATGAATATTTTGTTTTCGAGAAAATACATTGGTAGTTCAATCCTGACAAAAGGTCTACATCTGCTCATATTTTTTGGGTGGTCAAATAAAGGGTCGAAAACGATGACAATAATACTCTGGTTAAACTATGTACAACTTAGTAAAAATACTCGTCTTCTCTGAATAACTTAAATAATGAAAAATCCACTCTGTTTACCGTTTATACTGAATAGTGAATGACATTTGTACTCGCAATAGCGCATATGTTAACATTCAATCATGTAAAATAAATGTTTGTTAACATTTACAACCCATCAGAACATAGTATTACAAGTTCATCTTTAGACAATTAGACTTCAACGTATGTTTGACAACAATAATCTAGAGTTGTAACTAGTGGCTAAAATTTGTGATTGGGACCTAAATTTTGAAATATTTAGAAGCTACTTAAACAAGTTTTTATTTTAAGAGCTTATCATATCTGAGATTCTTTATTTATTTTTTTATAATTTAATGAATTTCTTTTCCTTTTTTTTACTGAGAAAAATTGAGCCCAAGATTCCCCGAGAAGCCCTAAAAAGAAGATTGCCAAACATATACATATACATATGGTGTACTTAACGATTCTATACGGTTTGATTTGATGTATATAAGAGTTTTCATGATTTAAAATAAACTATCATATTGCCCGCGCAATGCGACGATTACAACTAATTAATAAATTTTCATTATGTATAATACTATTTTTGTCAAATAACATAACAATAATCATTACATGATAATCAAAATACCTTAATTTTGAATGAATCTATCATAAACACATAATATACTAAAAAGTAGAAAGAACTAATATTTGAAGAATTTTTTTTTTCCTATTTAAAGTAGATAAGGGTAAATTAGTAAAAAAAAATTAAGATGTTAAGATTCAACATATGAAGATTCTTTATAAGTATTATAGATAAGATATAGATTATAGATAGTATACATGCTAGAAACGTATCAGCTTAACTAGGAAATCATTACTCAATATTTTTGGGTGAATTTAGATTTACTTAGCCAGTTAGCCAGTCACGAGTCAAATCTGATTACATTGTGAGTACCAAATTAAACAAATTGGTTCTGGCTTTAATATTGTGTAACATGGTCATGTAATTTAAGAGATGGTGGGCCAAAAAGTCACCAAACCAGATCTACATATATAGACTTGCTAAAAAAGTACATTTGGGCTTTGGAGAGGCCGCGGCCCATTTAGTCTTGTAAACGTCTTTTTTACTATATATTACACTTATTTCAAAATTTAAATGTAGTATAGTAGTATACATCATGCCCCGTTGATATAGAACATGATCCGGGCTAGAGAAGAAAATTTTCTCCAAACACAAATGGATCACCTGCTCGCTGAGTACGAATTTGGCAAGAGATATATAATATAATATGTTTCGGACAATTATAGAGACAAATGAAGAAAAATGGTATGTATGTTATCTCTTGCGATCATATTTGTAAACTCGCGACTCGGAATCACGATTTTTAATTCGTGATTCGTTACTCAGATCAATGCTTGAGAGTCATTATTTTACAAAATATATATATATATATATATATATATATATATATATATATATTAGTGTCTAAGATTTTAAGAGAAATAAAAAATGGTGAGAATCGAAAGTTAAGTCGTCACCCGACAACCAACACAAAAATTTAATTTGAATTAAATTATTATAGTTACTTTATTTCTCTATATTTTCATTTAATTTTTTATAATACATTACAAATGTAATTTAAGTTTCTATTCATCTTAATACTAGTATATGAGGATCTCAAATTGGCCATTTTAAGTTTCAACAAAAGGATGTGAAGGGACGATTCTTGAAAGTAAGGCTAGTTTACATCAATCTGGGAACAACTTTATGTGAATTGTCATTACTTGAGACTGTAAACAGATTGACGTAATCCCACGACTTCTAATCTTCTGTTCTCTAAACCCATTTATAAACATTCGAGTTATGATTTCAGGAAATTTTAACATACAAAGTGAAAGCAACAACTAATCTGGTATAGTAGTAGTTATTCGGATTTCATTGCTGCTTTGATTCAAATACTAACTATAAGTACAAAGAAAGTTGACATACATTTATTTTTGACACACGGATACACAGCATTATTGAATTACAAATGCAAGGAAAACTACTATTAACCCGCAGCAGCAGGTGCTTCCTTATTCTTAAAGCATTATCGGATTCCTGTGACAAATTAACCAATTACAGTGGTGTTGAAGCTGCTGCAAGAGGTTCCTCGAGCTAACAAGGAAGAGCTGAACCCCAATGTTTGATTCGCCAGATCAAAGAACAAGAAATTATTCTCCATCTGAAACGTCCCAATCACAATTGCATCTTCCACTTGTAAACCTCCATCAACAAACGCAAGACAAGCGACACCATTCCCCATGTCCTTAATCGAGTTTTCTTTAGAAATTGTCCAAGTCTTCCCACCCTCCATTTCAAGATCAATGTTGGGAACATGACACTCGGTACGTTTAGCTTTCATGCATAGGCTAAATGGTTGTGCTGTCTTTTTTACACGAGGAATGGTTTTGGTGGCCAATGAAAAACTAGTAACGAGCGCTGCATAGATATCACTTCTAAGTGTGGTGTAAGGAACAAGAGTACTAAGCTTCGCAGGACTATTTTTCAATGATGGTAAAGTAATAGGTATTCCTTTTATTGAAATTTTGGTAACTGTAACATAATATCCAAGGGATGTGGAAGTCTTTCTGATCATTGGAGTGTAAGAAAGAATGCTTTTGATATCAAGATTTGGAAATGGAAGAAAATAGTACGGCCCATCGCCAATAAACGACACTCCAGGAGCTTGTGATGAAGAGCTAGGTAGACAAAGTGCAAATTGCTCCGTGGGATCAGGAACAGTAGCTTGGCGAGGAAAAGCTAAATCAGACCATGAAAAGGCAGCCACACCTGTGACACCTTTAGGCAGTGATTGTACTAAGGAGGAAGGTGCACACGAAAATACATAATATCCGTTACGCATAATAGACGAAGTAGGGTTCCGACCATCGGTCAAAGGAAAAAACAATATCTTAGTAGTTAACTGTGATAGCTCACATGATTTTGAGATGGGGTTGACCGGGGTGGTTGAACATAAGTCGCAACCATATTGGGTTGTGAAGTTGAGTGAAGGGCAGTTAGGACTGGTGTATGAGCGTGCATCGATGCACCGATAGAACTGACACCAAATGCTAGAGTAGCAGTCATACTGATCTTCTTGACATCTTACATAAGGTTCGAAAAGACCAACACATTCTTTCCAAGTGAAAGGTGCATCAAGGTCAAGAAGGTAAGTTGAATTTGTTCCCCAAGCCCAAAGTGTCAAAACAACTTTGAATAGAGATGTTTCTGTGTCTTTAGTTATCGGTAGGACGACAGTAACAGGGCCATATGTTTGGGAGAAGACATTATGAGACAAGGTTACCAAAACGAATAATAACAGAAGCTTAACAAAATGCATCTTTATGTTTTGTTGGCAATACAAAAAAAGTTGATGAAAACTGACTTATATGTAGATGATGATGATGGCTTGTAGAGGATACTTCCACGCAACTACCAATTGGTTATAGGCTTTGATGATTATCTTAATCTTAATAAAATATGATCATAGTATTGATTAAACTATTATTATTTCTTGGATCTGTAACTTTTCTATCAGAGTTGACTAATTAAGATAGCTTTATCCTACAAACGACTAGATTTCTTATATAATACCCTATGTAGTTGGCATCCAAAACAAACATATACTATGGGTGTGTTTGGAAGAAGGGTTTTTGAGGGTTTAAGCTTCTAACTTTTATAAGCTCCAACTATAAATATTGTTTGATAACATATGAAAAATGAAGCTTTTTGAAAAAATAAACCCCCGAAAGTCCCTAAATAAGAATCTTTTTAAAGTGATTTTTAAATAGAAGCCCAAACTCAGCTCCAGCCCTAACTCCAACTCCAACTTACAACTTTACAAGTCTATGTATCTTAAGTAGGTGGGTCAAAAAGTACCAAAGTGGGCTGCGGCCCATCTTATTGTACATGACTTTATGTGACTACGGTCCAATTAGTCTTATTCTAATTTAAATTCTATCAGGTGATGAAAATACGACGATTTTTTAAATTTGAGAGTAAAATAATCATAACATTGCCACGTAAGAAAAAAAAAGCCACATAGACAATCTTACTAAATATAAAATGCCAAATATTCATATTTACCGGTTGATCAGGTAGCCAGTTACCATCTTACTCACATTGGTACAAGTTCTTCCATTTTGTTACCTACTTGAACAATTTTTAGGTAGGTTATATACTTGGAATAATTTGTGGCAGTACATAACCGATTTTTGTCATTTATCCTTCTTATTTTTATTCATTTATTACGGAGTATTATTCATATTCAAAATGTTAATGTTAATATGAGTAGCCAGCAAGATATAATGAAATTTAAAATACATTTACTTATAGCGCACAGATACACATCACTACTGAATTAAAAATGCAAGCTAGGGTGACTAACTATACATCCACAACGGCATGTGCTTCTTTATTCTTGAAACGATCTCGAAATCATGTCACTAACCAATTACGGTGGTGTTGAAGCTACTGCAAGAAGTTCCTCGAGTTAACAACGAAGAGCTGAATCCCAACTTCTGATTCGCCAGATCAAAGAACAGGAAATTATTCTCCATTTGAAACGTCCCAATGACAATTGCATCTTCCACTTGTAAGCCTCCATCAATAAACGCAAGACAAACGACACCATTCCCCATGTTCTTAATCGAGTTGTCTTTAGATATGGTCCAAGTCTTCCCACTCTCCATTTCAAGATCAATGTTGGGAACATGATACTTAGTATGCCTAGACGTAATTGCACTAGCTTTCATACATAGGCTAAATGGTTGTGTCGCGTTTACACGAGGGACGTTTTTGGTGGCCTTAGAAAAACTTGTAATGAGAGCTTTATAGATATCACTTCTGAGTGTCGTGTAAGGCACAAGACTACTAAGCTTTGCAGGACTAGTTTTTAACGATGGTAAAGTAAATGGTTTTCCTTTGATTGAAATTTTGTTAACTGTAACGTAATATCCAAGTGATTTAGAAGTCTTTCTGATCATCGGAGTGTAAGAAAGAAATTTTCTAAGATCAAGATTTGGAAAAGGAAGAAAATAGTACGGCCCATCGCCTATAAACGTCACTCCAGGAGCCAACGAAGAGCTGGGTAGACAGAGTGCAAATTGCTCCGTGATATAAGGAACAGTAAGTTGACGTGGAAATGCTAAATTAGACCATGAAAAGGCAGCCACACCTGTGACACCTTTAGGCAGTGATGCTTTCAAAGAGGTAGGTGCACATGAAAACACATAATAGTAGTTACTCACACGAGACAAAGTTGGGTTCCGACCGTCGGTCTTTGGCAAAATCAAAACCTTAGTGGTTAACTGTGAAATTTTACATACTTTTGTGACCGGATTGACCGGAGTGAGTGGACATATGCAACCGTATTTTGCTGTGACGTTGTATGAAGGGCAGTTAGGACTGACGTATGAGCGTGCTTCGATGCAAGGGGGGTATTCACAATATATGCTAGAGTAGCAATCATACTGATCTTGACAATATTTATACTGTTTACGAATTGCAACACATTCTTTCCAAGTGAAAGGTGCATCAAGGTCAAGAAGGTAAGTTGAATTTGTTCCCCAAGCCCAAAGTGTCAAAACAACTTTGTATAGAGATGTTTTTGTGTCCTTCGTTATCGGTACGACGACAGTAACTGGTTTGTAATCTTGGGAAAAGACATCATGGGACAAGATTACGAAAACGAATAAAAGAAGCTTAACAAAATACATATCTTTGTTTTGTTGGAAAAGGTTGATGAAAACTGAGAGTGTTTCTTGGTTAACTTATATGTAGCTAGATTACATATATATCTTGTAGAGGATACTCCCATAACTACCACTTGTTTTATTCATGATTTTTTTCATAAGTTATGATCATGTTGTGAAAACTATTATTTTTCTTGGATCTGTGACTATGTTAATGTTGACTGGATAACTATGAATGTGATCGACCTAATTAATTAAGTCCTAAACAGTTAACTGCATGTGCATTGATAATTGAGTGAAGTTTACATTTACAATTTGACTTTATTGTAGATACGATGACTAGGTTTAAAATAATATTACAAACATGATTTAGGGGTATTCGATATTGCATTTTGAAGTATTTCGTTTGAAAAACGTAAATAAATCAGAAAAAGATGTTTGGTAAAAAATAATAAATATATGCATTTTGTGTTGGGCTAACCTTCTCCTTCGCCAACTTGTCTCACATCGGTTAGAGATGGAATTATTGTCTTCCTTATAAGAGGGTGCATACCACTTCCTCACAAGATGCGTTTTAAACCCGTGAGGGCAGTTAAGTCGCTGATGGCTCGACGCTTCCAAAGCGGACGATATCTTCGTGGCGATGTTGCTCTTACAAGGTGACACTGTCACATTTAGCTTCTGCTGCCGTTGCGCTCTTGCATCAACATTTTAGCAGAGTGAAAATACAAATTTAGAAAACTAGATTGAAACATGTGTTTTTTCGTAATGATGTTTTGAAAACACAAAGGGGGTGTTTGGCTTTGCTTATGTTTTTTAGCTTATGCGTTATTTAAAGAGTTAATAATTGTTTAATCCTCAAAGTTCCACTTTTTTTCAATTTAATCACTCAACTTTTTTTTAAAATGTTTTAACCACTCAACTTAAGATCAATAATGATTTAATCCCTGAACTTTCAATTTGTTTTCATTTTAACCACTTAACTTTGTTTTAAACGTTTTAACCACTCAAGTTATAAGTTGACCATACTTTAACTACTAAAATTTATTTGCCCATTAAAAAACCCTTTCATTAACTTATAATGAAAGTTTCAATCGGGATATATAAACTTTAAACTGATTTTTTTATCGACCAAGGTTGTCAAGATAGAAATCTTACCTTGGATCATTTTGTCTTAGTTAACATGAATATAAGTTAAGAAAATATAAATTAGTTAATTTTTGTCCAATACAAGGTTAATAAGTTTATTATTTATATAATTTTACATGTAAAACTATTCAATTTTTAAACTAAAATAGTTTATCGCGTGAAAATCTATATCTTTAATTACAAATATAGTAATCTAAGTCGCTATGATAAGTATGAATTGATGCTATGATGTTTAAACTATAAAAGTTTAATTAATTTGTCATTAAATTAATCTTTTATATGCATTATAATACACATTTATGAGATCATAATCGAAATCGTAAGATCTTACGATCCCGGTTTGATCTTACGATTTCGATCTTGTGAAGACAAAAATCATCATATGTAATATCTCTATCTTGACAACCTTGGTCGATAAAAAAACATGTTCAAGGTTTATATATCCCGATCTAAACTTTCATTATAAGTTAACGAAATGGTTTTTTTTAATGGGCAAATGAATTTTAGTGGTTAAAGTATGATCAACTCATAAGTTGAGTGGTTAAAACGTTTAAAACAAAGTTGAGTAGTTAAAATGAAAACAAAATGAAAGTTCATGGATTAAATCATTATTAACCCTAAGTTGAGTGGTAAAAACATTTTAAACAAAGTTGAGTAGTTAAAACGAAGAAAAAAAAAGTAAAACTTTAAGGATTAAACCATTATTAAACTTTATTTAAAAGTCATGAATATAGAGCTTTTGACTTTTTAGCTAGAAAATAACACAATAAATTAAAAGGATAGTAAAAAAAATCTATTTTGAAAAAACACCAAACAAACGTATTTTCTACTTAAACTTTTACACATTTTTGGATGGTAAAACGTATTAATCACTCTGAATAAAATATTTGTTTTGTATTTTTTTTTTATTTTATGAAAAAGTCGCTACCAAAAACGATTTTTTTTTTTACGTTTAAGATGTCAAGTAACAAAATGTGGCATGAGGTATATTTAAACTCTCTGTTCGAAAACAATTGACATAATCAACATACTTTTATGTCTGAAAATCATGGGATTTTATTATATCTTAATATTCTCTTGTAAATGACCCAAAATTCCACAGTATTTTTAAATATAAAAAACTACGCATTTAGATGTCAACTAAGGATGCGTAACAAAACTGTGGCGTGACGTTGACCATCTCTTCGAAAACAATCAACATACATCAACACACTTTGAAAACCGTGGGGATGTTATATATTTTAATTTTACATGCTTGTGTGTTTTTTTATAGACCTATGACCTATGAACATAAACATTTTACACGATACAAAATAAGTCTATATTTTTATTTTAATTTATCACAAAATAAATGTTTACTTTCAAAAATAATATATTAATTTTGCGAATTTATCTTAAATTTACTTTTCATGAAACTGATTCATAGAATACTATGAAGAAAAAAAGGGTGACTATCATTTTTTATTTTATACAGTGTACAATTATAATTTTTATAAACTAAGTGATTACGGACGCTTATTATGAGATAGAGGGAGGATCGTAAATAGAATATCGCTAAAACAATCCATCTACGACAATTAAACAACCGAGGAAAAATAATGTAAAACGGTTTCAATGCACCCACCACAACAGTAAGAATAACAGTATACTATATATTTTTAGACAATAATCATCTTGTTTCAACTACTACAGAAACAACGTAAGGACGATGACAACAAATTTAAAACAATGTGTTTCAGCGAAATATCATATGACTTTTCAAATTACAAAATTACACTTAAAATTCACACTCGAAAATATATAAGGTTGGCTATTTCAAATTAGAAAGAAAGAAAAAAAAATCACAAAAATGTTTCTTGTGCTATAGTAGCTTAATTTGGAGTTCCAGCCCCTTTGTAATGTTTTCTGAATGTTCGATTCTCAAATGGTACGTTTTGTTACATTTACAATCCTCGATGCTTTTCAAATGACTAAAACACTCTTTATTTCAGAGTGTGTCCCTTATGCAATTGTAATGATCATATCTTAGTCATTTTATATAATCGTACACTGATCGATAATGTAAGGAAACGTGTCATCTAAGGTTAGACGTGCAAAAACTAATCAATGATCGAGAGTTCAAAACTATAAAAATCAATATAAGATGGGACCATTTTTAGTAATATACCCGAAGAACAAAGAATAACATGAGAGTGTGACGAAACTTTGTTCAACATCAACCAAAATAAATTACATTAAATGAAAAATAAACCAGAATAACATGCAAATGGAAAGCTTTTTAATCCTTGGATACACTTTTAGTTTGTTTTTCTTTTGGGCCGATATCGTAGTTAGTTTTAAGTTTTAACTATGGGCATAGTATAAGAATATATTACGAGTAACATTTCCATTAACTTATTGGGCTATTTTGGGCCTTTATATATATATATATATATATATATTCTCTACTAAAGGTGCACAAAAACCGGGTTGGGCCCTACCCGACCCGACCCGAATACCCGAATCGGGTATTGGTCAACGGTCAACGAACCGGTTCCAGTAGAACCCGACCCGGACCCGACCCGGTTTTGGGTGGGGGAAAACCCAACCCTATAGTACCCGGTTAGTACCGGGTAGGAACCGGTTCGGGTCCAATACCCGGTTCCAAACCGGGTACTCTTTACCCGCCGGGTAAACGTTGTTTCAGCCGGGTACTCACGCCTTCCCAGTGAGTACCCGCCGGGTATCCATGGTACCAGCCGGGTACCCCTGCTTGTTCCATTGGCTACCCTCTGCTTGTTTCTATGATCCACCTTTTTACCATTCACACCAACATTTACCTAAATCCAAGTGTTTTGGGATGTCGTTGTACAAAAAAGTACCCAAACGTCATCCCTAATCAAGCATTTCAAAATATGCAAACATAAAATTAAAAGTAGTTTGATAAACCGTTATCAATTAAAAGTGTATCTAAATCACATGAGGCACGCAAGCACTCAAAATGGGGAATAGTCATAGGGGAATCCACGCTCCTCTTGCTCTCTCTCCTGCTGCCTTCGATACTCTTCCTGCAGCTCTGCTAAGGCGGTACTCTCGTCATAAACCGGTGGTGGATAGCTTGCTCCAGGCTTTGTAGGCTGTAGGCCGGTAGTTGGGCACCACTTCAGAAAGTCTTTGGGTGTTGTGTGCCAATTGAGCGTTGTGGTAGCGCTGTGCTGCAAACTCATACCTGGTTTCCTGTGCAAAATCATTATGGCTAACCTGAATGCCCTGAATACCCTGCATAAGATCTAGCATGGATGGTAGTGATGCGCCCTGTTGCTGGTAACCTCCCTGCTCCGGCTGCTCGTATGCAGCTTCTTCCTCTTGATGGCCCTGTTCCACTTGCCAATGTCTTCTTCTTCTGGGTTGTTGAGCCAATTGTTCCTCTAATGGTTCCTGATAGGGCACGTAATTATTATTGACAACTGAAATAGCCTGTGCCCCCTGAAACTGAACTAACCCTACAGTTTTCGGTCTAGCCATCACTCGCTCTAAACCCTGAAAACTGATGTTGAAGGACTTGGCAATCCTAGTAACAAATTGTCCCCCACAGATAGGGGATGACCCTCTAATCCCGCTGGCATTATGATGTAAATACCAGGCAACAGCGTATGGCACATTGATATTCTCCTCCGCTACGAACTTCCTCAAATACCATAAGTCTTGGAAGCCGACTCTCTCTGTGTTCTCCCTTCTATGCGAAATGGTGTGCGCAAGACATCGTTGGATTACCCGCAACTGCATGTTATCCATGTCTTTGTATGAACTTCCACCTCTAGCATATGGTTTTGTTGAAAATTCGTGCCACACATCCTTGGGATAAAATTCGGTCTCGATCATCTCACTAGCCATCAAGTAATCCG
Organism: Pseudognaphalium luteoalbum; assembly: GCA_963422505.1. NCBI lineage: Eukaryota > Viridiplantae > Streptophyta > Magnoliopsida > Asterales > Asteraceae > Pseudognaphalium > Pseudognaphalium luteoalbum. The sequence continues at coordinate 122,653,422 of OY730194.1, forward strand.
CAAAATGATCTGCATCTAGCTGTTCTTGAGAATAAATGCCTAGACAGGCAGCAAGGTCCATCATACTCATTTTCCTTGGTTGACCTCCCAGTCGGAAAGTCATGAAAATTTTATCAGTCGCCGTCTCAACATCCTTATTCATTTCATATGTGCAGTGGAATTCCACACATAGCTCCTTGTATACCTGCTCTTGAATTTGAAATATTCCTTCCCATTCTTCATATTCAAATGCTATGTGATGCACGAAATAACGTTGCCTAATGATATCCTTTATTCCATTGGCTACCCCTGCTTGTTCTAGTGGCTCCCAATCGACCACCCTTGATAAATCACATTCTTCCCCCCTCAACAAATTCAGTTTTTGACAGTACGTATTGTACTTTGTTAGCTTGTTACTAAATCTGAGCCATGGGTGAATTGTATCGGGAACAAGTAGAGCATCAATGCTCATCGGTTGAGGGCGGTCACCCTCTTCATCATTAGCAGTCCCAGATGTGGTGCCTTTTTGTCTCTTGCTTCTTCCCTACAAAACACAAATGAAAGAATTGCCATGAACAATTCATCCATCACATAAGAGCATAGTCATATACACGAACTATTAGTTTGAACACTAAGAATTGCTATTAATACTTCAAATTGCCATGAACAAATCTAAATTTGCAATTCTAAGCATATCATTACATTAATGGATAACAATTCTGAGCATATCATTACACAAAATTAATTTTCCCCAAAATGTGTGTCAAGAACCCTAAATTTGCAATCTTGCATAATCATGTAAACTAAACACGAATTCATGCTATCATAAGGTGTGACCACATATAACACACAATATAATCAGAGATATAAACAACTAAAATTTTCCCACATTCAATTTTAAGAAAACCTAAATTTGAAAGCTTCAATCAATCCATGAAAATTAAGAGCATTGAATGAAAAAGTTGTTAATCATACCTTAAACATGTTGTAGAAGTGTTATGCGGGTTGAATTCACTAGTTTTTGCTTGAAATATAGTTGATTTGGGGGTTTGGTGGTGTTTCTCACGGTTTTTGGAGAGGTTTGGGTATATAGGTTTTGAAGAAAACTGCCATGGAGGCGCCTAATATCAATCTGGAAACAAGAGTACCCGGCGGGTACAGGTAGTACACGGCGGGTACTCTTGTTTGGTTCCCGGTTAAGTATGAACTACCCGGTGGGTACATAAACGGGTAAACATCAAGTACCCAGCGGGTACATGTTGTACCCGGCGGGTACTCAATGCATTTTAGTTTCTGTTGAAGAACAAGCATGAGTATCCGGTGGGTACACTTGTACCCTGCGGGTACTGGATACCATCCAGCCTTTTTTAAACCGAAATTCCGATGGGAGAGACCATGATTGCGTATGCATTCCCAACAAATTCGTATTCTCTTAGCTTTGAACACATTAAAAAAATTTGGTTAAGTACCAAATGAATCGTGGGATAATAAACACCCGATAATAAAGTAGTGACGGTTTTAAAAAGTTTGAGCAATTCGGTTACCTTTTGAATAATGTCCCAATATTCGATTGGAAATTCGTTTGCATAACCCCTTTGGACAAGTTGATGATGAAAAGCTTGTAAAGTCTCACGTTGGCGTAAACCACATACAAACATATTGTAAGTCGAATTCCATCTTACGGGCATATCTCAATTAGGGGTTAAAAAAATGGAATCTGTTTCCTTACACAATCTCATGTAACGTTTGTATCTAGCCTTACCCTTGCAAAATATATCTTGTAACATAGTTTTATAGGCCTCTTTTACTACATTTATTTGTGGAACCGCTAATCCGTCTTGCACAACCAAGTTAATAATATGTGCAACACATCTACTATGGTAGAAAATTCCTTTCAAAGGTGGTGCGTATTTTAGTATTAATTTTTGAACGGCATTTGTGTTATTACTCGCGTTATCAAACGAGATAGAAGAAACCTTTTGTTCTAATTTAAACATTTTCATTACATCACGTAACATGTAAAATAATCTTTGACCCGTGTGAGGATAGTCAAAGTTTTCAAAAGCAATGGTACGTTTCATCATTTGCCAACTTGCGGGATCAACCCAATGCGTGGTAACACAAAGGTACGATCCAGGCAAACCATGAGGAGTCGATCAAACATCCGTTGTTAAAGATACACTTGTAGTTAAGTTTTCAAAACCGGTTATTAGTTGAATTTTAGCAATTTTCCACAACTTAAGTGCATCGCGTCTAAGGGTAAGACGACTTACATGATTATATCGGGGTTGAAGAGTATTTTGAATAACCTTAGTAAACCGAGGGTTGTCGAAGTGGTTGAACGGCAAAGCTTCTTGAATCACAAAGCCGGCAAATACTTCTCGACACCGGTCCGCTTGGTATGTGAAAATGGCTCCATCCCGTGACATGGTTGCTTGACCCTCCTCCAGATTAGTTTTGTTTGAACTACAATACTTTAAAGTATGTTTGTTCAACGTTGAGTTGGAGTCGGCTTTTAAAAAACTCCCACATCGTTTACAATGTGCCTTAGTCGAACCATCCGACAACAACACTTTGTCAAAGTTACACCAAATCTCCGGATTACGTTTTGTTTGAAAAACTTGAACAATAGTTGGTGCATTTGACGAACCAACAAAATCGTTAATTGAAGAACTTTGAGTTGCCATTTTGAGAGCGTTTTTAGAGGATGAGGGTAATGTTTTGAGAGTTTCGTATGTAAATCGTAAGCGTTTTGAGTGTTTTTTCACTAAAATGAGTGAGTTTGAGTGTTGTAACTAACTCAAACTCAAGGTATCTATTTATACTAGTTTTAGGATGGCAAAATGGTAAAAAAAAAGTCAAAAAAACGGATATAAAACGGCTAAAACTTCAAACACAACGGCTAGTGAAAAAACCGGGTCCAAACCGGGTATTTAAACCGGTTTTTAGAACCGGTTCGGGTACAACCCGATTTGAAGTGTCTGGGTGTGTACCCGGTTGGGTACCCGCCGGGTACTCATAAAACCCGAACCGGGTATTGACTACCCGGGTTAAAATCGGGTCGGTTTTCCGGGTTGTCACCGGGTCGGGTACACAACCCGATTTTTTTGATCACGCCTATTCTCTACTGCTCGATTATAGGGGTGAAAAAAAACCGGGTTTTATTCCCTACCCGAAAATCATATCCGGTTGTACTCAGGTTTGACCCTACTCGGTTCGGGTTTTGGGAGTACCAGGAGGGTACGTACCTGGGTAGGGTTTTTAGAATTCGAATTCGGGTTGAACCCGGGTTGAAATCGGGTAGGGGTGGAACCCGGTCAAAAACCCGGAAACCGGTCAACCCGAAAAAACCCAGGTCGGGTTGGGCTTAACCCGGTTTTTGACTTCTTTGACTAATACTCGATTTGGGTGTCGGTGTAACACCCGTCAATTTAGGACTTTAATTAGTGCTTAAACTACTTGTAATTACGTGTATTTAGTTTTGTAATACTCTAAATATATGTAACATTATGGTGTAATTACATACATGCTTACGCGATTTAATTTAAATCGTACACTTATGAACCGGACGAGGTCCGACATTAACAAATGGACGTTGGTGATAAAACTTTTAAATAATGTGGAACTATCTAAACAAACATTATTTGCATTAATACATTATGAAAATATATTACACGTAATTCGTATTGTTTAAAACACTCCGAACGTGACGAAAACACACGAGACGCGCCCGGCAAACAAAAATAGTTCAAATTATATTTTTATAACTTATTACTAGGTATTTTGGTAAAATACTTCGATATTCTAGATAAACTTTAACACAAAACGCATAACATTTAATCAATCGCGGAACGTAACACAAATTCAAGGAAACAAGCCCACGAGACCCAAATGGGTCTGCCCAGACCCGCGACCCGAGCTCAGCCCCAACCGACCCATGACCCACCCCTTTTAACCCCTTTCTTCCTCACCTCATCTCATTTACACACACACATCCACCCATTTTTCTCTCATCTCTCTCTACCTTACATCCTCATCTCTCTCTCTCTAAAAACTGCAAAAATAACACCATTTTCATCATCATAATCAGTCATCTTCATCATCAAGGGAACAAGAACATCAAGATCACCACCATCATCTTCTACCTCATCTTCATCTTCTCCATTTTTGATTCTTGGTAAGAAACGCTTCAAAACTCGATTAAATTACTTAGAAAGTTTTTATTTACATGCTAGAATGTTTACCCAACAAGATTATGTCCAAAAACCCCATTAAAAATGATTTAAAAGTTGAAATCTACTAAAAAATCGCGAACAGCCGATCCTGCGAGCTGAGATCCAATCTTGGTTCGCAGAGCCATCTCGGTTCGCAGAGCCATCTCGGTTCGCAGAGCCATCTCGTTTCGCAGAGCAATCTCGGTTCGCAGAGCCATCTCGGTTCGCAGAGGAATCTCGGTTCGCAGAGCAGATCACGGTCAACTTTGGTCAACATTTTTCAGCACTTTGAAATTTACTCAAAATGGTTACCAAATGATGATAATTAATCAATACGATATTAAACCAATGCTAGAATGGTTAACAATCACTTTTAGGAGTATAAAATCGAATCGAAACATAATAATAATGCTTTTGAGAATTATTATTACACACCGTCACCAACGGGCCATACTTATTTTTCAAAACTACAAACGAAATACTAAACAAACATTTGGACATTTCCTAGTTGAGTGGACAACTAGCATGGATGATCTTTTGAGATACCCACTTATTTGATTACTTGCTTACTTACGACCTTGTGCGTTTTGGACGCCAAAGGGTTGCAGGGTTCGGAGAACCACGTACGGACTTACATCCGCTTTACTTACTTGATTACACCTTCATACTTACTAAACTCAGGTGAGTCTTACAGCCCCACTTTTACTGTTTTATACATATGGGGTGAGATACATTGCTTACTTTTCTTGAACACAAGTACGAACAACTCATTTTACTATACGGGATTGCATGAGTTACTTACTTTTACTGAAGTCTCTCCATCATATATCGTTAGTTATGGACTTAAGCGCAAACACTAGTTAATGGATCCATTAGGGAAATGACCCTCCCCGCCCGGGGTAGTAGCGCTACCACGAACTGTACCGTATAAACGGGCGACTATTATTCGTTACTTATGCTTGCTCAGTTACGAGCATGTCACGGGAGCAACTTATTACTTACGGGTTAAGCTTCGATTATGAGCCTCATGGCAACGGTATAACTTACTTACTTTACATTTGCTGGATTGCAAATACCTGATTTACGCCTGCGGGCATTACTGATGAAAGCTTGTGTTCAAATACTAATATTATTTACAAACCTGTGAGATTCACCAACATTCGTGTTGACCTTTTTAGCTTTGTATCTTAGGTACACAGACGGAGTAGGATTCCCTCAGGATACTAGCTAGAGTCGCATGATTTCTACACTGCATTTAACGGAGATTCTTAGCATTATCTTTTGTATTTATTATGATTATGTAATAGAACCTCCCGCTAAACGCGTGGGCTCTAGGGAACTTCATTTTGTAACCAAAAACACTATGTTTTCAAACATTTTATGTATGGAAATGTAACTATTTTACAAACGTTGCATATAGATGTCATTTGATTTACTTTTGTGCTGTGATATTTGATTAGTAGCACCCCAAAGCTTGTTTCCGCTGAACAGTGAATTTGGGGGTATTACAGTCAGGTCGGGTGAAAACCCGCTTTTGTTCACGCCTACTCGATGGGCCATTTTGGGCCTAGCAAAAAATACGTTTTTTTTTCTCTCTTTCACAGCCACATATATTTGGTGTCTGCTTGACTATGAGTGTTTGAGAGTTTTTTTGAAGCTTAATCTTTTTCATTTTTAATATAAAAGCTCCTATGATGTTGATAACTTAAATAGCTTATTTGATCGTACGTAACTGTTTTTTATGGTTGGAGCTGTATTTTTATTTACAATTTTTATTGATTTATTTAAATATTATTATTCATTATGAGTAGCAAAATAAAGTTTGGTTACATTCACTTTCAACAAACAGATACACATCACTACTGAATTAAAATTGCAAGCTAGCTAGGGTGACTATAACTATAAATCCACAACAGCATGTGCTTCCATATTCTTGAAACGATCTCGAAATCATGTCACTAACCAATTACGGTGGTATTGAAGCTACTGCAAGAGGTTCCTCGAGTTAACAACGAAGAGCTGAACCCCAACTTCTGATTCGCCAGATCAAAGAACAAGAAGTTATTCTCCATTTGAAACGTCCCAATGACAATTGCATCATCCCCTTGTAAGCCTCCATCAATAAACGCAAGACAAGCGACACCATTCCCCATGTTCTTAATCGAGTTTTCTTTAGAAATTGTCCAAGTCTTCCCACTCTCCATTTCAAGATCAATGTTGGGAACACGATACTTAGTATGCCTAGACGTAATTGCACTAGCTTTCATACATAGGCTAAATGGTTGTGTTGTATTTACACGAGGAATGTTTTTGGTGGCCTTAGAAAAACTTGAAAGGAGAGCTTTATAGATATCACTTCTAAGTGTGGTGTAAGGCACAAGACTACTAAGTTTTGCATGACTACTTTTCAGTGGTGGTAAAGTAATTGGTTTTCCATTTACTGAAATTTTGTTAATTATAACGTAATATCCAAGGGATTTAGAAGTCTTTCTGATCATTGGAGTGTAAGAAAGAATGCTTTTGATATCAAGATTTGGAAAAGGAAGAAAATAGTACGGCCCATCGCCTATAAACGACACCCCGGGAGCCAACGAAGAGCTTGGTAAACAAAGTGCAAATTGCTCCGTGACATAAGGATATGTAAGTTGACGTGGAAAAGCTATATTAGACCATGAAAAGGCAGCCACACCTGTGACACCTTTGGGCAGTGATGCTCTTAAAGAGGTTGGTGCACATGAAAATAGAAAATAGTAGTTACTCATACTGGACAAAGTAGGGTTCCGACCGTCGGTCTTAGGCAAAATCAATACCTTAGTGATTAACTTTGAGATTTTACATACTTTCGTGACTGGATTGACCGGGGTGACTGGACATATGCAACCATATTTGGATGTGACGTTGAATGAAGGGCAGTTAGGACTGACGTATGAGCGAGCATCTATGCAGGGGGGGTATTCACAATATATACCAGAGTAGCAATCAGGCTGATCTTGACAATAACCTACATAAGGTTTATGTTTAACACATTCTTTCCAAGTGAAAGGTGCATCAAGGTCAAGAAGGTAAGTTGAATTTGTTCCCCAGGCCCAGAGTGTCAAAACAACTTTGTATAGAGATGTTTTCGTGTCTTTTGTAATCGGTACGACGACAGTAACAGGTGTAAGATCTTGGGAAAGGACATCATGAAACAAGATTACGAAAACAAATAAAAGAAGCTTAACAAAGTGCATCTCTTTGTTTTGTAGGAAAAAGAAATTAACAAGGTTGATGAAAACTGATTGTGTATCTTGTTAATTAACTCATATGTACATTATTGATAGCTTGTAAAAGGTACTTCTACGACTACCACTTGATTATCTACTTTCGTGATTTTCTTCATATAATATGATCATCTTGTGAAAACTATAGTATTTTCTTTGGATCTGTGACCCAAAATAACCGCGTGTGCATTGATATTTGAGTGAAGTTTACATTTACATGTTGACTTTATTGTACGTAGGAATGAATTGATTTCCTAGCATCCAAAACCAACAATATTGCAACTTGATTTAATGGTGTTCGAGATTGCATTTTGATCGAAGTATCTCGATAGCAAAACGTATTTATCTTCATAAAATGTTTGGCAAAAAATGATTTTTTGTAGTTAAGCATTTTTGTAATTAAGATAAAAAATACAGTTAGAAAAGTAAGTTAGAAACATGTTTTTTTTTTTTTTTAAAGACAGTCAATTTGAAAACACAGAGTCTTATCTTAAACACAATCGAAAACACCACCTAAACGTACATTTTACTTCATTTCTTCAAAAAAAAATCTAACAAATTAATTGTTCTACCAAGTATATTGATTTTTATAACATGTTACTACAAAAAAATGACCCAAATTTACGTACTTCTCTTTTAAAAGGATACTAGTTTAAGACCCGTAAAATTTGTAGGTTGATTTTATGATATATTTTATACGAATATGTTATATAGATTTAATAAGTGTTTTGGTGTTAGTGTATGGTACATCGATTTGTACAATTTTAATTTTAAATGAAAAATGTATTAAGAATTTAAATTGTGATAGATTTCGGAAACTAACCCGTTGACATCCATAATCTAAGCATTGTAAATTGGAAAATGATAAAAGAATTTAAAAAAGCAAAAGTATGAGTACAAATACACTAAAATTTATCGGAACCCGAACCATTAGCATCCATGATCCAAGAATTGTAAATTAAAAATTAATTAAAGGATTCAAAATAGTATGTCGTATAAGATTTAAAATCACTGGGCGATGGAATGAAGATATAAATCTTTATTAAATGAAAATAACTTATTGAGATTTTTTTCAAAAAAATAAAAATCAATAAGATTGTAGGAAAAGTTTGAATTATAGAAGAACTAATAAATCATAAAACATTTGGAGGATTATTTACAGTTAAAGGAAAAATATAGGTTTTAGTATGGGTACAAATATACTAAAATCCGTTGTAACCCGATCAGTTGATATCCATGATCCAAGAATTATAAATTTGAAATTGATAAAAGGATTCAAAATATCAGGTCGTATAAGATTTTAAATCATTCGGCGATTGAATGAAGTTATTAATTTTTTTAAATTGAAAATAACTTATTTGGGTTTTTTTTTCAAATAAAATAAAATAAATAAAATTGTAGGAAGAGTTTGAATTATAGAAGAAATAATAAATTATAAAAAATTATTGAGGATTATCTACAATTAAAGGAAAAACATAGGATTGATATTATAAATACTGAACGGTGTATATTGTAAATATTGAAGGGTAAATTAGTCTTTTAATCATATAAAAATGGGATTAATGATGTCATGAAATAAATTAAGGGTTAAATCTTAATTGTTAATCTCCATCTAATGATCTTTATTCTCTCAAGATTTCTCTTTTAATATACAGAATAAGAATAAGATAGATAGATAGAAGATACTAATCCTATAAAATACACATTTAAAGATAACTTGTCAAGTAAGGATGGCAACAAAAATATAGATTCAAAATATAACGTTGACCCTCGAACTAAAAAATTAGATTAACAGTTTTATTGGAGAGAATGAAACAGTTTTCTTGGGCTTGATCAAATATTTTTAAGCCCACTTATGATTTGGGCCCTCGAACTTATAATGAGAATTGAGAAGCCCCTCGCCCCCTCCCCTCAGGCCTCAGCCACCTTCCAATGAACACGTTCAAATGTCGCTGTTTCGCAATTTAAACCGAAAAATTAAAAGGTATTGAAGGAAAAATATAAAATTCCTAGCTACTTGTCTTTTATTGTTTTAACAAGGATTTATAGTCAATCATAAAAACTTACTCCGTATTATATTCAAAAAGGTTTCATTGATTAAATATTGTACGGCTTGTCTATATGTTTATAATTTCATACACTTTTTATGTTTATGTGTTTATGTAAGCAGTTGTAGACTTATAGTTATTAGTGTGAATATGTTAATTCTGTCCTTCTTAAAAGCATAGTGTACAGTAATAATGTATAGGTTTATTGTAGGGTTATTAAATAGAGAGGTTCGTTGTACTTTTTACGAAAATGTACGCATTATTTTTATCATTGTATATTTGTATCAATATCAAATCTTTATTAATTAAAAATGTTCTATATCTAAAACATGACATATCATTTAACATGTTTACCAATTATTCTCGGTCATAATCTATATCATTTTGCCTCCGGGCGTGTATCCGAGTGGTTAAGGGTGTTTCACAAAAGTGGGCCTCTATTGAATAGATGAGGTCGGGTGTTCAATCCCAAGAATAAATGAGGCCTCCAAATCTTCCAACGAACACAAAAGTGGGCCTTGGCTGCTCGACGAGTTCGATTCACCTCTCACGTGTTAGGCCTGGGGCGGCTTAACGTGGGGCGGTTAGCGTGTCCAGAACATACACGTTTTTGAATAATCTATATCATTTTGATTTTCCACGACCATATACCAAGCCTGCATTCGGGAACATACATAAGTAGTTTTTATTAGTCCCGATCAAGCATGTAAGTAGTGAAAATGTCTAAATACAGTTATTTATTATACATAGATAGATAGACCAATCAATATATTAGTGCAATGGTGTGTATAAATAATGCAAAATTCTTTAATATTGAAGAAATATAAAAATTTATATACAATTTAACATGATTCGTCTACTAATGCATCCATAAAACCATATCAGTCTAAATTTTATTTTATTTTTTCCAAAAAGATTATCTAATCCTAGTGTTTCTAGCTAATAAATAATCTCGTCTCTTAATATAAGACGTGATATAATATATTACCTGGGATTCGAGTAAGTCAACTAATAATTGTGTTACAGATGCCCATCTCCTTCTAATAGTTTTCTAATTTGTTTGACCCAAAATTTTAGCATATATCATGTTCTCACCCCCTTCACCCATTCACATTGTGTGAACGCCTTTAAAATATTTAAACAAATGACATCAGATAAACTAGAATGTTTAAGTATTGACATTTTTTTATGTATAAATATGAATTGCTATTTCTTTCAAATATACAGTAATAATCTTCATAGATGGTTAAACCTTTTTATATCGAATTTATAACGTATTTGTACCAGAACTCGTATTGTAATTCGATGATGAAATAAACAAGCTACTAACAACCTGAGATCATCATACTGGCACAATGGTGACATAAACTGACAGAAATTAACGCGCTACGTATCACCTTTTTTCAAAATTGACTGAAACTTACTGACATCCATCATTAGTAACTCGGTCACTTTAATTTTTGGGCTCACATAATATCCATTTATTTATATGCACAATGAAAAATAAAAGCAAAAAGGGAAAGATAAAAATTGACGGCAGTTTTTCAACGGAAAAAAACGACGGCCGGTACCATCGATGTCGGTTAAGTCCGTTTTAATCAACGGAAACTGACGGAGCTCCAATATAGGAGGTCTGATAATTCATTGTCAATGTTTAAAGTTGATTCACCATTCCTTTTGTGTCCTATTACGTGCCCAATTTATAAACGATTAATGTCTTACATTTGGGTTTCAGTGCTATTAACCAAATTGTATGTTAGCATATGATGAGTTACGAGTGGGGTAAGTTATGGAGTAGATAACTATTACTATTTCGTGTGGAAAAAAGAAAAGGCAAAATTAAACTAATGACGTCATTTTTTGGGGTCATCAAATATAAGACAAATGCTTATGTACTCTATAGTAATAATAATAGCAATAGCAATAGCAATATAAATAGAGCATCTCCTAGTCACCTAAAATCACATTCAATATTCAAGTATCATTTAAACAATAGTTATATTTTTCTAACGATGTCTACTGATGCTCCATCCTTCTCTGTCGTCAGAGAGTTCGTGCCTTCTAATTCATCGGAAGCTCGTGGCAGCTACGATGATTATTACGAGAACAAACCACAATCGTTCCAACAGGTGGCTCCAAGACCTGAGTCTATGATCCAAACCCGTGGCGTACAAGATGATCGTGATGGTAATAATGCTCCTTCAGTGAATGCTGCGGCTCCTCACCAAAGGACTTCTGATACTCAGCGTGCCGTAGATGAAAATGGATCCAAACCACCCTCCGTCGGAGTTCTTGGTCGTGCTGATAATAAATAATTGTATCTTCTACAAAGTTAATAGTTGTGATCTTGATTTACGAATTGGTCTTATATGTACGTTTCCTTGAAACAGTTGAACTAAGCGTCTGTAATTTTCCAACAGATCAATTTAATAAAGTCTTGTTAATTGTTGCACTCGATCATTTGATCAGATTTACTTTTTGGCTTGATGAATATTTTAATTGTATATCTTGATAATTTAACATAACATAAAAAGTCTGCTTAATTGCAAGACCTTCAAACATGTATATAATTCAATCGAGTTTAATTAGATTTTAGACTAAACAATATTTTATGACAAGTTTTTCTTAACACTTATATTTTTTATTCAAAATAATGATAATCATAGTTGAACGAGCCCATATAATAATTTATTTTTCTAGATAATAATTGGTTTTTGTTAATATTATTTAAAAGAGTCAAGTTGGAAATTGATTAACCCTTTTCTCGATTTTAACATCCACAATATTACTTATATATTCATTTTTTAGCTAACTTGTGGGTTCATTTCGGATTATTTAATTCGCACGTCCATACCTTGATGAACGTCAACTTTGGCTAAAGTCAGCTTAAGTTTTGGTTAAGACTTTAAGATGTGAATGGAATCAACAAAATAGTGAATTTTCCACCTATTACACGCTTTAAAAATGTTTAAATTAATGAAGTCCCGGTTTGGTCTGGCTCGGAGATTATTGGCGTAACAAGTGTTTTTATCTAACAACGAAAATATTATGACTTTTAACAAGATGCTGGAAGAACCACTAAACACCTAAACTAAATTAAAGCACTATGAGTCTATGACGAATATAGTTGGGAAGAAAATGAGTGGGTCGGATCGGGTTGGATCACGAGTTTAGATGGGTTTGGGTCTAAATGAATCCGAGTTTAGATGGTTCATTTGAAAGGACGGATCTCAAGTCGGGTTAACTCGTTGGGTTTCCATCAAACTAGCTTCTTTTTTATTGGAGTATAAATATGAGATGAGGTGTTAAAAATACGAGTAATAATTATCCGTTAGACTCATTGTTATAAATTAGAGGCTGTATTATATTATGTATTATATTATATATAGAGGGAGACCCAACAAAACCATCACATTGTAAATAATAATCAATTTGACTAGTATAAAATTGCCGACGACTAACTTCAATCGCCTACCTAAAAGTGAAAAAGACCAACACCAACACCAAAATTCAAAGTATTAAATTTTGGAGGGAAGTCTAACTACAAATTATTTATGTATGTCCTGATGCCTTAACAACGGTCGTCGAAGATAAGATAGCGATCGATATAACTTATTATCACTTAGTATTTGCCGTCTTATTGTTGTTATTGTCATTCTCTTATAAACGATCATTTGGTTGTATCAGAGTGTACTTATTCAACGTGCATGTAGTGCCAAAATACTTATACATATTACATATATGATTTAATTTGATTATAATGTAGTTATCGTGAGCTGTGGCCTAACATTCTAGTGTGTGTATATATATATATATTCTCATGTTCAAATGAGAAGGCTAATTTTCGTAAGAAGGTGAAAAACACTTTAAAATTAATTTTTAACTATGCAAAACACGTAATTTTACAAAATTTTCTTCGTAGCTTTTTTTTAAATAACCTTTAGAAGTTATTTTTCAAATAAAATTTTTTTCAACGTTTTATTTTTTTTTAATTATTTTTAATTAAATTTTTTATTCATAATAATCACATTTTATAACTTGATAATCACATGAATAATATATGATTATCATGCCATATTTTGTGATTATCTCGAACCCATGATAATCACATTATATTAGAGAATAATCACATGTGATTATCATGTTATATTTTGTGATTATCTTCGATAATCACAACAGTAACGACGACTATAAAATAAGTTCGAAAAAAAGTTAATATTTTTTATTTATATTTATATCATAGCTTCCAAAAGTTATTTTAATAGTAATCATTGAAAAAGTTTTATAGGAAAAAGTGTTTCGAATAATTAAAAAGTAGTTTTGAAGTGCTTCTCACGTTCTCACGAAAATTAGCCTTCTCATTTTAACCCACCTCTATATATGTTATCGCTAGTCTTCGATCACTCTTCATCATCCTAATATATATAATTATAATTATATTATTGCAAATTAAAAAAATTGCCTTTTTTCCCACGTATATTTTGTTTTGCCCTCGTCAAATTTTATTTTTTTAACGATGTACGTGTCCTACCCGGCCGCAAGTCGCAAATTGCGACTTGCGACCCGGACTTACGACCAAGCCAAACCAACCCGATGTCCAAGAAAATGATCAAGCGATGAACGAGTAGCCACGAAACCAACCGAACGCAAGTCGCAAGTTGCGACTTGCGACCAAGTCCTTGTGACTTGCACCCACCCAACCCGGTGACCACGAGCTCGCCATGTTGACTTGTGATTTACGACTGCGATTTGCGTTCGGTTGGTTTCTTGGTTACTCGTTCATCGCCCGATCATTTTCGGAAATCGAGTTGGTTTGGCTTGGTCCCGGGTCGCAATTGGCAACTTGCATCCGGGTAGGGCTTATCGTCTATTTTTTTGCCTGGGCAAAATGAAATATACGTGGGGAAAATGGCAAATTTTTTGATTTCCCTTAAATTATATTATAGATACATCATTTTGTAAAACTTTTCTGTAAAAATTACGTGAGTGTACCATATCTCTAATTTAATTAGTTATTTATGTATTTTAATTATTTATGTATATACGTATGTAATAGTAGGCCGGAATGGAATACATGCATCTTCGTAAGCAGCTTCCACATCCTCCTCTATAGTACTCGTAATACTTTATTTATTATGTATATCTTGAATCTTGATTACAATTAAGTGATCCATACCTCGATATCATAATTCTTATCTTTATTCCACTTACCTGGATCATCAACAAATTGATTAAGATGCAGTACTTCTATGAATTTAACCTGGTGCGTTTCTCATTTAATGAGATCAAACAGGCAACCAATGATTTTTGGTATGGAAATTACTTAGGAGAAGGGCGACTTGGTCAAGTCTACCGTGGCTACATCTATGAAAATGGTTACACTCGTGTTTTTGCCATCAAGCGTTTTCACATGGAGTCTGAGATCACGTTACAAAACGAGATTGACATATTGTCATCCGTTCATCACGAAAACATCATTTCTTTAGTCGGATATTGCGAGGAAGAAGAGGAGCAGATACTTGTCTACGAATTCATGCAAATTGGTTCTCTACATGATTATCTTTTCAAAAACCAAGATCAAACTCCTAGTTTGACAGTGGAGGAACGCCTCGAGATCTGCATAGGAGTTGCAAAAGCTCTCACTTACCTTCACTATCACGCCTTGATCGTTCATGGTACTTTGAGGGACGATAACATTCTCTTGGATAGTCATTTGATTGCTAAGATCTCAAACTTCGAATTGTCAAGGAATCTTGTGGCTGCTGGCCCATCCACTTCACCACAAATAACTAGTCCTCGAGGTAACTATAACACCCTTCTATCTGTAAACCATTATTATATGATTTTACTTGTCTGAAGCGTAGATTTATAAGTTGCTTCATTTGTATATATTACTGAAAACGTACATAAACTTTTTCAAACTTTAAACATTATCATTAACAAACATATTGCCTAACAGTTCCAAACTATTTACTATTAAGTATTCAAAACACTAGGTGCTATATAATTACAATATCATTACATTAATCAAAATATATCAGAGTTAAATGCGTGTCAAACAATTCTTCAAAACATACTTCCTGCCCGCCCTTCTAGAAAACTTAACCTGCAGGGAGTAATGTGATTAGGATTAGCACGAAACTAAGTGAATGAATAACCAACTACAAATCGACTTAGCATAACAAGTTCATTCACAATCAATAATATAAATAAATATCGTCAAGAAGAACGGTGGTTCCTAAGGACCCTATGCCGGGTGGCCCTATCAGAACACTTTTGTAAACTGTATTGGCCTATACAGCAAATACCGATAACTTGTTAATCACATACGACCTAGATCTCTGAACCAACATATCAAGTTTTAAGATCTCCTGTCGTCTATAATAACAACCAAGTCCAACCATTCATTCAAGTTGACCTCTGCATCTTACATACTAGCCCAAAGGCCAAAGAAATCAAACAACCAATCAAATGGCATCTCAATTCAAACTAAACATTCTATCAATAGTAATCCTATAATTACTGATTGAAATCAAACTGTCACAACCAAACCAAACTGTGAGTTTCAAATCCACTTACCTGATTGTCGTAGTTCACTTACTCGGCTGTCTTATCTGGCTGAGTCCTCTGATGCTCTAGGAATGAAAATCAATTATAAGTTAGTACTCGTATTCAATAATCATCTAACTTATAACAATACATAGTTTAAGAACAATTATTATCTACACATAATAATAAGTTCTTAATTATGTTCTATTATTCATAAATTACAATTTATAAACACATATATTAACATTGTAATGAATTACAGAATTAAAAATATCAAAACATGGGAACAAAGGAAAGCCGCCGACTTCCTTTGCTTATGTCCCAAATCCTTAACTGACATAACCCTTTTTATTCTATCACAATCAATTCCAATTTAATTTGATTATCTTGACCCTCAAATCATTATAACAAGGGTTCTAAGGTGTTTATAACCTCTAATAACATAATACAATACTTTCATATTTATGCAAACCAATTCAATAGCTCACCTAATTAAGCTCAAAATCATAGCTTAAAACATGAGTTCTAATTGTGTATTCAGATTTCTAGCTTTCAATTGATCTCAATAATATGAAGTAACAACAATATTATCAATCTCTTCTTCAAATTTACTATCTCTTGTTAATACCTAACTTCAATATAATAAGTTCAAAACATCCGCTCTTTCTTCACTCGCTAGGGAAAGATAAAGGATAGATGACTGAAAATCCCGCTTAGAGATCGCAAAACTATAGTCAGAGTAGGAGTTCCCATCCGTCGAGGCCTCGTTTTACCTGCCCTTGGGACTGGAACTGATTGGTTGCTTGTTGTGACAGCCAAGGTAAAGCAAGTACGTACTTACGATTGAAAAAGAAGATAAAGCAAGTAATTACAATCGATTTCTTCACTTTGGGGTTTAGAGCCCTTGTATGTTTTTTCTTTGTTTAAGATTTTATTTCTAATTTGGGAAAGTGATACCAAACCTATCGACTCACCCAATTTAAACCGACTTCACTTGTATTAAATTAATTCCCCTTCTTTAACATATTGTCTAGAACCTAAAATCATTTCACATTTCAATTATTATTATTTTCCAAATAACCATATTAGTTTAACAAAATAAGTTATTTATCCCACACAATAACTCATTTAACTTTTTAAACTAATATTATCAATTAGCATAACAATATTAAATTTATCCCAACACATTAAATAATAATTTAAAGTTTAGGAAATTACCAGACCCATAGGGAGGATGTTACAGTAACTATAAACTTTTTACTTGAGTTAAATC
Source organism: Pseudognaphalium luteoalbum (assembly GCA_963422505.1). Lineage (NCBI taxonomy): Eukaryota > Viridiplantae > Streptophyta > Magnoliopsida > Asterales > Asteraceae > Pseudognaphalium > Pseudognaphalium luteoalbum. The sequence goes on from OY730194.1 coordinate 122,670,745, forward strand.
GATAATAAAGGTATATATATATATATATATATATATATATATATATATATATATATATATAATCGTACGTGATATATATATAGGCAAAGATGGATTTCTAGCACCTGAATGCTATGAACCCAACTACATACCACACACGAAAGCTGATGTTTACGCTTTCGGTGTTGTATTGTTGGTATCGTTATGCGATTGGCCGAAGAGACAAGTTATTTTGACTACACTTCCATACATCATGAAAGGAGAACTTCACAGGTTTTTCACTGAATATGTGAGGAATAATAGTTCCCTGAGATGTTTGAGGACATGTGAGAGTATCATAAGGGATTGTTTGGAATATAATCCGGCTAACCGTCCTTCTATGAATCAAGTCTTGGATAAGCTTAAATCCGCACTAGAGTTGCAAAGCGAACAGGTTAGATCAAAATTTGATCATTATTTTAACATTTTTTTGGTCCATAAAACTTAATAGTGTGCTAGGATTCTATTTTAACTAGTAGCGCTAGGAAGTCTTAAAGTGCATAAATTTGATCGATAAACTTTATTGTACAAAGATGCTAAAATGACGAGCAGGGGATTTATTAAGATTGAGACTGAGATTAACTCTAAATATCAGTAGCAATATTCGAAAGAAGCAAAATGACCATTTCTAAGGATTTAGGTTGTCATCTATCATTTCTTCCACTATAGATAAATGTTGATTAAAACATGAACTGAAGCGCACAATTGATCACCATTTCTCATCATTTCAGATACGTTATGACCGAATTTTCAGTAGATCCAAGTGGTCTAATTGCCAGAGCTTGTCCCTTGAAGATATAAAAATGGCAACAAATGACTTTTCGATGGATAATTTATTAGGAGAGGGAGCCTTTTGGAAATCCTACCGTGGGCGCATCTCTGGATACAGTGGAGATGTTTCAGTGAAGCGTATTAACAAGTCTAAGCATGGAAATTCCATTTTCCAGAACGAGATTATCAATTTAGCTGGTTGTAATCATGCCAACATTATTTCTTTGGTGGGATATTGCAATGAAGAAGATGAGAAAATTATTGTATATAGATTCATGGCAAATGGTTCCTTGTATGATTATCTTTATGATGACCAACACGACGCTCCACCCTTGACTGTTAAGCAACGCCTCGACATCGGCATAGGAGTGGCACAAGGTTTAAGTTTTCTTCATGAAGACATTCGCATCACTCATTATAACTTGTCAGCGGACAATATCATGTTGGATAATGATTTGGTTCCTAAAATCTCAGGCATTGGGTCCATGTGTACTCAATCTATAAACCGCTCCCAACTAATCATGGATTATATTAAAGAAGGTACGGTACTTATACCTATAATGAAATCACAACCTTGGAATAACACGAAATATTAATAAATAAAATATTTAGCTTTGGCTGAAAAATATAGTTATGATTAAACTTCATAGGTAATGAAGGGTATATAGCACCTGAATGTTATGAAACAAACTACCCACCAAGCCGAAAAACTGACGTGTATGCATTTGGTATGCTATTGTTGGAAGTGTTGTGCGAGAAGCCGCCATGGAAGAGCCTGCTTGTTTTGGCACTTGAATTTGCCAAGAAAGGAGAACTTCCTAGGTTAAGGCATCAACCTCTAAAGATAAATATTTCTCCAGAATGTTCACGAGCTTGTGAAAATCTCATAAGAGATTGTATGGACGTTGATCCTGATAAACGTCCTTCCATGAAACAAGTGGTGGATGAGCTTGGGTTGGCATTGACACTGCAAAAGAATTACCAGAATGGCAGGGCTAATAATCAACAGGTTTAAATCTGAACTTCTGCTAGCTTATATGATTTTTAGAGCATCCACACTTGGAAAAAAAAAGGAAGCAAATTCAATAATTACTTTGTAGAGTGCGACATCAGAATTCCAAGAAAAAAGATTTCCACCGCAGCATGATACAGCTTTTCGAAAAGCTTTTTCTTCCTTAAAAAGTTATTTTAAGGGTTAATGACGCGGATAGGTAATGAACTTTACCTTTTTTACCGAGTTAGGGTATGAACTCAATTTATTACTATGCCAGGTAATGAACTTTCAAATTTTGTGTCGATTTAGGTAACAAACTTTTTTTTACCAGTTTAAGTTCAAAAATGATGACGTGTCAGTTTTTAACGTTGTAAATGAAACCGCCACGTGTAAGTTTTTGACTGACACGTCATCATTTTCGAACTTAAACCGGTCAACAAAAAGTTTGTTACCTAAATCGACACAAAATTTGAAAGTTTGTTACCTACCAGAGTAATAAATTGAGTTCATACCCTAATTCGGTAAAAAAAAGTAAAGTTCGTTACCATCTGCGCCATCAACCCCAAATTTAACTCACAAGTTATAAAAAAAACTTTTGCTCAATGAAGTGATCACGTACTCATTATTCTACTAACCTTATGAACAATTTAACATGCAGTCCTCTCAATTGAATAACCGAAGTTCGTCATGCTCTTGCAAGAGTTACTTACTTAGTGACATAAAAAGGGCAACAAACGACTTTTCAAGTTATTTGGGACAAGGTGCATTTGGGGAAGTCTACCGAGGCAACATATCTGGGGATAGTTACAATGGAGAGGTTGCAGTGAAGCGTATGACCATGAAGCCCGAGCAAGGAATTCCTGCGTTTAATAAAGAAATACAATTGGTGTCGGCTTGCGATCATATCAATATCATATCTTTAGTGGGATTTTGCAGTGAAGAGTCTGAGAAAATTCTCTTATATGAATTCATGCCAAATGGTTCATTGTATGATTATCTTCATAAAGACAAAGATTGCACTGCTAGATTGACCATAGAGCAACGCCTCAAAATCTGCATAGGAGTGGCGAAAGGTGTCGATTACCTACATTCTCGCATAGATTATGTCATTATTCACAGTGACCTCAAGACTGACAACATTCTCTTAGATCAGAATTTGGTTCCTAAGATCTCAGACTTTGGTTTGTCCAGAATTCGTGACGCTGGTCCATCCACTTCAAATAAAACCACATATAATATATACGGTATTGTAAATTAAAATCGTTATTTATTAATCAAATGACAAATTTTTGAATAACCAAACCGGTTGATAATTAAGGTTGTAATCTTAACAGGTACAGAAGGGTATTTAGCTCCCGAATGTTATGAAGCTAACTACAAACTAAGTCGAAAAGCAGATGTATTTGCTTATGGTGTTGTGTTGTTGGAAGTCTTATGCGAGAGGAAAGCGTGGGATAATCTACTTCTTTTGGCACTTCCATTCATTGGGAGAGGAGAACTTCCCAATTTCACCCCTGACTATGTGAGGAGACATATTTCTACGAGATGTTCGCGGGCATGTGGGCATCTTATAAGGGAATGCTTGGATACTGATCCGGTCAGACGTCCAGATATGAATCACATCGTAACTAAGCTGGAAGAAGCATTGAAATTGGAAATAAAATATTCCAAGTATCATCAACTTCCATTCACTGATCCTAAAGTCTTTTCATCTAGAAATGATCGTGTCGTATTATATCACGCCAGTAGTGGAGTGGATGTGGCGACAAAAAAAGACTGTCGTGAAGTCCTACAATTTCTCGACGTACTTAGAAAGCGTGTGGACGAAAGGGATGTTTTCTTCGAACCATTATTCACAGATCAGTTACAGAATATATTTGGATTATGGACGTACAGTTTGCCGCAACTTTTTATCGGAGGAAATCACATTGGAGGGATAGATATGATTCGCAAGCTTTTCTGGTCTCGTGAGCTAGAACGACTACTTGACGGACTTCCGGACAGAGATTACTCTGTTAGATGCGAAACTTGTAAAAGTAAGAGGTTTGTGTTATGCCTAGACGGTGTTTGCAACCAATGCAATGCAAAAGGGTTTTTTCGGTGTCCAGATTGTTGCTAGCTGGTTGACTAATTGAAATATCAATATATATAAACTAACGTTGCTAAAACCTAACGCGACTTCTTTATTACGTTACGAATCTTGGCATGGTTATATGTGTGTATTTGTTGATTAATGCTTCAAATATGTTTAAGCGGTGTAATACTGCATGTATATGGAAGATGCTTCATTTACTTATCAGATTATTTGATGCACACAATTCGATATGATCTCAATCATCTCAGCATATGAGTTATCGACTTTCTATTATATAGGGAAGTCTTTGTATAGGTTGAAAAATAAAGAACCTAATAACTCATGAAATATGAAAACTCTAAGACTAATCAAGAGTTAAAAATCAGTTAAAGAAACAATAAAAGAATAATTATGGTACTAATTACCATAAAGATAAAATAAATGTAAGTGATATTTTTTTTATTCAAGAAATATTCCACCCAAAATAAGAACTAGCTTAGTCGTTTATATAACATAGATTACTTTGTTATCCAAACTAATCCATCATCTAAAATTGGTTGTTGGTAGCTCATAATCATTTCTACATTATTCCCCACCTCTAGTTTGGAACTTGTTCACAAGTAATTCACATAGACTTCGTTCCCATTTGATCTTGCATCTAATCTTCCAATCACTTCCATATTCAATTCTTGCTCGACGGTGGCTACTATATATGAACATCGTTTTTATAAAACAATGAGCAGCCACACATACAATTCAACAATCAAATATTCTTTTTGAACTTGACAGCCATTTGTAAATAATTTAATTAACAAATTCAATCGCCATATCAGATTCGAAAGAATTGTGATCCAAATCAGACTCAAAAGAAGCAACATCCGAATTAGATTCATAAATTCGAAAGATTCAACATTCATATCAATTAATGTTACATTCACACAAGTTCCTCCGATCCATCCATAATGACATCACAATTTGCAACTTGGATGACATATGTCCTCCATTTCTTCATAACTAGAAAACCCAACTTTGTCATCAAGAATTCTGTTTATAAACAAAATCTCATGTTCATCGGGTTTCTCTAGCTCTTCATAAACATCGTAGATTACCATTTCTCTTTCGAATAAGAATTTTAGCTTTGATACCAATTGATGCAGATTGAAATTAGTAACACGAATTAAATCCGTTGATTCCCGGAATATCAGAAATAATTCCTTTTAGTTTACGTTGATCCAAAAATAATACCGCAATTAGATCAAGTTTAACTCAATTGAACAACACAATTTGAGAGAAAATGCAAATTTCATGAAATTATAAACTCATCATCATTCTCTTTCTATTACATTAGGAAGCCTTAATATAGGCTGAAAAATAAATAAGCTAATAACTCATAAAATATGAAAAGTCTAAGAATAATCAAGAGTTAAAAAACAATTAAACAATTAAAGAAACATTGAAAGAACAATTATGAACTAAAAATAAATGCAAGTAATGTTTTTGTTATTAAAAAATATTCCACCCAAAATAAGATTTAATTAGTTATTGATATAAAATAGATCAATTTGTTATCCAAACTAATTCATAATCTTAAATTGGTTGTTGGTAACTATGATCATTTTCACATCAATATTCAATATCAATCGATCAAAATATATGTGGTACATATATATATTTTTCAACGATGTCTGCTCCATCCATGTCTGGAATCAGAAAGATTGTAGCTTTTGATATATCGGAAGCTGCGCAAAATCGCGTTGATTATTACGATAACAAACCGCAATCGTTCCAACAGGTGGCCCAAGACCCGAGTCTATGATCCAATTAACCCGTGGCGAACAAGATTATCTCGATGGTAATCCTCCTTCGATAAATGCTGCGGGTCATCACCAAAGGACTTCTGATACACCCCGTGCGATAGTTGAAGATGAAGCCACTATTAAACCACCTTCAATCGGAGTTACTGCTCGTGGTGTGCATGAATAACTAATTGTAAACACTTGTTTCAAATTAAGTTAATCTTTGTTCATGTAATCTAGTTGTCTACCTATGTTGCTTTTTCTCTTCCACCGGTCGTGTTTTATTTAATACTAGCGTAATACCCACGCTATGCAGTAGAGTACGACATTTTCATCTCGACGATAATCGTATATTTTATCCGTTCTTCATGATAGTTTGCTTACATGTAGAGTTTAAGATTCAAGATCCAATTGATAAAATGTGAAAATTATATAGTTCTATTGTAAAATGTAAATTACACAAATTATAAAAGGAATTGTTGAGTCTCAGTTCTTAAAAGTTTCCAAAAATAAAATATCAATATGTTCAATAACAAGTTTCCAAAAATAAAATATCAATATGTTTTATAAGTAGTTATAGATAAAGTCGTGGTATTGTACACAGAGAAATTATAAACTCACCATTTTTATAAAATTATATTCACAAATTTAGGTGAACCAATGAAATAACGAGAGAAAAGAATGAAATAGAATATTAGAATCGTTGTTATTGGTCCATATTAATTGCCACATCATTTTGTACAACTTTCTTTATAAGAATTTGGTGAGTATAGCAATCCTCTTGTACTGAGGATCACATATCAAGTTTTACATTTTATGTACTACTAAATAAGTAATACTGGCAAAAAATCCGCACGATGCAGCGGAATACAAAATCTATTTATAATAGTAACCCGTGATAATGTTATGTTTTTTGTTTTTTTTTTCAATAGATTAGTTATGATGTTAAAATTTATTCATTTGAAGTGTTGGAATGATTATGTTTTAGTTAATGACAAAGTGTATTAATTGTTATCTACTATAATAGTTACACCTTTTATATAATTAGATTTCTAAATTTATAAATATTTAAATGTTGAGTCTTAATTTTTGTTCTTAAAATTTTCTAAAATTAAAAACTTAAGATGCATTATATGTAGTTATAGATATAAATTATTTTAATCTTTGAACGAGTCAATACATCAGCTATCATTTTATTTATATATATCCAAGTTACATTATTCATTTTTTATAATACAACTAGCAAGTTGGAAATTGATCGAACAACAACTTGTATTTGCATATATTTATTAAATTAAATTATAATCTTGTCAATTGATATCACTCATTTTGTATATATGAATCTCTCGCGAAATCATCTATTTTGTATTTGTTTCTTGCAAATTTCATGAAGTTTTGATACTTATTTAGTTTGAAATCTATTTTGTGTGTTAGGTTTAAGATTAATGAGAATAAATCAAAATGATATGTGGTCTGCTGGAAGATGATGACAAGTCACCGGGTCAAGAAGATAAGCCGCCGGGTCGATGGCATTAGTCGTCGGGTTGTTTGTGTTAGCCGCCGGGTGAATTAAGGATTTCCAACATTTGTGGTAACAGAGAAATTCGCCCGAATGAAGCTTGTAGAAGCCGGCGGGTTGTAAGATGAGCCGTCGGGTCCCTTTCGTCTATTGGAAGCCGCCGGCTTGATTTAAGAATCAGCCGGGTCATTTGAATTTGGATGACCCGCCGGGTAATACCCAAATCAGCCGGGTAATTTGGGCGGCCAGCTACTTTTGTACTAGAAAAGCACTTTTGCTTTTTTGGATCTCACCAACTTATCATCGGCAAGAAAACAAACGAAAACCACCACCGAAAAGGACGATTTTGCTAGGATTTTGAAGTTTTCTTTCATTATCTTGAAGGTTTATTATCATATAACATCAATAGGTCACCAACAATCATCATCAAAGCATTGTAATCACTTGGTTTGCACTTTTTATTTAAATATAATTTTTCAAATTGGACAGAAAATCTGGACAGATTTGTTGTTTCCACCTAAGTTAAGTTTTGTTATGTTTTTGTTATGTTTTAGCTTATGATCTTTCAAGACATGAACATATAACATGTTTAGGACATAATAACATACAAGATTAGTAGAGTTTAAGTGTTTCTTACCACTTTTTTGTTAAGGATGAAAATGGAAGGAGATGGAAGATGATGATGATGTTAAAGATCTTGAAGCTAGTTCCTTCAGTTTCTTTTGCACTTAGAAGATGAAAATGACGATGGTGGGTTGTTGTGGCTGGGTTCAGCCGAGAGACAAGAGGGAGAGATTGAGAGATGTGAATGATTTTTGATTGTGTGTGAATATGATTAAAAGAAAATGGGAAAGTAAGGTGTACATGTATGTTTGTATTTAAAAGTCAATGAATGATGGTTATGGCATGGCCGGCCATACCTCCATGTGAGGTATGGTCTCCCATATTTTTAGTCCCTAATTGTTGTGTTAAATACTCGTGTTCGTTTACCCGATCGTTAAACGTTAAATCGTATTTAATTGATTTAGTTTGTTAACGTATTTTTGCGATAAAATATTTTGAAGTATTATTTCAAATACTTAATATTGAGTTTCAAAAATATTATTTTTTACTAGTTTGGTTGTCGGGTTTGTTTTGTGTATTTTGTCGCATTCGTTACATTTTACTTAAAACGTAAAATAGTTTGCGTTTTATCTTGATGCAATAATGTTAACATAATTTTATAAGTTAAATAACTACTATAAATATAGTTTTACGTTATTTAAAATTTGTATCACCAACGTACATATTTATTTTGTCGGACTCATTCCGATAGTCGCACGTGTATTTATAACTAACTACGAAAATAGTAATACATCACGTATTAAATTAGTGTGTTTTGCTAGACTTATCTCATAAAAATAGTGGAAATTCACTTAAGTTTGGGAATTAGCCTAAATATGCATGTGTTTAACGTTCGTAATTACATCGAAAATTGTGGGGTGTCACACAAAACGAGGTCACAGCAAATTAAACCATCTCCAATGGCTGCCGAAATTGTGTTCACACCTTTGAACGAAATCTGCTAAGTTGAAGATAAGGTTTATGGTTAGTAGGCATTGGTTTTGGAATCATGTGTTGGTGGATGTGCTGACTGAGGTACTTATAAACTTAATGAGTGCATAAATTGGGAAAACAAGTTCAGGCTGCCTTTAAGCCATACACTACTATTTAACATCTAAATAAATTTTGCAGGCTTTGTAGTGGGATGGTATTTTTTAAAAAAACTTATAATTATAGTACTGAATGCTTAATTCAATTTCAGGAGAAATAGGGTACAGTCAGAAAACGGGAAAGCCTCTACACTACAAGGGTTCCTTCTTCCACCGCATAATCAAAGGATCCATGGCTCAGGTATGTTCTCTATCATATAGTTCTATGTATTATATGGTTTGTCTCTTTTCTACTTGGTTCCGTGTAGTTCTGCATGTCTTCGTGGTGGTCTGACTAAAATTAGTCAGCTATTAGTGTACTAATTGGTTGGTGTTTTTTTGCAGGGTGGTGATTTTATTAAGCGTGATGGTATGTACATTCTACCACTAACAATTTTATTTTATTTTTGCATGTTATGCATCCATTGTCCTAATTATGATGTGCACCCTGTGCTAGTTGTCTACAATCCTAATTTCATTTCCTTCAGTCTGATTAAGCTGTAAAGGTTATCACTTAAGACTGACTCCTCTACCATTGTGATTTACTTGCAGGAAGTTATGGAGAGAGCGTATATGGTGGGAAGTTTTCAGGTGAGGAGTCACTCTGTTAACTGATTGTGATATATGTTTGAGTTATGATGGTCTTGGTTTGTTCTAGGTACTTGATGAATTTTGTTAAACTGTTCCAATAGTGTGATCAGATATATTAAATAAGCATTAATTTCTGTCTATTCAAAATTATATATTTATTTTTTATTTACAATACGTCACTTGTATTTTGAAAAAAAATGGGTTTTCCTTTTTGCATTGCCTGTGAAGGTTGTGGTTGACATTTGGTCCTATTCTTGCTGCATGCGAGCTCGACCCACAATGAAATTGGACAATTGTAATTCTCTTGAAAAGGTGGGTGTATGAATATTTCATGTGACTTTGTTTCTAGATTGGTTTGATATCCATGGTATATGGATATACTATATAGTACAAAGTATATGGTTTTGAGCAATTATGTAGGTAGCTTCTCTCTGATATATTTTGAATCATGTTGAATATCTTGTCATGGCTTTTTATCTTGGGCATCTCTATACTCTATCTGTTTTGTATTTTTGGTAGTTGAGTTTGCTACTTTTATTGATTAACTAACGATGAATTTGGATACATAAAGCTTCACAAGGAGACATGTGAGGCTGTAACCATCAATTTTGATACATAATGATGAATTTTATCTTGGGTTATGATTTCGTAAGTGTCTTAACTTATCAGCTCACCGTGAAAGTTTCATAAGTGTCTAACTTCTCAGCACCTCAGCACCTCATTCATTACTGTTATTGTTATACGAATCTTAAATAAATACTTGGTTCCTTGCAACTTCGTAAATAAATACATTTTCATTCGTATTAGCTTTTTATATATTCATAACAGACAAAAACATATCTTTTATTTCTAGGTAAACGATGCGTATTATTCATGTTTTCATTTCTGTACTTACATTCATACAATTTTACTCGGTTGCATTACAACAACATTAACATAATCACAGCATTACTAGCATTTGTAAACTAAAAGTACTATGAACAAAATACAATGATCTCGCCCGTAAAATTGCGGGTTATGATATAGTATAATACGTATTAGGGCAGTAATCAAGCTCAGCTCAACAGGGCTCGAGCTCGGCTCGACTCATTTAAGATAAGCTCGACCTCAGCTTGATAACTCGGCGAGCTTTCATGATGGATGCTTGAGCTCGACTCGAAAAGCTCTAATTCCTATATAAAAATTAAATTTTATTACAAAAAAATATTTTATTAATTTAAATGTAGAAATAACTATCAAAAATCATTTGAAATATCTTTATAATAATATTAAACTATCATTAAATAAGTAATAACTATTAAAACTACACTATATTTGTATAGAAATATAATTATCAATTAAGGCTTGAAAAGCTCGATAACAGCTTGAGCCGAGCTACTCGAATCTCGAGCTCAGCTCGATATATATTTCGAGCTCACTATTAAGCTCGAGCTCGGGTTCAAACTCAATAAAAGCTCGACTCGCTTGCAGCTCTAATACGTACTCCGTAGTTGGCAGTAATATGTAGTTTTTCATTGCCATAAATTGTTACTGTACGTACGTGTAGAATGACTTTCAGTCTAAAAATACATTCTTTCCATTTAAAAACTTAAGTCAAAATTATGATAGCTAGTTGTTAGATGTGTACCATTTCGTTGAAATATAAAGTAAATAACATACATATAACTGGGATGATATCATAATACTTTAGAAATTAAAAAAAAAAAACATTTACGGAGGATTACAATTTATGATAACATCTAAAAGGCTGAATGGATGTTCTTGTTTGATTAAGGGCTAAATAATTACCAATAACACAATATTGTCACTACTCTGATATTTTGACACTTTTTATTCATAATGATGATGATGGTCATATTTAAATGAACAAGTCGATACTTAACACCAGCTAGCAATTATATGTACCCAAAGTTAAATTTTGTTTTTTCTCTTTTTTCTTCCAATATATGATAATTAACAAGCAAGTTGGGAATTAAGTCAGCCAACTTGTATTTGCATATTTAAATCGCCACACACATGTAGTACTTGCTCGGAGATTGGCGTGTACGTGGAGCCTTCCACAAACGGCTAACGGTGAACCACATTCACTTGTTTTTCACTAAGCCGGTGGTAGTAGGGTTTCCCCCAAGTGGTCATCCATGGCTAAGATATCAGGATTTGAATTGTCCACAATTCATCACGTCAACTCATCCTCTTCACCACAAATAATCATATAATGTGAACAAGGTACGTTAGTTAAACATTTTAATCGTTGTATAAATTAACCACCTCCAGAGTCAATAATCATAGTGGGTTCAGCCTTTTTATTTCACGTTTAGCCAAAACTAGGGGTAAAAATCGTTACAGGTGTAGGCAGCTATAATATAGCTCCGGAACGTCACGAACCAAACTGCAAACTAAGCCCAAAGTTGGACGTGAACAGTTTTGGTGTCCTATTATACGAAGTGTTATGCGGGAGGCTACCCATGATATTAAAATATTGCAGGACGTTCTCTGAATATGTAAAGACGAATATTTCTTTAGAATGTTCAAGGGCGTGTGGAAATCTGATAAGTGATTGATTGGAGATTTAATGCAGTACTCTAGTACTCTGAGTACTCTGGTATAAATATCCAAGGGTCTTTGTCATCATCTTACAAGAGTTTCACACTTGAAGAGATAAAAAGGGCAACTGATGGATTTTCAGATAACAAAATATTAGGAGAACGGGCATTTGGGAAAGTCTTCTGTGGCCAAATCTACGGAAGTAGGTACAATGGACAAGTTGCGGTGAAACGAATTGAGGAACGTTCCAAACAAGGACACGAGGAGTTTCAAAAGGAAATTGAACTATTGTCTGCCTGCAAAGATGTTCATGGGCATGGGCATGGGCATGTGAGCATCTTATAATGGAATGCGTGGATACTAATCTGGTCAAACATCCTGATCTGAATCAAGTTGTAACTAAGCTTGAAGAAGCATTCAAACTACAACAGAAATATAAGAAAGATCATCTACTTCCATTTACTGATCCGAAATGCTTTTCATCTAGCTCTGATCGTGCCATACTATATCACAACTATAAAAAAGGTTGTGCTCACACGAAGATACAGAGGAGTTAAACTCTTTGCTGGCCTAATAATTCTATACCGCCAGTATCATAAGCTTGTGGATATTAGGAATGTTTTAATGGATCCATTATACAAGGATCAATTATAATATATCTACGAATCGGAAACTCATAATTTACCGCAGCTATTTGTTAGAGGAAAACACATTGGAGGGTATAATATGATTGACAGGCTTCACAAGTCTGGTGAGTTAAAAGGCATGCTTGAAGGACTACCAGACAGAAATTGCAAAACTTGTGAATATACCTAGCAAACGGGTCGGGTTGGGTCAAAGATCAAATTGGGTTTGGGTTGAAACGGGTCACGGGTCCAACAGGTCAGTTTTTGATTCGGGTCGAACGGGTTGGGTCAAAAGCGGGTTGGGTCGGGTCAAAACCCACTAATTTTCTAATTTTTTTTTTCCAACTTTTAATGTTAATATTACAAATATATACAAATAATATAAATGAGATTATTATAAAACTACTTTAAAAATAGACTTTAAATTAATTAATAAAACACTAAATCAGATTTATTTAACATTGAATTAATTAAGTGCTTATAGTTCGAAAATAGATACAGACATACAGTATATGTAGGGTGTGTTTGGCAGGAAGCTTTTAGGAGCTTTAAGCTTTTAATTTAAAAGAAAAATCTCCTACTAAAATAAAAGTCTTGTTTGGAATTGCAAGCTTTAAGCTTCTAAACTAAATGAAAAGCTTTAAATCCCAACGCTACTTTCATTAGCGTTCAAAATTGAAATGAAGCTTTTGGTATACAAAATTACTTGAATACCCTTCATGATGTTTTATAAATACGTAAACTAACATTTCCCATACTTTTCTCGGTGTCTAATTTAAAACTATATTACATAGTTTGCCTACCACGAGAGTAACACATGTTCCTCTCTCAGTAACATATATTTTGTTGCTTTGCATGCAACTTCTAAATCAAGAATTATATGGTCAACAAATTTACATCTCTGTAGCTCATGAGTATAAAATGTCGAGATGTTTATTTATTTATTTGTAAAACACTAATAACGTCTAAATTAATTGTTTTTGTAGTTTATGTCATTATACACAATTCAATAGTTTATGATATATAGTATTAGATTTATAGCCATTATACTTATTGTTGTCAAAAAAATGTTATTTAGTATATTTCATTTTACTTTGTATATGAATAAATGACTATTAGTATATTATAAAGTACTTAATTTAGTTCTACGAAGATTATTATTGTTATTTTTAATTTTTAACTATGTTTATTGTTTATTTTTATATTGTCCTTTTTTGTCATTTCACATCTCGAAATAACAGCTACAGCTAGTTTACCAAACAGTTTTATACAAATATAGCTACAGCTTACAGCTCTTATTTAAAGCTACATCTTACAGTTAACAACTACAGCTTATAGCTACAACATACAGCTACAGCTCACAGCTATTTTGCCAAACAGGACCCGTAATACGAAGGAGTATTATATTATTTCTTGTATATTAAAATAAATATTTAGAAACTAAGAATAAAAAACTATTATATTGAACAAACCACGTGCTATACTGCTATGCAAAACTATAGAAAGAAACCACCAGTCAACCATCATCATTCTCTATCTACAAAAAAACCCATGCCTCTCTCTAAAAAAGGCTTCGATGAGGATAAAAAAACGTATAATAAGTAGTTTACAAAATAAAATTGTGGAGAAACTCTAAGAAGTCTTTCAAATTTTTATTATTATTATTGGTGGTGGTGGTGGTGGTGATACGATGGTTTACGGTGTCCAACTTCTTGCCGGAAAGTGGCCAGCAGTGGCAGCGATAGTCGGAGAAGGTGATTACATTATGGTGGTAGAAATTGGCTAGCATTGGTGTTACGTTGGAGATTAAAGCTCCGACATTTGGTCGGAAAAGACATCCGATTATATCCTTCTACTCTTCTTGCATCAGAGTGAGTTTCAAAACCCATTCAAGACCCGTTCAGACCCGTTTGTAATTTTAGGTAAGAGTATTCATTGACCCCTTTAAACCCATATAGGTGTCTGGTGTGACGTCGTAGTTCTTCCAGCAGGTCTAAGAAAATACCCAATGAACCCATATTTCATCGACTGGGTTTGGATTGCCAGGTGTACTTGTGAAGATAAGAATATCCCGGCAGTTGCTACAAGTTGAAACTACATACATCGGAGCCCAGATTGTTGCTATTGGAAGACTAAATTGAATCATAAGAATCCTAAAACCTAATCAGCAGTGTAGATGGATTAGATATTCTTATGACCTTATTTGTTATCAGATACTTTGTACAATTCCAGTTGAATTCGGTGCAGATGTACTGTAATATTGGTTTGCAGGCTACCTGTTTGATAAAATGTCTAAAAGAGTTTCCAGGAAACCTTCATATTACAAGACACTAACTTCACATTAAACCGAAACTAAAACTCCTAGAAACATGAAACCATATACAAGTTTATTAGTTTTTAATTTTTCATTTAATGAACATCAATCAAGTTTAATAATAGCATTGAAACATACCTTGGTTTGCCTTCAAAAGTCGCTTAATTGTACACCTTTACTCCAACTGGATACCGTGCTCATGGAGCTTTTGGTACAAACTTATATTGCAGGTGTTGCAATCCCAATTTTAGGCATCACATATTCACATCTGAACCCCCTTCTATACAACAATTCTTTCCTTTTGATCTTTCTTGCTACCCAGCATCTTTGTTAGGATGGGCTTGGGCTCATTGGATAGGCTTGGGCCGCTTGTAGAGCAAACTTTTTCTCGCTGGGTGGATTGAATTATATCAAGTCTGATACACACTGATACCTCCTCCTAATTCCTAAATGAGACATTGTAATATTTTTTGTATAGTTTAGTTATCTTTAATCTTTTATAATATCGATTATCGATTATTATATTTGTTTGATCTAGTTTTATTATATAAATTTATCAACCATTTTCTTTATTGTTTATAACAACAGAGTTATCTTATTTACGTATAATATATTGATATTGATGATTACAATGATATTTACATCAACTCTATAGAATCAAAACGTTGTTCCAGTTTATTACTGTATAATTTACATAACAATAAGAAGTATTTTATTTAATAAGTAAAAGTAAATTTGTTTGATGCTAGTGTTCATTAAAAGCACAATACGTACTCCGGTACTCGTCGCATTAGGTTTGGACTATATAATACGGAGTAGTTGGCAGTAATATGTACTTTTTCATTGCCATAAATTGTTACCGTACGTACGTGTTGAATAACTTTCAGTCACAACATACCTTCTTTTTCATTTAAAAACTTAAGTTATGATAGCTAGTAGTTAGATGTGTACGATCTCGTTAAAATATAAAGTAAATACGACGGTAACAACATGGAAGATATCATACTCCCTTCATCCCAATTTATTAGTTTCCTTTTACATTTCGGATTATCTCAAATTGATGATCCACAATCAAATATTCCCCTTCTTTACTATGTTGTCCATACTTCGAAAATTAAATTACAAAAGTGAAAAAGAATTTCAAATTAATTGGTTAAGGGTAATAATGCCATTGTGCAAAAAGTAAGTAGTACTTATTGTATTTTCAGTAAACTACATACTTTTTGTTTAGAGACGATTAAATTGGAACGGATGGAGTAACACTTTGAAAATAAAAAGAAAAAACATTTATTACAATTGATGATCATATTTTCATTTCTTTCGTTTGTCATGTCATCGTATCACTTTTTTGATATGATATTAGACTTGAACTTAATAACATGTTACAGATCGAGTTAAAGCTAGTATAAAGTGTAGATCATTTCGTGACTTGTGATCCGATCTTATAAACCACGGACAAGCAAAATGATTGAAATATTGTATGAGATCTCATGAACAAAGTGTAGGTCCATGTAATTCATGATCATAGCAAGTAGCAACTAGTGTTCACGTGCATGGCTCGTGTAGAGTGTGTCGGTAAAAAGGCGTGAAAAGTGAGTGGGGTAACTTGGCTCAATAATTGGGTTGAGTCAACTCGGTATTCACTCGACAACATTTCCCAAACCGATAACTCATATTAACAAAAGGTTGATAACTCATATCCATATACAATCCGCCTACATATAACTTAGAAATTATGGTAACCGGGTTGGCTGGGTTGTTCACGATTCTTAATATTATATATATATATATATATACAATTTTACGTTTAATACGAGTAGTAGTAAAAGATTAAAAAAAAAAGTAAGCTAGATAGTAGTAACACTTTACTAGACTTTTGACTAATTTTGTCGTCTTTCAATAATCTCCAAGTGTATTATGAACTTTGAAGTTCGAACCATTGGATGAAAGATATATATAGTATTAATCGACCTTTATTGGTTTAGGTATAATTTTCATCTCTAGGTGGGTATGGATTGTCATTTAAAAAGATATAATTTTAACATAGTAAATAAGCAATTCAAACACTCTTATAAAAATTATTACTTATCTACAAATTTTATAAGAATTAACAGTTTAACACTAAAAAAATAAGCGTATGAATTGTTTATTTTTTTGAATCAAGTAAACTAATAAAATAAGCAAATTACGAGTGAAAAGAAGGGTTATGGTTGAGACATGCGGTGTTGGAGCCTAGGAATTAGCAACGTGACACAATCACTGTTTTCTGCAAAGCTGCCTTTGTGTATTGCTTTATTATAACTTTATTGCATCCACTATTCCCCTCATACTAGTATACTACTTTATTACTTAATAAATATATGAAGTTTTTTCAAAAAAATATGTATACAAGATTCATATTTATTTCCGCTAAATATTTCTGGTAATCACACAAGTTTTCAATTTATCAAAAATGCACATAAAACACTGTTAAGTACTTGAATTTTTATTAAAATCATCAATGCGTGTGTAACATATCGAAATTTTCTATAGGCAAGTCACGAGCCATGTATCTTGATTCGACTAGATTCAGGGGGTGTTTGGATTAACTTAAATAAGCACTTATCTGCTTATTTGCTTATTTTGACAGCAGATAAGCAGCTCCAAACACTTTTCTAAAAACTATCTATCTGCTTATTTATCAAGGAATTAACACTTAAAAATAAGTAACGGGTCATATACTTATTTTTTAAGCACAAAAGTGTTTATAAATAAGTTAATCCAAACACCCTATCAAACACATAATTCTCTCTCACTAGTTTCGGATTGTCTTAATACTAGATTAAGTAATCTATAATTGATGTAACTACACATCAAGTATCATCAACATTCTCACAGGTTACACATGTGGGATTTTCATTGTTGCGTAAGGGTTTTTTCTTGTATTTCTTTTTTGCATAACAAAAATAGATTGATGTAAAAACATGGGAATTGATAAATACAACATGCAATTTGTTCTACATATCAAATTACAGATATTATAGCATATTGTACAATTACATGAAGCATAACTTTTGGAATTTGAAACACTTTTCATGTTGTATTTATCAGCCCAAAAACATCGACCATTTTGTTAAATTTGTAATTTATATGTGTTTAAACACTATGTATGGGGGTGTTGAGAAATTGACATGACTAGCCCTTTTTATGTGACCTTAAGGAATGGTGAGGAGGGCCATGTTGGTTTGCTCCCATAGCTTTTTGTTTTATTATGGTTGTGGGGGTAACCCCTAATCAAAGTTTCAAACCCTTGTCCCACAATTATTGAGACTAGGGGTACCTTGGGTTGGGCTCACACACAATCAAACATCATTTACTATTAAGAGACTATCTTATTTTTTCCCATAAACACAAAAGTTTACGATCATTTTCGGATCATGATATTTCATTTCCTTATAACCATAAACAAATATTTATTTTTGGTTCAACCATTTCCTAGTACTTACAACCTCATGGTTACAAAATACATCTCGATATCGTTACGATAATGACCTTTCTGACTGTATATAGATTGGATTAAAATAAATCAAAGAAACGGTGTTTGAGCTCCACCTTGAGTCGTTAGATTAGAGCTCACGGTAAATTGGGTTACTTGATGAGATTCTTTTAGTTATCTAGTTGACATAATAGAAAAGCTTTATACTTGTTCAAATAGAACAAAATGAACATGACTTCAGATTTTTTATATTCCATCTAAAAAGTTACAAGATGACGATGACGACACCAACAACATTAACTAATTAACTAATCCTGCTGAGGGTGAGATATGAGAATGCAAGATGTAAACAATCATATATTTAGCTACCTGAAAATAAAGAGACCGGTTCAAAGAAAACCTGGGTAAGACATAATTCAAAAACTTTTAAAGTTACATACCAAGGTACACATTTATCGTTTTCCCCCTAAAGTGAAAAACACATGCACTTTTGGAGTTATTATTATATGTTTGTACGTGTTGTAAAATGTGAATTGATGTAATAATGTAATGAGAAGTTGCTTTCTTGAGGAGTTGGTGTGGCAGTGGCATCACTAATGCGTGGTGTCGGCGAACTTCAACAAGAGTACCACTAAAGCATACACAAAAACTAGTAAAATGTTGCATTCACATTTGATCTATTACTTCCAAACTATCTTCAATTTTCAAGTATTATTTCCTTTTTTATTTATTACTCCATTTTTATTTGGCATTAGATACCCTACAACTATAAATAGAAAGGATAACACATATTAATCTTTTTGCAAAGCTTGAATCGGACCTATTTAATAGTGTCACCCTCATGTTTATATCATTACATACAACCTTGGACATTATATAATATCTAAGATACAACTATAAACATACGACAATATATAAGATACAATTTTGTACGTGGAATTGTTTTTAGGACTACCAATGACATGTCTTATTGTACATGACAACGTTACAATTTTTTAACACAATATATCTCTAGGTAATATGAAAAAAAATATATAAACACACTCCAAAAGCCTTATAGTCAGAAAATGATATGTTACCGTATACCATGTATTAATGAACTTATTTAATGTGAGAATTAATGTATCATAAATAAGCCAAAATTAGGCAAAGAAGTTCAACCAACATTTTATATCCAAAATGATTATATATTTTATAGTGCCAAAATGAATGGACCGGGTCGGGTCACGGGTCTAGATGGGTTTGAGTGTAAATGGATCCGGGTCTAGATGAGTTATTTAGAAAGATAAGTCTAAACGGATCCGGGTCTAATGGGTCTCAAGTCGGGTCGGCTCATTGGGTTTTTACCAATTTTTTAAAAAAAAATTGAATGAAAAATGAAAAAAAATAATTACCCGCTAAACCAATCTAGACTTGTTGGTTAATTATCACATAATTGGATGTTGTATGAAAAACTCATTTAGACTAATCCAAAAAATGAAGAGGAGACCTAACAAACTCATCCCCTCCTAAATATTAACTAAATTGACTCATAATTAACCAATGAGTCTAAAATTGTCACCTCTAATATATTTATAACCCCACGTAAAAGGGGAAAAAACAAAATAACCTATTTTGCTTTCTCAAGGAAAAATATAAACTATGGAGTATCAAGTCTACCATCCATATCTATATCCATATATATCCTATAAAAAATAATCAAAAATTGTGTCATATCAACATAGATCGATGTAGATGTTGGAAAAGATGAATAGGGTAAAGATGTAATTGATCGGATATCATCTTTGTTAATCGTGTTTGAAAATCACTTTTCAAATACAATATTTCGACTTTGTAGTTGCCCTAGGTTACACAAAATGCGTGTTGGGATATATCAAGAGATGCTAATGATTTATGGCAATCAATATCGATAACCAAGCATTTATGTGTGTGTTTTTGTGTGTTTCAATATGCAGATTAAGAGAGAGATCTTGAAAACGGAGGTTAAAGGACATATAACTGTCCTTAACCAATCCGGGTAAAATATGTTCAAACGGATTTTTTCAGGTTCGCAACCAGAGTTCTACCCCTTCGATCCCGTCAGGGGCGTTGCCCCTTAGACCCCACAAGGGGGCGCGACCTCCTGGACCCTCACAATTTGGTCGTGCCCGTATTTAATAACTTAGTCGTGTATGCGATCCGCATCACCTACCCCGTGTCTACTAAACCGTCAATGTACTAAATTATACAACTTTAGATATACTAAAAAAACGTATTGATAGTAACATTACATAATTGTATCAACAATTCATGTCTATCTAATTTTAAGTTACATATATAATTAGATTAATATAAGTAAAAAATATTGTAGTTAATATTGCAAACATAAATTTGTTGTTATAAATCATGTTAATTAATATTCAATAAATCATGTTATAAATCATTTGTTAAGTTTGCTAAGCTTTTAAGAGTCAGCAACGGGTAATGCTGGTGAGCAAAACAAAGCAGACTAACCCATGTGCATCTACGGACCCATGAAGTCACAGAGGACAAATTCATAACTTGGTCTCATATTTCTTTTTGGATCTCCATTATTTGTTCAACGCAAATTAATGTTCACTATTACTAAATAATGCTTGTTTGATTCCTGATGCTATTTTAATGACATAACACTTAAAATACTTGAATGGACAAGCCTGATAATTAAACGATAATGCTCATTTATTTGTATTGAGTTTACGACACCATGTACTAAGTTTTTGGATCCGTCATTGACAATAATAATTAAAGAAACACGTCCACTTGCATGCACAATTGTTGGACTCTTACACGTCATGAGTAGTTAATTTTTTTTTTTAAAATGGTACTCGAACCGCAACTCTTAAATGACTTTGACTATTACTAATCGTTTATTGACTCTTCCGAACCGTGTGTTCATTATGTGCCAGTACATAATGCCACTAAGGGGCCCCAAATTTTACGAACAATTTATATTGTTATACGTTTAATGTTGAAAAAAACACAATTCTTGTACAAATAGGAAGAAATTTGACCTCGTTTATTATCATATATATAAATAAATATAAATCACTAATTCTCATAAGTCAAAACCCGAAATCGAATAGGGCCAATCAAGTTACACAACTTTGACAATAACATTTTTTTATGTTGTCGATTTATTAGATAATGCATCTACTACTTTTTGTATATTTATATAATTTGTGTAACATTAACGTATCCGTTTATGTATCTATTAGTTCATATCTATCGGGGCCTCTTTTTTAATATCGCATGGGCCTCCGGATTTCATTTGCCGACCCTGTGTGTGACTCTTTTGAGACTTGTGTGACTTTTGTGAGTCAAAATCAGACAAACTTTTAGTGAGATGTAATACAAAAGGTTAAAGGACAAAATAGAATAAAAATTGATTATAATAATTTAATAGTGTATTGTGTTGACAATGAACAAATGCTTAAACTATATCATATACCGTATATATTATTGTAAAATATACTATATATATTATTGTAAAATAGTGACTCTTACGAGTTGAGACAAGTAAAAAATTAAAATTTATGTTTGCATGAACTACACAATATAATCACTAATTAACTCCAAATTTTAAGTTGTTATAACACTTAAAATTGTCACCCTAATTACTTCAAAATAAAATGTTTGGTACCATTATCTTAATGTCTGGTTGGATTTATTCCAATAAACTTTTTGGTACACCTGATTTAGTCCAATATTAATGAGGAATTATCATAATGTTTTTCTTCTTATCTAATTCTATGTTCCTTCATATACAAACACCAGCACGGCAACGCATCATTTCCCTATGTCTACAAAATATATCCACAAGATGAGTTGTCCAATTTACCACTGATTATAATTACCATAATACAATTTTGCCCTATATAACCAAACCACATGAACCTGTGACTCAATTTTGTTTGAAAGTCTCACTTTGACTTTTGTAAGTTTGCACACATTTAAATATTTAGTACCAATTATTTGTTTAGATTCAAACACAATGCACCACTCAATTACATGTAAACATACATACTCATAAAATGTTACCAAAAAGATTCACCCTTCCTGGTTTTGGGATATCATAAGGGGAAACTAGGTGTTGATATATAGCATCTTGTTGTGTTTTATCCAATTATATATATATAAGGGTAATCTTTTTGGCTTTCAAAAAGAAAATAAATTTTTGTTGGAAAATCTAATTATCTAACTTTGAGGGACATGTATGATTCACTCATTCACACAAGAATACAACAATTAGCTAAAGACTACTATTAGCATATCAATTTCATTATTATTAAAAAAGAAGTTTAATTAAGAAATAATGATGTTAATTATTAAGTATACTTGGTTAACACTCAAGGGATGCAACTTTTAATTACCTCTGATACTTAAAGTTCAAATGAAAATGTTATAAATGCAATATTTATTGTGTCATACATATTTATTTATTGTAATTATATCCAATATATACATTCAATTGGTTGGTCCCCTCATTGGTCATTGATTCTTCATAAATTATACTGCATAGCTTTTACTCATACTTTAAAAGAAAATTATTTTGTTAAAGTAAATATTGTAAATAATACAATTAATATTTAAAGAAGATTTTATATGATACTTAATGGGATACAAAATATGATTAATCAAGAAACATGCTGATAATGGACAGAATCATGGAGTTTGAGTATTTTACCATTTATTATTATGTGTAGGATTCCAGCACCAATAAAACAACACATTTATTAAAAACCTTCACGTTTCCACTTGGTTGCTTTTTACAGTCCATAAGTCCTTATCACATAGTCACACATTGTACCAATAATCAAATAAAATTGGACCCAATAGTCAATTAAGCAACAAATACTACCGTTGAAATTCATACATTGGAGAGAGAGTGAAGCAGCAGTAGCAGCAAATGGGGTGATTTACAGAGGATTTTTCGCTAGGGGTGAAGGGTTATTGAATATTGATGATTAGCATCCTTAACCCCATTTCCAAGATTTAATTTTTATGTAAGTTTATTCATCCTACTTGCTAAAAATCATTGCTTTTTTTATACCCCCATTGTCAAGATTCGTTTTTTTATGTAAGTTTCTTGATCTTGCTTGTAAAAAATCATTGATTTCTCATACCTCATTGTCAAGATTTATTTTTTATGTAAGCTTCTTCATCTTGCTTGTTAAAAATCATTGATTTCTCATACCCCATTTTCAAGATTATATTTTTTCCCCTTCATCTTGCCTGCTTAGAATCACTGATTTTTCATAGCCCCTTTTGTTTTATAAAATCAAAGTTTTCTAATTTTAAAGATTTAATATATAGTTTTTAATTTTTTTTTGGGTAAGTTTTTGCTCTTGCTTGTTTAAAAACAATCATTTATCTTAACCTCTTTTTTAGGAATCTAATCTTTTTTTAATTTATTGTGTTCATCTTCTCCCTTTGAATTAATTTATGGTAAATTTAAGTTTCATCAGTCCATTCTTCTGAACCCCATTTTCAAGATTTATTTGTCTTTTGTAATTTTTTTCATCTTGTTTGATCAAAAACATTAATTTCTTACACGCCTTTTAGTTTGGAAAATCAAAGTTTTCTAATTTATTGGGTTTTTGGTGAAGATGTGTTTGCCCTCCTCTTTTGATATTGGAATTTATTACTTTATTGTTCAATTTAAGTTTCGCTTGTTTGTATTCTGAACCCATAACAACTGTTTAAAATCATTGATTTCTCGTACAATTGTTCCCCATTGATGAACTGTTATAGATTTTTCTAGTCAGAATGCATTTTATTTGCAACAGTAGTTATGGACTTTTCATTTATTTCTTTATTAATTACTAATTTTGGCTTACTGCTTAGATGTGAATGCTAGGATTTTTTTTCCAGTTAATTTGATACTAGATGTGAATGCTAGGATATTTTTTCCAGTTGAGTTGATACTACTATTATTACAGTGATTTTTATATATTTTAGTTAGATGATTTGGTTGCTTTGTTGAAAAAGATATCTTGGCTAATGGTTTTCAACTCCCACCTGAGAAGTCATTGTGTAACTGACATATTGTTTCCAATTTTGTTCAGATTTAGAGGTCTGATAGCTATATTAATGCTATTGCTTGTAAAGAACTCAACTGAGAGTTGCTTCTTGTTATGAACTCATAAACTCTGCTTGATTTTGAAGGTAATTCTTCTAATTCACTTAGATGTTAATTAACACCCTAATTCTACTGTTTGTGATTGTTTATTTTTACTTAATCTTTGCCTATTTTGATGACCAATGCTTTTAGTTTACAAGCCTTCTTTTCCCTATGTGTTTTTTTTTTTTTGCTTTTTTTTTTTATGTTTTAATTTTATTTTAGATATAAACTGATCTAGTTTCTGGGATTTTGAAGATCCATAATCAGTTGGCTTTTTGCTCTTTGTTGGAGTGATGGATTGCATGTTAAATTCTGAGTCAAGGCGTTTGTATTCTTGGTGGTGGGACAGCCACATTACCCCCAAGAATTCAAAATGGCTTCAAGAGAATCTTACAGGTATGGCTGATTTGTTTTTCTTATCTGTTTTTGATGAATAATTGGTTGCTCTTGTTAACTGTATGAAAAATAGAGTTTTAACCCTTTATATTACATAACCGTTGTACCCTTGGATCGTTACAATATCGAAAAAAATTATGTTCATTTTTTTGTCAAGCAAGTTTAGATGATTTTTATCATGTACTTATTTGAACAATTGATGGAGCAAGGGAGGGAGTACCAGGTCCTGTGGCCCCCCTTAAATACATGTAGTTGGTAGAGCTAATAAAAAATTATGGCCTAGATTCAGATTTAATATAATTTTCGCCATCAAATCGTTTGTCAAATTCTACTCAGCGCAATATGGGGGTGTACTGATGGCAGAACGACCCACTCAAGTCTTTCTTGATAAACTGATAGACAGACATGACACAAATCGACTTATTAGCCGATTTATTGATAACTATGGAATAGAGTATACATCACAATAATTATAACCCAACCCTGCCCTTTTTGACCTGTTACCCACTATCACCTGACCCGCCCATCAAGCTACCTCTAGAACTAGCAGTTAGTAAATTCTAGTCTTCACCATGTAGTTTGATGTCATATTGTGAGTTGTATAAGATGAGTCAATAGATGTGCAATGGGGTGTTTGAATGTGCATTTAAACTTATCACATTGACTTAATGCAATGACAAGTTCTCAATGTTTGACAAAAACTTGGTATGATTATGATATGTTGATTAGATATAGTCAAACTAACCAGATATACATGTAAGGAGGTTAATCAACTATTTATCTGGTCATTACTATATATCTTTGTTCTTCAAAGCGCAATAATCTCTTTGAAACTGCACATATATGCACCAATTGAATCTTACCCATCTAGTTAGAGGCAACTGAAGACTAATAATGTGTTTGATCTTGTTCAATTTTTAACTAGAGGTGGTAAAATGTGAGGGGTGGCTGTGTTGGATAATGGGTCAAATTAGATTCGGGTTATTATTGCTTTACGGCTCATATTGGATCTAATTGGGTTGATTTCACAGATTGCAGTACTTTTTAGAATTAAGTGGTGGGCAAATGTGGTTACAAAAGTCTATTACTTCAATGATAAATTAAATTTGGACATTTTATTGCATTATTTTACACTTTGGGCTACTTTCAACCCTATTTGACATGTTTGAGATTAAATAGACCCAAACCAGGCCATTTATAAAGTCAAAAGTGTTATATATTTTATGTGGAATGTCTTAAAGTATAATAAGTTGAAATTGGACTAGTCATTATAATGTTTAGCGGCTTTGCTCACTTAGGCTTGTTCGTGGATAAAATTATTGTCATATATGCTAAAAAGTAATTAAATTAACTAGGGTTTGATTAGTGAAGTTGTAAGTCAAGGTTACTCGATTTTTTATTTTCTTTTTTACTAATGTTCGTACTTTTCATAGTATTCAACTCAGCACTTCCACTAAAAACATTTTCCTGTAAAGTGATTAATAAATTTTTTTCTTTTAATTATATTTATATGTGATGTGATTGCAGACATGGATACCAAGGTCAAATCTATGATCAAGCTCATTGAAGAGGATGCTGATTCCTTTGCAAGAAGGGCAGAAATGTACTATAAGAAACGCCCCGAGCTCATGAAACTGGTCGAAGAGTTTTATCGAGCGTACCGTGCATTAGCCGAAAGATATGATTATGCAACCGGTGAGCTCCGTCATGCCCAAAAAACTTTGCAAGCAGCTTTTCCCGATCAAGAATCCTTCACACTACACGAAGATTCATCAACTTCCATCGACCCGAAGGATCAAAAGAATGAACCTTTTAGTTTACAATTATTTCTTGAAGGAAAATTGCCGAATACTGATGACGATAATCTGCTTGCTGAATGTGAAATTCAGAACTTAAAGAAGGCCCTGACGGATCTGCTTGCTGAAAAGGATTCGCTTTTTGTTCAGTATCAGTGTAGTTTGGAGAAACTTTCAAATGCTGATGGAAAGCTTAATCTTGCTCTTGAAAAATCCAAGATTCTTGATGAAAAAGCAAGTGAAGCGGAAAAAGAAGTTCTTATGTTAAAGGAAACTCTCCGTTTATTACAAACTGAAAAGGAATCTGGATTAACCAAACAATTGGAGTATTTGGAAACAATATCAGATTTGGAGGAAAAGGTTAAGGGTATGGATAAACGAGCTTTTGAAGCAGAAAGTGAAGGTCGAGATCTGATGAACAAACTCTCAAGATTAGAATCTGAAAATGATGCAGGTCTTTTGCAGTACGGAAAATGTCTTGAAAAGATATCGGTTCTGGAGAAGAAGATTATGGTAACCGAAGAAGAAGCCAGAGTGTTTTCTGATCAAGCTGTGAAAGCAGAAATGGAAGTTGATGAACTTAAAAACACTCTTTTGGAGTTAAGTGAAGAGAAAGAAGCTTTGCGGGTTTTATATGCGGAATGCCTCGAGAAATCATACAAGTTAGAACTTGATCTTTCTTCTGCTCAATCTGATGTTCAACGTCTCACAGCCGAAATTCTAAATAGTACTAAAAAACTCGAGAAAGTAGAAGAGATTTGTGTTCGTTTGGAGGCATCAAATCAGTTGTTAAAGATTGAAGCAAGTGATTTAGCCAACAAAATCATGTTAAAAGATCGAATATTGTCCGACAAGCACGATGAATTGGAGAAACTAAGAATGAGTGCGAAAGACGAGCATACACATTATGTTCAAGTTGAAGCTGCTCTTCAAACTTTGCAGATGTTGTATACTCGATCACAAGAAGAACAGCGGAATCTTGCACTCGAGCTTAAAAACGGGCTTCAAATGGTTAAAGATTTGGAAATTTGCAAATCAGGTTTACAAGAAGAAGTGAAAGGAATGAAGAACAAAGAAATTGAAATTGTGGGCTTGAAGGAAATGAAGGAAAGACTCGAAGAAGATGTAGCATTGCAATCGGGTCAATGCACGGCTATGCAGCAAGAAATCGTTCATCTGAAAGAAGAAATTTCTGAATTAAATACAGGTTATAATTCGTTAATGAGTCAACTTGAGTTGGTTGGTTTAAATCCAGAATCATTTGGGTCATCAGTAAAGTACTTGCAGGACGAAAACACAAAATTGAAACTGATCTGTGAGAAAAAGGGTGATCATGAAGAAAAGATAAAAAATGTTATCGAGAAGAATAGTGATTTGGAGAGTTCATGCGATTTGCTCCATGTCGAAAAATCGGCTGCTGTACTTGAAAAAACCGTTCTTTTGTCTCAGTTACATATTATTACGGTTAATATGCAAAAGCTCATGGATCGAAACAGTGTTCTCGAAAACTCTCTCTCTACCGCAAATATCGAACTCAATAATCTTAGAGATAAATCAAAGGGTTTGGAAGAACTCTGTGAGTTGCTTAATAACGAGAAGTCAAATCTTGTAGCAGAAAGAAGCACACTGGCATCTCAATTGGAAAGTGTCCAGCAAAGATTAGAAATTCTCGAGAACCGGTTTATGCAATTTGAAGAAAGATATGGTGGTCTTGAGAAAGAAAAGGAAACGGGGAACTCTCAGATACTCCAATTAATGTCGTCTTTAAGCGTGGAGAAACAAGAACGTGAGAGTTTTATGATGACGAACCAGAAACGGTTAGATGATTTGGAGAATCATATCCATCATCTTCATGAAGATAACAAATCTAAGAAAGAAGAATTTCAAGAAGAACTTGATAAAGCTGTTATCGCTCAGTTCGAGAACTTCATCTTACACAAGTTTATAAAAGAAGTTGAAGAAAAGAACTACTCGTTATTGGTTGAGAACGAGCGACATGTCTCGGCATCGAAGTTGGCCGATAAATTGATTTCAGAGCTCGAGACTGAAATTCTCGAGCAACAGGTCGAAGAAGAGCTCTTGTTAGTTGAAGTTGAAAACTTGAGATTGGGCATTTACCAAGTATTCATGTTTCTTGAGATTGGTTCAAACCATGGAACCGAAACTGCTAAGATATCTATCGAAGATATTATCGATAACATCAAGAATTTGAAGCGTTCGTTATTGAAGGAAGAAAATGAAAAGCATAGGTTAATGATTGAGAACAACGTTAATTCAACTCTCCTTCACCAACTTAAATTAGGATTGCGGGAATCGGAGTTACACAAGATGACTCTGATGAAAGAATACGAAACTGTGAAGGATGATTTCCTCAAGGTCAAGGAAGAGAATCTTGATCTTGTTGAAGTGAATGAAAATCTTGGATTAGAACTGGATATGCTACATGAAGAACTCGAAGAACGCAAAATCATAGAAGAGCATCTGACTTCTGAGCTTCAAGAAAGAGAGAATGAGTTTGAATTGTGGGATGCTGAAGCTACTTCTTTCATTTTCGATCTCCAACTGTCGAACACACGGGATATTCTTTTTGAAAGCAAAGTTCATGAGCTGTCTGGACTTTGCAAGACTCTTGAAAGTGAAACTGCATCGAAAGATCGGGAGATTGAAGAGATGAAGCAAAAGGCAGGTGTTATGGAGAACGAAATAAAAGGATTAAAGGCTCAGTTGGTTGCTTATAATCCAGTTATTGGTTCTTTAAAGGAAAATATATTGTCTCTTGAGCATAATGTTGCTACTATGGCAAATCTTATGGTATCCAAAAACCGAAAATCAGTGGTACATCTACTTTTTCTCCCTCCTTTTCAAGTAATGATTTACTACTCAAATATAGAGGTGGTAAAATGGGTACGTTCAGGTAACGGGTCAAGATGGGTTCGGGTAAACGCAAATAGTTTTTAGTATTGTCTAATATGGATCAGGTCGGGTGTTGGGGCAACACTCAAATTTTGTTATTTTTTTCCATTCTTTCTGTTGAGTTTTAGTTTGTCTGTTGAATGATAATCAAACTTTTAATAATAAAATGGTTTGTAAGGTTTTGCATATTTAGAAATTAGAACATACTTTGGATTACGTTAGACCTGTTCAACCCATTAGATCCTTTCAACCCAAGATTGACCCGTTCGAAAACTAGTTCATTACAATACTAATACAATTTATAAATGTGCATGATCCAGGATACGGAAGTGAAAATTCATTCACATCATGATTATCAATGTGATCGAGAGTTGAACATGAGCCCAAAATCACTCGAACCAAACGGGATTGCAGATCTGATCGAGTTTCAGACTCGTATAGCAACACTCGAAAAAGTAATTGTGGAAGATATTAACACGGTAACAAGACGTGAAACCTCAGAACTCAACATCAAAACGAGATCAACAAAAGGAGAACCCGAAGACCACAAACGTAACAAGACCGATAAGCTTCGTGGAAAACGCTATCTTACCTTGGATAATCTTAACATCACTAAACCCAAACCTGAAATATCCGAAGTAAAGAAAGGGGTTCTGATTAGAGACATCCCACTTGATCAAGCATCAGATGTTGGTTCATCATCTATGAATAGCAGAAGCCGAAGAGGCTATTCACGAACTGATGATATGATGATCGAGCAGCTGCAACTAGCCCACAAAATCTATGAAACAGAAAAGAGCTCCAAAAAGCTTCCATATGAGCCACAAATAGAAGATTTCGGTGTTGACAAGTTGGAGATACCTTACCAAGAATCCAAGAAAGGAAAGCTTATACAAAGACTCGCGTCCGATGCACAAAATCTCGCAAATCTCGAGACAACAGTGAAGGATCTAACAAAAAGACTAGAAACCGGGAAAAGGGTAAAAAAGCCAACTGGGTTTGACTTTGAGACTGTGAAAGAACAACTAGAAGAAGCTGAAGAGACCATTTTACAGCTAGTGAATGTGAACGTTGAGTCAAAAGCCACCATTGAAAAGAACCCGTCTTTGTTAGCATGGGTTGAGCAAGATGACACATGGAAAAGCTCAGAAAAGATCAAGCGTGTGCAGCTGGAAGTTCAAAAGATCCAATACGTGTTGCTGAAACTGGACGATGAGAAGAAAAGCAAAGGGAAGAGCAGGTTTTCGAGGACTAAAAGCAGAACGAGTGTCATTTTGCGCGATTTTATTCATCATGGGAGAACTAACAGCGGAAGAAGAAGACGTCGACTTTGTGGGTGTTTTACGCCATCGGCAACTAAAGGTGATCACCGTGTTAAAGTTTAGCGTTTTTTTAACTTGATGACCCAATGTTATTTGTATCGTGAAAACTTTATTTCTAGACTCTTTAGAGTAATGTGTAAGTACGTCGTGTTTGATTATACTTTTGATGATGATGATGGATCGTCGGATTTGACTTGTAGCTACTTATTTGTATTCGAGCACCTGCTATGTTTGATTATGCATATTTTATCTTGTATTTGCAGTTGTATCTTGGTTAAAGTTTATGCTTTGCAAGATGAGTCAGTTTCCGACTTGTCAGTGTGATTTACTAAACTGCATCGGATATAGTGAACATTTTAAAAAGCTTTGAAGTAAAAAACTATAAATGTTCGATCTATAGGATGATTTAAGATGCTGATATCTCTCACTTGTAGATAGAGTGATGATTCATACACCATCACGCGTGTTATCAAACGTACTTTAGAGTGTTATAGTATACAATACTGTAAAGCACGTTTATAATTTTATCTTATATGAATGTGTACAAGTTATTCAAATTAAAATTAAAATATTTAATACAACTCACGTATTTTTTACACAATATATACAAAAGATAGAAAATAATGCACCAAAATACATAATAACTAAAATTAATAAATCACATACACCAATTGTAACATATAATGAAATGGAGAGTGATTCATACACCACCAAAATTTATTAGTACATCATTAATAAAAATATGAATAGTTCTTTTGATGGTAATTTAGAGGTAACAAATTCTATAGTTTGCTAAAAAGGTGTAGTGAATGGGAAAAAGGTGAAAATAAGGTTAGATGCCAAATTTGATAGATAGAAGATTAAAAACGACATACCATAATCAAATGTGTAAATTTTTCTTGGGGTTTTGATTAAAAAAAGGAAACTCATCTCATCTAATCATAAAAAGTTTAAAACTTTTTATATTTTATTTTTGTTTAATTAATTAAGGGTGAGGTTCAGAGGAGAGGTATCATTCGAGGAGAAGGAGAAAAAGAATCTTCAATTTTTCATTTTTACCCCCTACTTTCTTCCTACCCACGCTCCCCTCCACCACCCACCACTAGCTGCATTTTTGTAGTTTACACATAATTCTTTTGATTTATTTACTGCATTTTATTTATACACCTCAATCTTATATATATTATTTGTTTTTTACTATATTTTGTTATTTTCACTGCATTTTATATTATACATAATCTATTTGTACTGCATTTTATTTTTTGCACTGCATTTTGTTATTTTTGCTGCATTTTTCATATATTTCATTCATTATATATTATTTGTTATTCACTGCATTTTGTATTTTACATATTATTTATTTGTATTGCATTTTGTATTAAAGTACAATACATATTGTTGTTTTTATTGCATTTTGTATATACATCATTTAGGACATATTGTTATCTTTTTACTGCATTTTAGATTATATATATTATCCATTTGTACGGTATTTTGTTGACATCGGGTATAGAAGATGCAGTAAAATATATAAAAGTTTTAGTTAATTAACAATAATATACAAAATACAGTGAACAAAAGGTATAGTTTTTTTAAAAATGCAGTAGCAAAATGAATACTATATCTAATAAAAGATTTATGGGAAAAAATTTTGAAAAAAAAAATTTGAAAATTTTTTTTCCGGCGGCAGTCAGGTGGTGGCAGCAAGTGGTTGGGGTGGTGGTAGGTGGGGTTGGAGGAAGAAGAAGGTAGGAGGAGGAAGAAAATAAAGTAAAAGGTTTAAAATGTAAAAGTTTAAATAGTGGGAGGTGTATGGAGTGAAAATTAATGTTATGTTTTTTGTTAACTAATACCCTTATTTTTAAAAGTAATTACAAAATTGTCACCTTTATTAACTATTGATCAAATCTAAAAGATCATTTCCGGATAAAAAAAACTACCCCTTCACTATAATCCCCGATCATTAATTAATTAAAAATAAAAATAATTGTTTCTTCTGCAACATATAATAATACTACAGATAAGACCGGAGGTGGTGGTGGTTGTACCCATTTCCGTGCTTTCTTCATTTCCCGCACCAATTTCAGGTAATCACAATTCCCATCTCTTTCTTCTTATTTTTCTTTAATTTCTTCTTGATCAGTTTTATTTAATTTATCTTTATTCAATTTCTATCCGATTCTTATGATTTGATCCGATTGACGTATATATATCTACATCAGTTTCCCAGATGTTCAGTTTGACTTTGATTCCATACACGATAATTTACTTTTGATGGTGTTCTTAAAAATTTGATTTTGTAAACAAATTCTATATACACTACTGAGTTTTATACTTTTTAATTACCAATTTTGTTACAAGCACTGGTTATCTTGTTTGTGTTCAAATCGTGTAAGTGTATAAAAGTGTGTGTATTAGGTATGTGATTCTTTACCGTTCAAAAGATATAAAAATTGATTATTTTGATTCCAAATAAAAACTAGGGTTAAGTATGTGAGAAAGTAATAAACTTTGTGCAAAAATTTAATTATATGCATCAATCTTTGAACGTTTCCGTTGTATGTATCAACTTTCAACGATTGCTAGTACATGTATAAATGATTTCTTCGTCAGGTAACTGGTGATGTGGCATCCAGATAAGTTGCCACACATCGTAACCGGTTTATTAGGAATATACTCCCTAGAATTTTGGCTCTACAAACCACAAGACTTAAATATTGATTGCATACTATATGGATTTGTGGTTATGTAACTTGGTACTATTGGAAATCTTATATCAACTAATAACGAATCATTTTCTTGTAGGTGCATATTTACTAGTTGACATTAAGGATAGTGTTTATTCTTTATTTGTATAGATAGATCAAGTGTTGGTGAATGGGGTCGGAAGGGCCTCCAGGAGTAACGTTTCACGTGACGGGGTTTAAGAAATTTCATGGAGTCTCAGACAATCCAACCGAGACAATTGTTAGTAATTTGGAAGAATATTTGAAAAGGAACGGATCGTCAAAAGGAGTGAGTATTGGTAGTTGCACAATTCTTGAGACTGCCGGCCAAGGAGGTCTTGTTCCTTTGTATCAGACATTACATTCTGCTGTGAGCAAGGAAAATCAGCAATCGAATTTCTCAAAAGTTATTCTGGTCAGTTGGTTTATCTTCTAAATGAAAGTATGGTTGTTGCTATGGGCTGAAATGGGCTGGGATGGATTGAGTTGACCCGAAACCTTTTTATACAATATTATAATTATTACAAATAATTAGTATGTCAGAAGATGATTACAAAAACTATTCCATTACTTTTCTATTTTTTTATGATAAACTGATATAGGAGTGTTAATACATTAACGTCACACTTGCTAGACTTTCGACCTATTTGTCCTGTTTACGTTTTAGCTAATTTCTTCTACTACCCATTTGACCCATTAGAGTTAAAACATAACCCAAATTGACCATTTCATTGTAAAGTGGGTTAAAAGTTCATCCTCTCTCCAAAGTTCCTTCCTGTTCATCGTTAAAGATATGGAGTATTTGTGGACCACTTGTAAGTGTTATTATTCTTCAGTTTAAGTATGACTTGGCTAACACTCATGATCAATGTAATATAAAATTGTGTTCCAGAATGATACTATTAACTAGTGTTCTGTTAGGACTTCGGTAGCTT
Source organism: Pseudognaphalium luteoalbum (assembly GCA_963422505.1). Classification (NCBI taxonomy): domain Eukaryota; kingdom Viridiplantae; phylum Streptophyta; class Magnoliopsida; order Asterales; family Asteraceae; genus Pseudognaphalium; species Pseudognaphalium luteoalbum. Next base: position 122,705,388 of record OY730194.1, read on the forward strand.
TTCTTATCTACAACATCGCTAATGGCCTAAAGAAGTTTAGAAGCATTATATTAGTGTTAGTGGTTGGGAATGTGTTAGCCATACTTTGATGTATGATATATGATGTTTTATAGTAAGAAAGTTTAGACCAAAGGTGAATTAATTTGACACTGGTATTCTTTCCATGATAGTTTAGATTATTAGTGTTTCTTCCAGTAAAACTAAAAAACAAGATGAGGATTTAGCACAATCATATGCTTATATTATTATCTATAGTTTTAATGTGTGAGATATGATGTTATACAGTGAGAAAGTAAACATAAAATGCAAATTTCTGAACTTGTTTCACATGTATATTTCAGTTGCATTTTGGAGTTAATAGTGGGGCCTCAAGATTTGCTATTGAGCATCAAGCTGTAAATGAAGCCACTTTCCGATGTCCTGATGAGATGGGATGGAAGCCTCAGGTCAAATTTGGTCATTAATGTCATTATTCTTCTCAAAAACTGTCAAGATACTAAGATAGGTGGGTCAGGTGGGTTGGTTTTTGGGTCAAAGCGGGTTTGTGGGTATATCAGGTAAACGTTCAATACAGGTTGTACTAGTCCAGAAAACACCTTTATGTATATTCTTTATCTGATTTAATCAACATTGATGTGTTACATATCATCATAAAAAGTATATTCTTACATTTCAATCTAATCGGTTTTATACATTTTAGATGAACTTTAAACAACCATTGACCCAATAATTTTCTTTCTGCTAAGTTTTCTTTGTTACCCATTTGACCTTTTAGAGAAAAAAAAATATTGGCCCATTTACCTGAAATCAGTCAAAATTGTCACCTATATTGCATTATTACTCTGTTATTAACTGGTCTGTAATGTCATCCTTTTACTGCAGAAAGTTCCTATTATACCTGCAGATGGTGGAGTTTCAAAAGTGCGAAAGGTAAATCATATCAAATTTCACATATGTGCGATATTCTATCATCATTCTATTATCATTTTTCTCTGTCTCATTTAAACGTTTTATCTGAGTCAAAGGCTTCTTTCTGAATTTTTTGTATGCTTATTATTACACTGTAGTTTTTCCAGTAAATTACATACAAACATAAATCATAAAAGTCCCAATCAATTGAACTGTGAAATCTCATCTTCACCTGCAAGCATAATTATAACGTTATGGTGCTATTACTTAAGCAACTTTGACTGGTTTAGCTATAAATTCGTTCATCTTTAACTGCCTGTGCATATATATTTTTCTTTTAAAGGATCCAACATGTAAGCTTTAAAATCATAGCTTAGTAGGAAATGGGTCAAACAAGTTAGAAGTGGCAGCTAGGACATAATTAAGTGTATGTACAATATTGTTATGTAGGCATAAAAGTGTCAACAGATTAACCCGACCCAAAGCTTTTTCGGCCAACTATCCAACGACCCAACTCACTTGACCCGCGCATGACCCAACCATTTCGCTTGTCTTGATTTAGCAGAATTATATGGTTTATAGCTTGTATGTAATTCATGAGCTTTTTGTGGATGCAGACTTGTCTTCCTGTAGATGAGATGATGAAATCTTTAGCAAAGATGGGGTTCGATGTAGTAACCTCTGATGATGCTGGACGATTTGTATGCAATTATGTGTATTATCATTCACTACGATTTGCAGAGCAAAATGGAATTAAATCAGTGTTTGTACATGTTCCGCTCTTCCAAACAATCGATGAGGATACCCAAATGCAGTTTGCTGCTTCTTTGTTGGAGGTTCTTGCTTCTTTATGTTAACTAGACCACTGTTATCTATCTACCTGTTGTCTTGTCTGTATCCTTGAAATCATCTGTATTTCCTCTTGGTTCTCATGTTGGCAAGTTAATAAGGTTTCGTATTTTATTTTAATAATCTGGTTACATTGCATTCTGTTTGACTTGCTTTTGGTTTTTCTTATGTTGTTTCAGAAGCTGTGAATATTAAATTATCCCATTGTGGTTCATCAATTTAAAGTTTGGTTGTATCTATATACATTTATCTATATATGCCTCGTTTTAGTGGTTTTTTGGCGTTGTACACCTCGTGTTGGGATTATGGGGTGTTGTGTTTCTTTTTTAAAGTGCTTAAGGTTCGAATTTGAAGTTCAAGTTTGGACATTATGATAAGATGTCAAAATTACAAATATAATCACCAATACTACATGAAAATTGCTTTCATGTAAATTAAAGAGAGAGAGAGAGAGAGAGAGAGAGAGAAATGCTACTTACAAATTGATTAAGGCTTGCTGGTAGGGATGGAATTACTCGATCTGCTAGTATCATTCACTTCCATTTTGCTAAGCAAACTTGAAAAGTCTATATGAGTTGTTTTTTTAGCCGTGTTTTCAGCACCAACTGTTTGGTCGATGCAAAACACGAGCGGTAGACCATGAACACTGTTCCTTTCCATGATATTGTATGGGATCTGGCACCAAGAGCTAATACGCAATCACGGTGTTTGTGAAAAAGCATGTCATACGATCTATCATGTTATTAAGAATAGTTGAAATACAAGTAAATATTATTAAAAGAGTCTATAATCTATATATTGATCCTATATATTTGACAATTTAGGAGGTATAAATTTTCTCTATATTTGAATTTTTTTTGCTTTTTGATACGAGAAATATTCCTAAAAACTCACCATTGTTATATCTAAAGTCGAATATTGGTAGATGTTGAGAACTAATTTGAACTTCTCTACCAAAAGTATTTTTCAGGAAATTTATACCACCTCATTTCTAAAAATACAGTACCTAATATTTAGAAAGCAAATGAAAATGCAGGGCTGAAATCATTTCAACTCCATAGATGCAGAAAATATATATTCGAATCGGATGTCTATAAAAGAATAATACATGATATATGCTCGGACGAATTTTAAACAAATTAAAATATTATCAAAAAGACTCTTAAATATAATTTTGTTTTTCAAAGGGGCAAATTACCCTTAGATAATTTTCTTTTACATTATATTATAAGAGTAGGGTTCAAATTAGTACAATAATTTTGAGTGAGAATAGAGTATTCAATCTCAACTACTTATTTTCATCAAATACTCATTTCCTCACATTTTGAAACTCAAATATCTAAAAAACGGGAAGTCGGAAAATCATGAAAATTGCATCATAAAGTTCAGCGTTTTCTCCCATTCGATTTGTCGTTCCTTCAAGGCATACTTTTGACAAAAAAAATTTCATTTTTGGTGGGTTTTACAAATTAGTAACACATGTGTTAGTAATTGATTGTACAATTAATTTGTGGTTAGGTTCAGGGTTACGGTTTAGCGGGGTTTAGAGTTTAGGTTTTAGTAAGGTTTAGGGTTCATTATGATTCAAGGTTTAGAGTTTTGTAGAGCGTTTGGGGTTTAGGGAACCCTAAATGCAACAATAACACATGTGTTACTAATTTGTAAACCCACCAAAAAAATGAAAAAAAAAATAAAAGTTGTCAAAAGTATGCCTTGAGGAACAGCAAATCGAAGAACATAAAACGCTGAATTTTATGGTGCAAATTTCATAATCTTTCGACTTGTCATTTGTGATATATATAGTTTTAAAAAGATAGTGGAAATGAGTATTTGATGAAAGTAAGTGGTTGAAATTGATTATTTCATTTTCAAACAAAATCTCATTGTTATTTGAACACAATCTATATTATAAATATAAATTTTGAAAATTGGGCAGCCCCCCTCCCTATCTCTCCCTTCTATGTGCCACCCAAATCTCATAAGAATTGAAGTGAAAGTCAACAAAAGAGAACTCAATCATACGAGCTTGTAGATAGAACCCACCAAGTCCATGCTTACACTCTTTCCATGTTGCATTGTGGGTTTTTTGGGTCCAAATAGCCATCAAAAATTGACATTATTGTTATATTGTGTATTACTTCATGAGTTAGATAGGTATATTCTAGACATTTGTTAGTCGATCATGGCTTTTTGATCATATCAATATCAAATTCGATACTCGATCTATATGATGAGTATTGTTAGGATACATATACACAACATAAAATCAAATAATGATATACGAGTATAGAACTTATATATATATGAACTTATTACACGGTCTTATGATTAGATGGTTTCATGGCGTTGGAAACCACTATAGCAAGAACGGTCTGAACCAAAAATATCAATAACTTTTACGTATATATTACTATGTTTAGTGATTTAACAAAAAAAATATAACAATTGCCATTCTTGTCTATCTGACATATATTTAAATTTCCACTCAGCAGCATATTTCTTGGTCTTGAATCCTTATAAGCACATTCCACCGTCCCAACCACAAATTCCATACTCCTTTGTGGGGTTTTTGGTGGGTTTTGTAATTTTAAAATGCCCCACTTTGGAAGAAGACTAAAAAACACCAATATTTAGATGTTATATAGAAGTAGTTATATTTATTAAGTCATATGTAGGATTGTTTTTTTTTTTTTTTTTTTTACTATTTAGACGTTCTAGCTAACACAATACACTAATATACATATCCAGACAGAAATGTATTTATTTGGAACTTAACTAGGAAATAAACAAACGGGATAGACTATATGATTTTTTTTCTTCATTTTTTTAATATGAAGGGGGTTTTGCAACAAATAGATTAACATGATCTTCATCAAAAAGCTATTATCGACCCAAGTCTATAAAACTAGGATCTTTGATTATGTTTGCTGTATTCAGCCAGTTTTTTATATATAGTTAGGGTTAAGTATCTGAAAATGCATTCAACTTGTTCCGAATGTCTATTGTATGTATCATACTTACGGGAGGTGTATTTAATGCATCCAACTTTCAAAAACGATTTATTGTATGTATTTTGATGACGTGTCATCTTCTAAGGACGCCACGTGCCATCGTAATCAGCTGACACATCATCAAAATACATACAATAAACCGTTTTTAAAAGTTGGATGCATTAAATACACCTGATACATACAATAGACATTCAGGACAAGTTGGATACATTTCCAGATACTTAACCCTATAGTTAATGCATAACACTTCACTTTCTTAAGGTAGTATGCAAGTGTTAGAAATCACTGATCTCAATTTATATTAGTTGAAAACAAAACAGCTACCTAGAATTAGTACATATGTATCTCAAAACTGTTAGAAAGTTGATCTTTAATCCCCAAAAGACAGAACTTGGACTCAAACTACTACGTAGTATTAGGTAGCATTCTGCAGTAGTGCAGTTTGTCTAAACCCTTTTGAGGGTAAGTCATGGCCCTTAACTCGTCGCAGATCAGAGGATTACGCGCATGAAGTTCACATCCCTCTCCATGCATTTGACATAGTCGATATTATATCTCAGATTGAATAATTATATAATTTTTCTTGTTCATGACTCTTCACATTTAAGATGAAAAAAACTCAATATCCGGTGCTATGTTTGACACAAAATCCTAAAAAACTGATGGTCGGTTCAGCCGCTATGATTAAAAAAACTTATAACTGCTTTTTGCCACACTTCCACTTAGAGGTTCAATTCATCAATGATGTTCAAGTATATATAAATAAAGAGAACATGATGAAGCCTCTCCATTCATGTGCAATTCCTTTTGTTCAATTACTGGGTCCGCAACTTGTTTGTTGGTGCTAATTGTGGTCACACCCACTGCACACCATCTAAAGTCTTACCCATAAACCATCTTTCAACTTCCTATAAACGTGGGTATAGTATACCTTCAATTCCCATTTGTAGTCCATATATAAACCCCTATGAGACACTAAAATAGTCCAACCAAAAACCAAATCTTTTTCTTTGAATACATAATTTTCTAGGGTAATGATAAGGTTTAGTACCATTTAGATCCCAAGTGTGATTCCTTTTGTCGACATTCACTTTTTGCGTCCTATATAAAGCACTAAAACCAACCTCTTCTTCTAGCTATAGCTCACCATGGAACTATCATTTGTGATCTTTTTCTTGAGTGTTTACTTTCATTTGAGTTTTATCAACTCTCGGTCATTTAATCAGAATTCGTTAGCTCCATCTCTTGCACCCCAATCACCTATTGTACCCAATGTTGAATCCAGTTCCAGTTCAACTGTTTATGATGTGAGGTCGTTCGGGGCTGTAGGGGATGGTGTGACAGATGATACACAATCTTTCAAAATGGCTTGGGATTCGGCTTGTCAAAGTGACGAACCCACAACCCTTCTTGTTCCGAAGCACTATAGTTTCTTGATACAATCCACAATTTTCACTGGGGGTTGTGGGAATAGTGTTGTGTTTCAGGTACATTAATATATAAATTTGAAAATGTGTATATATTGCATGCATGTGTGTTTTGTTTGTTGATATGCATGATGTGGTCGATCAGTTGTTAGTTAGTAATATATTAATTGATTGGTTTTGTTGGATTGTGATTGTGAAGGTTGAAGGGACAATTGTGGCACCAGATGGACCAAGTGTGTGGCCAAAAAGTATGAACAAGAAAAACTGGATTGTGTTTTATAGGGTAAATGGCATGTCTCTACAAGGTGGTGGAGTTATTGATGGAAGTGGAGAAAAGTGGTGGAATCTTCCTTGCAAACCTCACAAAGTATGATCCTATTTTCTTTTAAACCACTGATTACCTGCATAAAAATTTTAGTTAATGCCAACGTATATACCACATACGTCAGGGACGGCCGTGGGCATATATATATATACATGTGTTCCATCCTTCGAAGTTGATTGAAGTTAGACTAAAGTACTGTAACGGCAGGAAACTAACGTATGTTATTGATACATAGGGACCAAATGGAACTACTTTGGCCGGTCCTTGTGAGAGTCCCACTGTAAGTATAAACATATATAGTCTTACTAGCTATCTTAGTAACGTATGTAGCTATCAATCATTCCTTGCATTTCTATATACACAAATGGTAAACTAAGAAAAAAGAACAATAGCAAAAAAAAAGCTAGTCAAAATCTGATACTCTCTCATTCTCAACTTGATGATCAAATAATATATGCAGGCTGTTAGGGTTTTCATGAGCACAAATGTAACGGTTAAAGGACTTAAATTTAAGAACAGTCCACAAATGCATCTCCGATTCGACGGTTGTCATGGGGTAAACATAGATTCATTGAACATTAAAGCTCCTTCTTCAAGTCCCAACACTGATGGAATCCATGTCGAGAACTCAGATGATGTGAAGATATACAATTCATTCATATCTAATGGTATAGTAAACGCATTTTCCTTAAGGAAATTATGTAGCTTAGCTAGCTAGGATACATAAATGATTCATTACATTAATTAATGGTATCATAAGTTTTTAATGATATATATGGTTGCAATATGTAGGTGATGATTGTGTCTCAATTGGGACAGGAAGTTATAATGTAGACATAAAGAACATAACATGTGGTCCAAGCCACGGGATAAGGTAAACATATATTATCATTCCCCACTTTTCTATCAAACCCATAAACCTAGCTAGCTAGTCGATTCGTGCAAACTAATATATATTAAAAAAAAATCCGGTTCTTAACTTTGGGTCGATCAACTTTATTAGATAAATAATAAATTGATTAACATGTACGGATTACAAGAAAATGAAGAAACTATGTAATTAATATGTAAAAACAGAGGTAACTTTCATTAAGGTGTAGAAAGTTTCTTTAATTAAAGTTTAGGCATCCAACTTTTTAATGTATGTGTGCTTGTTTGTGCATATTGAGTATTGACTCGAGTCTCTCTATCTCATGTAATGAAAAGGTTAAAGTCACTTTAACGATAAAAAGTGTAATAATTAAAGATTACTTGCCTTGATATTTTCATTAGGACACAAAAGTTGTTCACATAAAAATGGATTTGTGATCATGTGTTTCAATCTTATTGTTGGATCTTTTTTTAGTTGATGTTTTAAGCTTTTTAATCCTATTTTCCAACTAAGTAATGGTTATTATATATAGCATAATCTTAAAAAAAATGTTTATCAAAACTGATATTAATAAACAAGTTATTTATAATTGACAAGTTTTCTGGAAGCAATATATTTACCTTCGAGTAGAGATGTCTCATCTCCCATACCCGGCCCATGACGAAATTCGGTAGTGTTATTGTTATTGTCGTAAGTTATCGAAAATTGATAATGTCACAAGAAATGCTAAAATAGATTACTAATTTTATCTATGGAGAGAACAATATGCAATTTTTTTATTATAAAAATTTTGTAAAAGTTTATGCAAAGAGAAAAATATATAATACTCCCTCCGTCTCAAATTAAGTGTTCTAGTTTGACTTTTCGAGTATTTCTTTTTCAACTTTGACCTCAAATACTTTTGTTTGTGTTATATAATACTTGATGCAAAATATATGAAAATTATGTTTTAAATGTATTTTCATTGGTATAATTTTCATAAAGTAATATATAACACAAACAAAAATATTTAAGGTTAAAGTTTAAAAAAAAGACTTTCAAAACAGATTAATGGCACTTAATTTGAGACGGGAGAGTACATAGTTATCGAAGATGTTGACTCACATTAAAAGGTTGAATTAGCTACCCTAGCCTTTAACAACAAAAAAATTAATTATTATGGAGATCGATCTTTATTGGAAGAGAAGCATTAGTGTTATATAGCAAGTTTACAAGTATACGTATATAGTAATATGACATTCATAGAATTAATTTTTTACTAAACAATCTCCAACACAACTTTAATTACATATATATGATGCTCACACACACTACCACTAGCAAATGTCATACTGATAACAATCATGGAATGTGGCAAACAGAAAAAGGTCAGTCAGAAACTTTTTGGTTTTAACCTTTTTATTTAATAAATCTGATGTTGATATACATACCATTTATAACAAATATACTTTGTGCATCTCTTCATCAATATATGTGCTTGCCTCATTCTTTGCAGCATCGGGAGCCTCGGAATGCGTAACACGCGAGCATGTGTATCTAACATAACCGTCACAGACTCGGTGATCAAGCACTCTGACAATGGGGTTCGAATTAAAACATGGCAAGGAGGGTTAGGGTCAGTATCAAAAGTGAAGTTCATCAACATTCATTTGGACACTGTTAGGAACCCAATCATAATCGACCAATACTATTGCCAAACCAAATTGTGCCCAAACCAAACGTCTGCAGTTCGTATATCCGACATAGTTTATGAGAAAATAACAGGAACTTATGATTATAGAAGCCCAGCAGTGCATTTGGGGTGCAGTGATAGTGTCCCATGTACAAACTTAACATTTTCTGATGTGGAATTAATGCCTTCACAAGGTCATAATATGTTAAGTCCATTTTGTTGGAATGCATATGGTGATCTACAGACACTTACGATTCCGCCAGTTTTCTGCTTGTTGGATGGCAACCCTGATTCGTCGTTTCTTGATGATGATATTGATCAGTGTTGATCGATCGATTTATAAGCGGTTGAAACTTACTAGTTAAGAATACGTTAACTAAAGTCTTGAGTTTAAATCTCATATTTGGGTGATGTGTAAACGGGAAAAAAGTTCATCCCCTTGATGTTGTAACCTCATAGAATATTAAAATTATTAATGAAATTAATTGTACTCATATATATATTGTTGCATTATTACTAGCTTTATTTATTTACTAGAAAAATTAATGTTTATCATTACATTAATATTATAAAGAAAGGGTCAATTACCTATTTTACCTTAATATTTTGCAAAATAACATATATACTCAAGTATGCATTAAAATCATTGTACATCATGCACTAAAAACATTGTATTTGAGTATATATGATATTTTAACTCGTAGCAATTTGTACCATAACTTTTAAATGGCTCCACTCTTGATAAGACAAAAAGTCTAAATGCTATAAGTTCTATATATGCATTATATCCGAATTATTAGAATCATAATTAGAATCTCTTTTCAGGCATGGGGATCGGAATGGGAGGAAAAAATAAACATGCGTTTCTATTATACTTAAAAAGTGCAACTTATTAGATGCCCTTAATGTTAGGCAAAAGCCACAAAATGCACTTTTGAAAATTTTAACAAGTAATGAGAGGGACATTTATATGCTTTTGTTGACGCAATTTGTGGACCCTCATTTTGTTTAATAGGCTTAACATCTTAAATACTCCGTATACAATCCATGATGATTTGGGCTTTTAACTAATACTCCCAGTATTTTTTATTTTTTAGAAAGGTATGTATCTTATTACTAGTAACACACGAATATGTATAATAACCTACGAATTGAATATTTATATTTTGTTCAACTTCAAAACTTAAACCATAAACCTCAAAGTTGAAGGGTCACCTCGATACCGTTAGGTTAATGAGGCAATGACCCTTTGATGGGTTTTTAGCTAGTATAGTACTTACTTTTTTTCTTCAAAAAGCAATAAACTCACATACCACATTTTTAACTATGAGAAATGATATTGACAGGCCTAAGGACTTTCAATAAGATCCCCTTGAAGTTATTTATTAAATTCAAGTTTTCTTTATTATAAAAAATCATAATTAATACATCACATATAAAAGTTAAATACAAAACTTCATTATATTAATTATAATTTTGATTATATAAGGAAACTTTAACTTCAATAAATGCATAATTATCCTCTTATTGACAACCCTTAGTACTATCATTATTCATTCCCTATGAATATATACATGTTCTATAAATATATAAATATGTCCACCTTTAAATTTGAGCCTACAACTTCATAATTGTAGAGTCACCTTGATAGCGCTTAATCAACACTCATATCCACATGATTAATTGTTATTATTTTATCATCAGGTTTACACTTCATGAACTATGATACAAGTATAGATCGAGTGCATTATATTCATCATAATATGAAATACTCCGTAACTAATAATTTAGTAGCTAGATTAGTAAATATGTTTTACGTACACTTTCCTTATTAGGTCGATTATTTAGTCTGTCTAATTAGATTTATCTTATATTTTTCTTTCAAGTGAAGAGAAAAGTAATCGTGGTATGCTACGCATGATAAAGTCGGATGTAAGGTTAGAGGAGGTTTCAAAAATCAAGAACACCCATCAACATCAAATTAAGAAACTTGTTTTTGCACATGTATTTCATTTCTTGTCGTGTAATTCCAAGTATAACACTTTTGGAAAGTCACCTACACTTAAGAAAATGATATAAAAACTGCTCTAAACTGGGACAAACCAACGACAAACTGCCATACAGACCATCCACGCCACTCGAATCAATCAATTTTATTTAAATATATTTAATAAAAATGTAGCAATTAATATAAACATCATTTAATTTGTCACACTCTATATTACTCGACAACTTTATGAAAATTAGAATATATGGCCATGATGGGCTTGGCCCAGCTTCAAATAAGAAACCGATTGCACCTACCATAATGACTTCGAACCTAAATCTAAAAGCACTTGTGACTTGTTGTCATATTCATTAACAAGTAGAGATCGAGTTAAATGTAGTAAGTGACAGTTTGAATGCGAAAATTAGGCTGGGAGTACATAATAACTTAAACAATTTATCTTGGCGTACATTTCGCGAAAAACTCAGAGACCAGTACAAGTTACATTGAAAAAGATCAAGGTGATCGATTTATGTACAAAGATACAAATTTCAGAGCGGGTATGATCGTCGGGAATATTGATGAAGAATGCTTCATTTTGATGAAGGCAATGCAAGGGGATGAGGAGGAGGCTGGGCTGAGTTCACCAAAATAGACCAAAGTACATGTACATCTTCATATGGACATGACTTCACATCCTCATACAATATGTAAATCCCTCTACCTGTTGATCAAATAAACATATATGCACATAACAATTAGCCTTGTTTCATTCACTACTATATAAAAGATGCATGCAAAAATATAATGAATGCAAATATCATCAAAAAGATTGTATGGTTGAGATTTCATAGTAGAATGCACAAATTAAATGATGATTTTTTTAACGACGGCGATTACATCAAAACATGCTGGTAAGAAACTACCAATAAAAGACCGATGTTACATGAAATGATTTGAATTGAAATTATAGATCATCAACTTAACAATGTACGTATTTAAGCTCAAATCCTTTGAATGGTTTATAAGAAAACGTACGTCGACAAGAATATAACTAACAATCGTAAACTTGAATAGAATGAGATTTTTGATTAGGATGAGAACATACTCTTGTGATGGGCAGAGTGGAGTTTAACCCATAGCTTCTTGAGTGGAGAGAAGAGGGATTGAAGCCACCCCATTTGGAGAGAAGAAAAGAGACTAGATTATTAAACCAAATGTTTAAAGTTCATATATGGTTGGTGAAATCAAGAGGGCACCTAAGAAGGGGGTGAGTTGAGGTTGCTTAGACAAGGGTGAATCAAGTTTTTTTACTTACAAAAGTTCAACACTCATTTGCATTTCCCTTCAAGGCCAATCATACACTTTTGGGTATTGGTGTAGTGTCACTGTTATTGTGACTACCCTTTTTCACTTTCTAGTAGAACAGGCCATCCTACCAATCACCATTACCTTTTACACTTCCCTTAATCCTTCTTTCTCTTCTCAAAACAACACTAACAACTTTATTATATGTGTTATACCTATGTTTTTTAAATAAAACCATTGTAGATTTATATGTGATTTTATCACAATTAAGTGTGCAATGTAACCCCACGCGTGGATAAAAATGTGTGCATCCTCATTCTAGATAGTAACTAGTAACTGTATAATATGTCAAACAATAATGGAAGATTGATTGCAGATACATCAAAAACTTACAGGTTTCCTATTGTATGACTCGTCCAGACATGTCGTTGATATTCTAAAAAATCAACCTTTTTAATATATAAAACAATTTACAATTATTGGCAATAAGTAGAAAAAGTACAACAATACTGTAAAAAAGTAAAACAAAGTATTTCACTTTTCATACGTAGAAACAAACAGGGCTAAATGACTAGCATATAAATTTCGTGTTCTTTATATTTCGACCCATAACGGAATACCCAGCCCAAGGTTTGTATATTGGGCTAACAATCTTAATCTTTCCAAAAAACAAATGGCTGGCCCAATAAAACCTAAATACTACTAAAGTATCAAGATAGTATTTGTTGCCGTTGGCAACGACTTCTTAGTTAAGCACGAGTTGATTATTAAATGAAGAAATGATTGATTGGTAGGCGTCATTGCATTACGTAAATGTGTAATATTAAATATATTGAAAAATTGATCCAATGAGATTAATAGATAGAAAAAATTCAATCAATTCGATAATTAATTTTACTAGAAGTCTATGCAATATGCCTATTTAACATAACTCTTATTTTATCTTATGCATGCATGAATGTGGATAGATTCGCTAAATTATATGGTTTCTCTTCTTGTAACTGCAAAAACCTATAAATATAGTTGACGTTAAAATTCAAAGTAATTATTTATAAAATAAAAAAATAAACTTTATTTTAAAAAAAAAGCTAATTGTATTATATAGATTTCAATTCATGTGTTTCATGGATACCTAGAATTAGGCGTGAACAAACCGGGTTTTTTGCCCGACCCGACCCGTTATCCGAACTGGGTTTTGGTTAACAAAACGAAAACTGGGTTGTTGACCTACCCGACCCGACCCGAACCGGGTTTTTGACCCATTTCAACCAGGTTTTTTACCGGATTTTATTGGGTTTTTTAACGGGTTTTCCAACCCGACCCGATTTCAACCCAGTTCTAACCCGATTTTGAAATCCAAAACCTCAAACCAGTTCCCTACCCGCCGGGTAGTGAAAAAACCCGAAATGAGATGGGTTGTACCAGGTTCTTACCGGGTTGGTTTTTAAAAACCGGTTTATTATTCACCCCTACCTAGAATTCCAATTCATGTGGTTCAACCATACCTAGAGTTCAATGGTACGAAACACAACTAAAAATAGCAATACTCGATCAGATTATATGATTCAACTATCATTCCATTCAAAACACACTTAACGTTCATGACAGTAATACCTAATAATATTTGATAACTTCATCGCACATGCATTATAAAGAGTTAAAACATTATTTTCAGGTTTTTTTTATGATGTTGATCACCGTAAACAACAGTGGTGAAGTTAATCAATAATACAATATGTACAATATTTAATTCGATGCGAGAAATATGAATGCTCGAAGTTTATAAAAGCAGTTTGATATAACACAATCTAAAAGTAGATTATATAAAGCATGAAAAGTGCATTTGACATCAATGTTTTTTTTATGCACACACTAAATTATTACTCTATTATTAATTATTCATTGATAGACATAAAATACATTTATGTATGGGTAATGATATATCCATCAATAAAAATGATAATTACACCAAAATTGTACAATAAGTAGTTGTATATAATATTGGATCTATCATTTTCGATCGATGGTAGAAATATCAATCTCATTATGTATAGTTTATTTAGTGGTTATACATTAAAAATTCTATTCTAGAAATCACCTCCCGCAAAATAAATAAAAATCATAAACATCACATGATTACACTGCTTATAACAATTTAAATGGTGAGATAATTGCGAAAAGAAACAAAATAAATGTGAAGAACACAATAAAGCAACACCCATATTAAACCTAAACTTTTTGTTTTATCTAATTCAAATTTCAAATTAATTATGAAAGACCATATTTAATCCTGATATTTATATTCAACCCACCAACACAAAAAAGAGAGCAAATCAACAAAACAAGAAACAAAAAACACAAATCCACACACAAACACAACACACGATCGGCGCATAAATCAGTGAATCACACACCTTTTCTTGATTCCCCTTCTTCTTCTTCCTTTTCTTGTTTTTGATCTTATCCCTTTTTCCGCTTTTTCTGGAGCTAATTCCTATTTTATACTTAATAAATCCAATGAATTGAATTGGATGTGAGTTTAAAACAAGTTAGTAGTTGGATCTTACTCGTAAATCTTGTTTTCTTCTCAGGCGGCTTTCAACATGTCGATCTCAGGTAGGTATTCAGCTACTGTTTTAATTTTGTTAGGTTTTCAGTACTCCGTAGATTCGAGCTGATTTCAGGTTTTTGTTATCTAAATTTAGTAATTAGTTGCTAGTGTGTATATTGATGGCCTTAAAAGCTTATGACTTGCACCTATTGGTATTAGGTTTATACTACTTTGTATGTATAATTTAGAACAAGGTTTAATTATGAGACATTATTGTTATGGTATTATTACTTTATTAGTTATATCTATCTATTCAAAGTTTTGTTAATGTTATACGGTTCTGCTTCATTCGTTTAGATAAAAATGTTATCGTTAACGATCAGGGGCTGTAAGGAAACTTTAAGATTGCATGATATTTGTTATATCATAGATCCTGTGACGCAATGGTGATTCTTGTCGTCTTGCTAGTATACTTGTTTTTTGATGTTGACGTTGCTTTTGGGTGTTGCTGTTTGAGATCGACTGTTTATTATCTCATCTTAAAAGAGTTTTACCTACGTATTTTGGTAAATTAAGGCAATGTTGATTAGATGTGCCATAAAAATTCGAAGAAAGAAGCTTTGGGTGATTAGCTGACTTGAGTGTATGTGAAGTTGATATGAATACGAAATGATATCAAACTGATTAGGATTTTTTTTAGTTACCATATATATCATTTATCTAATGAATGTGATAAATGCCTTTGATTTGTTTGTTGCTTCCAATCTAACATAGTGATTTGCGTCTTAAACTCTTAATTGTTTGGTTATATAATAGATTCACCTGGCAGGTTGTTATGAATTGTATTCAATTAGTTTATTTGTTGTCTACGATGAATATCCCTTTATTAATTATACAGGTTCTCATTTTACATGTTGTATGTTTCAAAATTGGGTATGTTTTTCTGTAACGGTTTATGGGTTGTTTTCTAGGTCTAATTGTTTTTTCCATGTTTATAGGACTGCGTGAGAAGCATAAACAAGAGCTCGAGAATTTGACGCTATTTTCACAACCTTTGAAAACTTTAAGTCTTTTTATTGTGGCTATTGCTCAATATCTAAAAAGATCACTCGTATACCTTTTGACACACGGTGTCTGGCTTATGATATTGGTCTCCGTCACTGTTGCAGGGGCAGTCTTGTTTCTGTCTGCAGATGGTCCTCGCGGAAAGGTATGTCTGTGTGCATTAATCTTTTATTGGATTCTTGTCAGTTATCGAGTTCTAGATCTATATTGTTTCATTGTACTTAGAGTATCTTCGAGTTATCGACAATGACCTAAACATTGATGAGCTCCTCGAGCTTTTCAATTAGATGTTACTAGTGATTAGTGCTATATTTTTATTTCTGGCTATAGTTACCTGTGTATGAAATGTTAATGATAACAATATGTGATTGATCTGTTTCTGCAGCATGTTGAAGAGTTTCTTGAATATGCAAGGTTTGGATTGTGGTGGGTGGCTCTTGGTGTTGCATCCTCTATTGGTCTTGGTGAGCTCTCGTGCCTGCTATATTTAGTTTCAATAGTAGCTTAACTTGGTGAAGTAAATGATATTACGCCACTGAAGTAAATTGCTATTATAATTATCTCTCGCGTCTTGCTTCTTCTGCTCATCTTTCTTCATATGTTTGTTTGAGCACACACATGCACGCGGTATTATATAGGTATACACACATAAATGCGTACATACATGTGCCAATAAGTGCCCTACTGCCATTCGTACATACATGATGCCTATCTGCTCCAATGACTGCTATGTACATAAATATATGGCAACTAATATTCACCCTTTTTTTTCTTATTAGGATCTGGGCTGCACACCTTTGTCCTATACTTAGGGCCACATATTGCATTCTTCACGATAAAAGCAATGCAGTGTGGTCGAGTGGATATCAAAAGTGCTGTTTATGATACGATACAATTAAACAGAAGCCCCTCATGGCTTAAGAAAGATTGTTCAGAGTTTGGGCCTCCATTGTTTTCAACCCCACATGGTATTCAGGTTCCGCTTACCAGCATATTGCCACAAGTACAAGTAGAAGCTATTCTTTGGGGTCTTGGAACTGCACTTGGGGAGCTCCCTCCATATTTTATTTCAAGAGCAGGTTTGTCTTTGTTTGTCTCAGTGTATATTCCTAGTTACTATGTGCTTCTAAATTGCTTTTGCGTGTATGGTTCTACACACAGTTGTGAAATATAGAATCCTTGTTTGTGTCGTAGCTTTCCCAAATTTCATAAGGTTCCTAGTTTTTCGTTTAATACAGATTCTTTTAATACATGCGGGTAAGTAGAGAATAAGCAAAGATCATGAAAGAAGTTTTAGAAAGTAGAAACAAGGAAAAAAAGAATTTTACTAACTGTTGAGTTGGAAACTTTTTTGTGTTCTGATGGTTGTTAGTATGTCTGCATAAACAAATACTTTATCTTGTCAGTATTTGCTTATTAATCGGATTAGAAAAGCAACAGTTCCCAGTTTTATGTTTGAAGCAATAGCTAGTAGCTAATTGAGATGGAAATTGAAAATAGTTCAAGATATTCCAGATGAATGTTATGGTGGTCCATAACCATATGTATGAGAGCTGAGAAAGCTACACTCCAGTAGATAGCCATGAACAAATGGGTGATAAGGTGATTTGTAAAAATATAGGTAGGTCTTGTGAGTGATCATTATGGGGCCTTAACGGCCCATTGTTCATCAATAAGCTGATATGTAGGATAACTAAGTAAGCAAGTCTTGCTTGTCCATTCCTGCAAGTTCTTCCCCAACTTTATTTCTAATCATTTTTATATTTCGATGCTAAGCACATCATTACTCATACTTGGTTTTTCATCTATGTGGGTGTTTTAGATTTGCATTTCAGAACTGATTATGTGATATCATATAATCAGAATTAAGTAATCAGTAGTAATTGGTTAATAGAATGGGCTGTAGGAGATAGTGTTTGAAAATGCTTCTGCTGTTTGAAGCTGTAACTAGGTTGTTTGTTCAAGTGTTTGGAAATTCTGATTAGTTAAAAGGACTTCTTTAACATTGTTAAAGTACATATTTAAAGTCTGACAATTTGTTTATGATTATTATAGGGGTAACTATTTTTTATTAATTTGTTGTAAATTTTGAAAATATTATCATCTGAAGTTTTAACAACTACTCTCAAACAAGTTACAAAGAGAAATCTTTAAAAAAAGTAACTTAGTGTAAAAATGAGGGTAAATGAGTACTTCTTTACAAATAACAATCGCTCTTTGATTATTCATCTTACAAATGATGAATCTTTTTATGCAGCAAGTATCTCTGGTGACAAAATAAACGCTGCAGAAGAACTGGATGCGTCCTCGTCAGAGAATAATGGAGTTGCTTCAAACTTAAATCATATGAAGCGTTGGTTCCTGTCGCATGCTCAGTACTTAAACTTTTTTACAATTCTGGTGCTTGCTTCGGTTAGTTTTTGTGCTGTTAACTGTTGTCGATCTTTCTAACTTAAAGGATTTACGTTTATTGCTGATATCAAACTTATGTTTCATGCTTCTTTGGTTATCTTTTATTTGCAAGAGCAAATGTTACATTGTACCTACATTGAACTCCAATAATTAGCTGAGGCGATTTGCAGGTGCCAAATCCTCTATTTGACCTTGCGGGCATAATGTGTGGGCAATTTGGGATTCCATTTTGGGAGTTTTTTCTAGCAACCCTTATTGGAAAGGCAATCGTCAAAACTCACATTCAGGTATAGTCATGTTCCCTTTCACTAAACCTTTAATGCTATATTTACATACTACATCTAATATATGGGTGTTTGAAATTGTGTTTTTAACATGATTATTTGATATGAAATAGTCAGAATCAGATACTCCAGCTATAACTAAACGTACTTCCGGTAATAGTATTTAAATTTGCTTGTATTTTAAGTTTATTATAGTCAGCTGTTTGAGTGTTCGTATTATCCTTCTTAGGTAAGAAATTAATGGACAAGTTGACCAAAATGGATGTTTTTTTTTTGTGAAAATGAAAAGTAGGGATGGTTCATGAAATCTAAGTAGAAGTCTTTCAATTAAGGTTAAAGGAACAGGTAAACAAATTAATCAGGATAATCATACCATTAGATAACTAGTTTTGTTGCAGCTTGTGAGAAACAGATTACTTGACCGCTTGTATTTATAAAAGTTTCCATATCTCACATCCATACACCCCCGTAGCTGAATCAGTTAAAGTGTGAGCTCTTATTTGCATCTAACGAGTATAGAATAGTTACTTATATATTTGAACTTTAGGGTTTGTCATGAAGCCATGAATAGAATATATGTCTAATCAACTATCTTTTATCTTTTTGGCAGACGGTTTTTATCATTTCGGTCTGCAACAATCAACTTCTTGACTGGATAGAAAATGAGTTAATATGGATGCTTAGCTTCATCCCTGGTGTATCTTCTGCCCTGCCTAGTATCGTAGCTAAACTGCATGCAATGAAGGAGAAATACATGGCAGCCCCTCTGCCAGTCACATCAAACATCAAGGTACGTCTAGTGAAGTTCTTATTGGTTTTCTCTGGTTACAAAAATGGTGGGGTTACTTCAGATCTGAAAATGGACTACATTAAACATTCATTATGCAAGTGAAAATTTTCTAACCATCCTGCTTAGTTTTTAGTTCTAAACTAACCATCCTTGTAATGTCGACAATATGCCAAATAAACTACTGTTTCTTAGCATGAGCAAGCTTCTACAAATCATGGAAATGCATAAAAATCATAATCTGGAATGTGGTGTGTAATATTTTGGGAAATAATTTTTAATTAATTATGAAAGTTATGATATGGCATTTAAGTTCATAACCGACATCACAAAATTAGAAAATTGGTGTTGAACATGTTATTATGAATTTCAAAAGTAGTTTTTTACGTCAGTTGTATTGATGCACTTTATTTCTTCAGAACGTTCCATGATATTAGTATTATTGCTATATAAAGTACATAGATGCCATTTGTAGGTAAACTGGTTGATTTGGGTTGCACTATTTTTTTCAAACGGGCAAATTGAATTTTTTTTACACCCTGACCTGACAGTTGTAACATCATAAAATAGTTATCCCCTTTGACCTGCTAACCAACTCGCCCAGCATACCTATCAGGCTATCACACCCATTTTGCCACTCTAGGTGCTATATACTTTTTTTATGCTTTGTTTCTATAATATATGTCCTTCTTAGGTGAAATCATGGGATCTATCCTTTGCTACTGTTTGGAACTCAATTGTATGGCTGATGCTGTTGAACTTTTTCGTCAAGATCGTGAATTCAACCGCACAGAGGTATCTAAAGAAGCAGCAGGAAATAGAAATGGCTGCTTTGAAAAAGAAGTCGGAAGAATCAGAGGATAATAGCCATTAGTTGTTGTTATTTGTTGTTTCTTCTTATTCATCTTAGAGAATAGGTATTTTAAAAGACATCCTTCACTTACCATTGAAGTTGAAGCAATCCAGAGCAGAAAGAATCCCCTGCTCACATTAACTCATTTATAGAAACAACAGTTGCAGATTTTTCTCTTGTTCTACTATGTGACCGTTTAGAGGGATTCCTGTTTTGGGTTCAAAATATAACTGTTGTCGTATTGAACCTGTGATTAGATCATAGTATTATTCTTCAGCCATTCAGCTATATTCGGTTCCAATATGTTGCAAATAATTGTGCATTAGGTGCTTGCAATGATGATATATAGATTCATAACATCTACCAAAATGCATGTCCATCTTAACTTGGGTTGAATCGAGCTGGTTTAAAGCTGCCAAAACTCTAAAATGTTTTTTTTCCCTTCCGGATATACAAGGTTCCAAGTTGTTTCACTCAAAAATTCTGGTTATTCATGAAAGAGAAATAAATTTAAACAAAATTTTATGGGGCAACCAAAAAGACATTTGCCTTATTGATTCAAACAAAGCTTTTACATGTTACACAACCTACTATAGTCGCTCATTCTGTCATCTCATACGTCCAAACAACATAAATACTGTATGGTGCATATATCATCAGTGTTATATACCGAAATCATTCTGTCATCTCATACGTCCAAACAACATAAATACTGTATGGTGCATATATCATCAGTGTTATATACCGAAATCGTCTTTTGAAGATCCACATTTTTGCTTATGTTCATCAAATAAGTCACTCATGCTATGTAAAAATGTCATGTAAATAACATAAATCTAAGAATGTAATTCGATTCCACATTTGTTACTATGTTTTTGAGTCAACTCATTACCAAAACTCCAAAATCATCAATAATTTTACGATATATAATACTGTGAGAGGAAGGTGATCTGCACACCAAAACAGTAACATCTTCACACTACAAAAGTACAGATGACTTTATTTTTGCAATAATATAACACATTTTAGGCATGCTTGAAAATGTAATAGCCATATAAATAATCTTATTTTCATCTTACAGTTTTTATGATAAAACCTTGGTCTCTGATGATTTTATGCATCTGCATACACATATCGAACTTAATTAATGATGCTTATAATCTGCAGACTGGAAGCCGATTTTTCGAACTTTTTTCTGCTTAAGCTTGACATTCACCAACACACCATTGTTTGTCAAAGACTGAAGTACAGTTTGAAGTTTCCCCTCCAATTTCTCGCCTTTTCTTGGTGTATAAACCACATTGTGAATATCATCAGCCAACGCTCTTTGCGCTAACACCTTCCCCACAGCATCACAAGCAGCAGCATTTCTAGTCGAACCCAAATCAAATTTCATGTCCTTAGAAATGGAATGTGCCACGACAACAACTTTACTTGTTGCTCGATGAACAATGCACGCCCGTACAGATGCTTTTGAGATGTATATATCCAAACAAAATGGCTCATGGTAAGGTGCTGTAACCTGATTAAAAGTTGGAACCCGTTGCTTCTTTTCGATAAAAGTTTCTTCCATTTTCAAGTTATTTCTCGTGTTTCCTAGCATTTTATTTTCCCTGTTGTCATCTTTTCGCTTTGAATCGGAGCTTGAGTTAGAATTCAGTGGGGTCTCTTTTGTCTTGCTTTTAGGAGATCTCTTTCTTCTGTGGAAATCAAAATTGTACTCTTCATACTCTTTTGAGTCTCTATCAAGTTTATAAAATAACTTTCCACATACTCTCAAATCATCAATGTCGTCAAAATCCGGGTCATTGTTGTTTTGACTTGC
The DNA here is from genome assembly GCA_963422505.1 of Pseudognaphalium luteoalbum. Classification (NCBI taxonomy): domain Eukaryota; kingdom Viridiplantae; phylum Streptophyta; class Magnoliopsida; order Asterales; family Asteraceae; genus Pseudognaphalium; species Pseudognaphalium luteoalbum. Next base: position 122,727,524 of record OY730194.1, read on the forward strand.
ATCGTTTTCACGAGCTGTATTAGTTACTACTTCTGGGCCAGTGGCAGCATCTTTCCAGACATCTGCAAAACCGGTTGAGACTTGCCAAGTTTCATCATCAACAAGGTCAATTTTATAGTCATTGGATTGATCACCAATTCTTGAAAACAAAGGTGAATGATGAAGGGTGTGCTTATAAAAAGATGAAGTTGATTCACTTTTCGACTCAAGTAGCGAATTACAAGCTGCTGCTTTGGTTCGATTATGGATACCTGCCCAAATGATACTTATATAAAGGCTGTGTTTTTTGGGTTGAAAATGTTGAGTTGTGATCACCCTAAAGATGGCTGCTTTTTTAAAGAACATCATCCAAGTCATCTTCTTGTTTAGTTTACTCAGTGCGAACCACTTATTGGCGTTCAAAGTTCACAGTGACAAAACATCAAACAGTTGGTGTGCATAACCCGTCTGATGATAGCAGACGCTGAAAAATAGTAACTCCTTGACTCTAAATCAAGAAAATCAAAACCGCATTGGAACAATGATTTCCATAGGTAAACGTAAACGATGAGTGATATATAAACACTGGGCGATTGTAATCTAGCGAGCGATTTGGGTTTGGAACGTCGGGTGTTACGGAGTATTATTTCTTTTTTACGGCATATGTAACGTTCAGTTTATTCATTTCTCTGCTTCAAAAATAGTCCAATTTCAGTTTACAGATTAAACTATGTTTGACCTCTCAAAATAAAATTTCTATTTTTATCTTTATTACCCTCTAAGCTTTTACAAGTAATCAACGCTTAAACTTCAGCGTATGTGTGACACACTGACACATACAAAATGTGTCTGAAAAATTGGAATTTACTACTGTAGTTTATTTACACTTGTTTTTGATATAAGATGTAAGACAAATCTTTATAGGTTTTACTGAACATTGTCACTTTTTCAAAACTTGATAATTGACATTGTTAACCGATTCAAGAACCACAAGCCAAAAACAATAAGTGAAAAACAATGTCATCCCACTTCACACCAACTCAACAACCCGTTAGAAACAAAACTATAATAATTGACATTGTTAACCGATTCAAGAGCCCCAACCTAAAAACAATACGTGAAAGGCAATGTCAACCCACTTCACACTCACTCAACAACCCGTTCGAAAAAAATATATTCCAAAATACAGTGTAATGTTAACTCAAGGACTGCAGCTTACAAGTTACAAGAATATAATTTGAGTATGCCCTCAAAAACACTGTATATACTTCGTTGTAAGATAATTGTCTGAACTCAATTCATGAATATCACAATATCAAAAAAACACACATTGAAACTACCTCTTTGAGAACATAATCACAAGTTGGATTATTCATGAAATAGCATATAGCTTTACAGGCCAGCAATGAGAACTACAGCTTTAGACAAACAATATCGTAACAACCGAATACAATCTACAATTACCAATATCCATATGTTCCCCTTTACATCTCGGGTTTCAAAACAATGGGCACAAAGTCTGTTTCCTTTTTATTGTGAATGTGGAAGCTAAAAAAGAGGGTGGAAAAATCTCCTGCCTAACCTTTTATATGGTCACAAATGTTACACTAAGCATTGTAAATATCTCCGTACAAACCCCAACTATATATACACAATTTGTGTGCAGCCTATAAACTATGGCACCATTTACCAAAAAGAATAAGAGGGATTAGATGTAAAACTATATGTTCAAATAATACTCAGCTACTGTTAGTCCAGAAGACCATTAAGTAGTGGAGACCCAATATCTGGACTCCTTGTTGTCCCTCTACTACGTTCTCGTCGTCGACCCCTGCTAGACAATCAAGTTGATTTTCAGAAAACAGTTTGTTGATACCTAGCATTGACCAATATACAATAACATAACATAATATAATGAAAAGAAACCCTTAAAGTGAAAGGTGGGGGAATTATAAAAACAGCTACCTTTTAATACAGGGTTTGAAATGCAAAAGCTATCATGGAATTTGAAAGGATCGTCAATTTACCTATACTTCGTAGCTTTCTAGAATAATAAAACAACTATTCAAGAATATATAATTGACTCAGTTTTGAGATTGAAGATTAGCCTGATGACATCGAAATTCTAAGTGTAGTAAGTGTAAATCCCATCTTTTTTTCCCTAAAAAACTGGATTATGCTAGCTAAAACTGAACCATGAAACTAAAGACCCGATCAAAGCAGGAAAAGTTTTCTTTCTTTAGATTACATTAGTCGATGTAATAATTTCTAAACACAATAAGCTATTAATATACAGGAATCATAGAGACCTTACACTAGTTGACTGGAGCTCTACAGAACCTGAATCCTCATTGTCCTGGACATACAAAGTTGTAATTTGTCAATGACCACCTATAACTCCATGACATAAATTCTAATTAAACAGTAGTTACAAAGTCCAATTACCTCAAATAACAAGTCCTTTCTGGTGATCATGCCAATCACACGAGAAGCACGAGGAACTACAAATACATGTCTCAAGCCTAATTGACGGAACAGATTATACACCTGCACAATTTACATCACACTAAGAAGAAGACTACCCCTAAACAAAAGCTTTCATGCACTCAAGGTAAGACAGAGGTGGAAAATGGGCGTGTTGGGTAATGGGTTTGAGTCAAAACTGCTATTCTTTCTCTTCAAATCGTTTATAATAAATAATGTTTCAAATTTAATTACAGAATTTATACTCGTTTAACAATAATCCAACTTAAAAAATACATTTAGGGGACTTTTGACCCAATTGCGGAATTCCTTTCAAGGTGAAATTTGATTTTACCCGTTTGACGTATTAGAGATAAAACATAACCCAAATATACCCATAACAAGTGTATACGGATTGAACTTGCGCCTCTATTTTATATCAGTAGACACTATGATCACCCATATTGCATAAGGAACACTCACCTTAGTTAATGACATATCCTCAGGGACAACATATGGCGATGGGTTCACAAATGGGGCTAGATCTATGTACATTTCCAAATCATCAGAGCTTAGATGAATATCATGTATCGATAATCCTTTACTAGAAACGGGCTTCACAAAGTCACTAAGGCTGTGCCTGCAATTCAAAGATCCATATGAAATTATCAATGGTACATGTAGATTGAAAATGTTAACGTCCAATGAACTTTTATATAACATACCTGATTGGTATAGATTGGCTTTTCATATCAACTGCAAGAGGGCTATGTTGAAAATCTGCCTTGGACTGCAGAAGTACCAACAAGTGACTGCATCCCAACATCACAAACAAATTTTCTGTATACTTTATTACTTGTTCCAAAATCTAAAAACCTTGTCATCTATTTTACTTGTATTAATTAAAATGATTAGTAAAATAGGCAATAAAGGTACTTCCAAACAATAATACGCAATTTTAGTATTTCGACGATCATAACAGAAATATCTATTAGGAAATACTAATGAGACGTGACTTGGTATGCTTAACCTTAATTTAATTACAGAATCAGGGTTAAATTGAGCTTCAATGGGAGAAAAGGTGTCTCTCAAAAGCAGGTGATTTTATATCTCATTAGTATTTTATTCCACTGATACAAATTTCGGGTCCAATCGCAATCAAAATCAAACACCTTATTGTTTATACCTGCGCAAGATAAGACCAATGACCATTGTTTCTCCACTTCGTGATTGATCAATAACCTATATGGCATGCAAAAGCATAACATTAAGATTTTAAAAAAGTGAAGCAGAAAAAGAAAAGGTGGTACAAGAAATAGAAATGACATACAGGGAAGCCATTGTGATTGTTAGCCCTCAAAATAGAGGCCACATCAGCAACTTTCACCACTCGAGCCAAGAAAGAAACCTATCAAGTGAAGAAATAAAGCAAACAGGTGGCAAAAGGTGAACATCAGGACATAACTGGCGATTCTTGTGCATTTTGACACGAACTCAGTTGAGTTGTCCCGAAATACATAATCTTCTGTTTATTTACAATTGGTTAGTGTATAACATATACAGAAAAAATTATATTATTTTAAATAATTTAATTACTAGAATAGAAATATTTAGAAGGTTAAATGCGTTAAGACACCTAGATACACTTGCAGCTACTTCAAGTCGTTTGACCATATGAACCATTTACTTTCATGCTACTTCTGAATTTTACTAATTAGAGATAAAACATAACCCCAATCGACCCATTCATACATAAATGAGTCGAAATAGCCACCTCTAGAGACAATAAGTATTGAGAAGCACCACCACATAACTTTCTAACCTTTTGATTCCCACAGGCCTCTTTAGCTGTCATTTTTCTCATTAAGTTTTTGGGTCTGGATTCAAGTAAAGGAATACCCCTCAATCTAGCTTGTTCTTCATATAAACCTTCGTTGAAAGCATCACCAACAGCCTGAAGAAGTGTAAGGCTAAAAAAACTTGCAACAAATTGTTACATCATCCATCAAAAACAAAAAAAATGATACCTTGGATATGAGAAGAACGAGCATGATTAGAGGTAAAAGCTTTAGGTTATTTGTAATTTCAACCATAATTACACACAGTGAGACTGTCATTCGCATTGAACCTCCTAGGAAGGAAGCGGCTCCAAGCAAAGCATACCTGCACATTACATTTGTCATACATACCAAAGGACAATGTGAAAATGATAAGCTAAGATACATCTAGCACCAATACTGTAGAGATGAAAATATTAACCCAATTACAACAAATTGATTTCGGTAATGTGTTTGTTCTAACAGCAGGCAGGTAAAAAAAAATTTAAAAATAAAACACATCATAAGTCTACAACATGTTAACTCATTCTGATCAAAATTTAAGTTATAACTGATGTTAAATATTAAAAAATAATTATAAAAAAATCTATTGCATTTAACATTCTTATTTAAAGTATTTATGTAATCCATAAGACTGGACAAAAAGTGAAACAAGTTAAGAGGGCGGCCCGTTTCAGCCCGTAGCCCCGTATAAGAAAGAAACACACACTTTAATCGAACCCAATTTGTTAGACAAGGCAAGCCATACTGACACAATAGTCCCTTAGGTAAATGGAGGCCATACAGACACAATAGTCCCATAGGTAGATAGAAGCCACTCTTACCCGAGGCTCAAAGACCTTCTCGTAAGTTGTCTTTTGAACTAATGTACAAAGAAATCTATTTAGAAGAATTTTAAGCAGAATATATGTTTGAGAAGCAAAGAGTGCAAGGCAGAGATAACACAATATTTTTTATACAACTAAACACACACATCATTAAGTGGCAGCTAGTGGAAATATAATTCAAATATAATTCTAGGATGTTTGAATTAAAAAAAAAAGAAAAAGAAGAATGATATAAAGATATCAACTTACGTTCCTTCTTCAATGTTCATCTTTTCGTAGAGTCTGACAACAAACATGCCAACAAGACGTCCATACGTTGATCCTATCATTATACCAGGAACAAACTGGCCAGCTGGAACAGCAGTACCAAATGTCACCACGGCTAAGCTATAGAACATAACCTGAGGAGAAAACCATGCATGAAAAAAGTCTGCTAGCTCAGTATTTCCAAAAGAAATACAGGTCATTCATCTAATATTAAATTTAATTTGAAAAAGATCTTCATTCTAATCTTTGAATTAAGGGTTTATAGTTTGGTAATGTATCGAACTTTACACCTTTTACTATTGTATCCAGCAAACTTCAAACCATCCTATTGTATGTTTTCAAGTTTTAAACCGTCTATTGTATTTTTTTTGCATGCTTTTGGCTACATAAATTGATGTGTTTTTTGTAGAATCTATACATACAATAGTAAGTTAAATGCATACAAAAGACAGTTTCAAAACTTGTATTCAAGTTTCAAAGTTGAATACATACAATAGCAAAAGGTGTAAAGTTGAATACATTACGAAACTATAAACCCTTATATTTAGTTGGTATATCATCAACGTTAGATCTGTTTATTAGGAATATGAAGACATTCTTTTCCTTGTATTTATAATTTATTATTTTAGATTCAAACTTACTTTAATAGTTGTTAAACTTGTTATTTCAAAGCAATTTTCTCATAATATTGAATCCTATAACTGGAGCTATTACTTATCTCTTATTTCAGAATGCAAAAAATAGGTACAATATCAAAGCACCAAGTACTAATCTTAATAATATCAATTACTACACATATTTAAATGCATTTACGTAAGAGCACTCCACTGTTCTCACGATATATACAACAGGTAGCAAGTGAAAGCAAGTTATACCAAAAAAGTCAGCAGGCTCTGGGCACTATACTCGTGAATAGTTTTTGCACTGAACAGATTTCTTATGGCATCATCCTGCATTCAGATAAAGATGTCTTGGTTTAAGAACTACTTAATAGGGTGCACATGATTACCATTAGGAGATATGCTAGAAATACAAATTTTCTACAAAGAGATATGCACAAAATGATGTGGACTAATGACATGAAGAAAGATAAGTAAAAAAAGAGAGAAGAATTTAATTTCATTGGTCCAACTCTCATGCCATGTCATTTCGTATAAATGCATTTGTAAATTTTTTGTGAGTCTAGCAGTTCTCTAACACTAGAGATACTAAGGGGCATCTTGAAGCTGTTTACATATGAATCGACCGATTTAGGGTCAACACAAAAAGATTCGCTTGAAAAAAAAAGGTCAAATGGATCAACTCGTAATGTTTTATTCGAAGATTTTGATTGCAAGTCTCACATCGTTTTTAGTAATCATCATTTAACCGTTTATTGATTGAAATGGACAAAAATTTGTAGATGGGATAACACAAGACAACCCAGCATGCACTTCGAATTTGGCCCATTTCAACACCTCCAACCCACCCATCCATCTAGCCAGCAGCCACCTCTAAGTACATTAAACTGACTAAAATAAAAATTAATTGCATCTGCCAGGAATCTACTGACCTGAGTATTGAAGAAGATGGTTGCAAGGTCGTTGTATTCATGGTCTTTGGTACAGAAAAACTGTGAAGATAATTGGCAATGCCGCCAAGAGAAATTAACAACATTCAAAACGATATAACCCTATTTGTGGCAATGCTGGAGAAACAATTATCAATAATTTGACATACATTAACATAATTCCCGTACATCCCTGGTGGACGAGGACATTCAATAGAGCCATCTGTATCGGGACATGGACTACATTTTCTAAAAAGAGGCAATCCAAATGAGATTACTGAAGTAATCACGGAGATAAGACATGCTTCAATTATCTGTAATAAAAAGTCACATAATCAATATTGGCAATCATATATTCTGAAGATAGATATTGCTCAAGAACTAGAGGTGCCAAATGTCTATCTTCAGAATACAACCATAGAGAAAAAATTATGTTTGACCAATCTTACTTTGACTCTATTTCCTTTCTTGTGTAGATAATTTCGGCGCCAATGTGTTATATAAAGTGTCAGTTGGTTAAATAATGCTCCTGGAAAAGACATAATAGCCGATTTTTAGATTGATAGATAGCAATACCACCTTTAATTGCACAAAAAATTAAATAAGAGCAGTATTAGTGTATTACATACCAAGAAGACCGCCTATAACACCAATAATAGCCATTGGCAATAGCTCTGCAAATGAGTAGTCCTCTTGACCACTGAATAGGATATAGTGAGAATCCAATAGCCAATCGGAAGTATGAAATTAAAAGACAAGGGAAATGAAGTTCTCACTCAGAGACATCCCATATAATGAAACCTCCAGAACCGAAATGCCCACACTTGCCACTCTTGCACCACCCCATTGCAGTACGCACTACTACCGCCACAACAGCAGATGTGAAGAAAACACGCCACATCAACTGACTTCTCCACCTTCAATACAAAACCAAAACCATTTAGTAACTTCCACATACTTGCATACTATTTTTCCTGATTCATAGCCAAAATTATAATGTTACAACTAGTCTACTACATGTGAGTATGTGACCATTTCAACCCATTTGCCTATTAATAGGTCGATTCAGGTTATACTTTTATTCCTAACGGTCAACCAAGTAAAATATGAAATCAGTTTATAAGAGAACAAGTCAAACGGTCTAAAGTCACCCGATATGTATCTTTATACACATATCCTCGTAAAGCATCTTAAGCAAAATTTTATAATACTATTGAAATAGTACAATTTTGTGAGCATATATGACAAACTAATGAATAGCTAGAAAACTATTTATTTTGAACAAAAGTGTTACAACCTGACCCAAGCTGTTATAACCACTACCAAAAGTTATCTGTTTTGATCGTTAAGAAAGTTGAGGGCACTTTTGTATCCTTCTCTTGATTGAATAAATACATGAGAACCATCAATTTGGTACCCAGGTTTATCTCAAACTAATGACATAATCATAGACCAAAAGTTACTATTATCTATTAAAAAAATATCCAAGAAAATGGAAAGTACACACAAATCCTATACGTGACCCACCCATTTATCCACTTCTAGCTACCAATTCCAGATAAGTGTTTGAATAAAGTCCCACATGTATGTTCAATGTTAGCCATATTTATATGACAAATAGAACAGAAGAATGGAACAAACTTACCAAGATGTAACTTCCTCTAGAGCAAATAATACACCACCAACTGGAGCTCTGAACGCAGCAGCCACACCAGCTGCACATCCACATGTTACCTTTCAAAGACATTAAACTCATAGCATGACAAATACAGATATAAAAGTCATATTTTTTTTGGCAATTCCATTTTTCTAAGTCAATACAGTAAAGCACATTATTTAAATCAATACAATAAAGCACATGAAGGATAACTAAAAGATCTCTATTTTCACTATTACTTATTTTAGTGTGTCTATCCCCAATTCTGGATGCAGTATTTATTAATACTAATATTATTAATCGAGATTAATATCAATATCACTCACAAGATCACGTCGATCACGGTCGCTCTTAAAGATCTGTAGCCACCTTGTACTCAGATGATATTTTGTGGATCCACCCTGAATGTTACATTATATAACAAAAAGATGTTAGCAGTTTAAGAGTAAAAGAACGATGGTCACATTATATAATAAAAGAATGAGAAGATAGGGAAATGATTCAGTATAAACTTAGGCTGGAATATACAGAAAATTTACTAGTCAAAATCAGCAAAGACGAAATCATGTGAGTTGTCATGAGAAAATGATAGTTTATGAGCACGTTTCACTTTGTTAAACTTATTTCTGACTCCTTTCTGTGCTATCCACTAAAATAAAATAACCAGTAGACCTACACTATTAACTAAGATAGGGAAATATGTAAGTTTCAACTAAGACATATAACTACTGCAAATTTTATTACATTATTATCGATAAACAAACTAAGAGTCAATTGGTAACTTCAGAAGTAAATTATAAAACATTAGTATGCCACTAAAGCTTGAAGTAATACTGCTAATACATGACACATGTTCAAAATGATTACGAAAAACATAAAAGAGAAAAGTTATGCAGACATAGATTTCATACCATTTTGCAATTATAAAACACACATATCAATCACAGTTGCAATCAAAGAATAATATACAGATTTTTTGTTAACTAGGACAGGTAAACTAAATATAGAATGTCATGCTTACTTGTCCAAGTAAGGAAGCAATACAAGCACCAGTATGAACAAGAGGCCCTTCTTTACCAAGTGCAAGTCCACCACCTACCGACCCGATGCTTCCAGATATCTATCATATTGTATAAACACATCCTTTTAAACAATTCATATAAATTAAGTTATACGTATAAGTGGCAAAATAGGCAGGTTGAGTAGCAGGTTAATTTCAAAAGGGTTCAACTTAAAACAGGTCACATCGTTAATTACAAACACAAAATACAAGACAGTACTATTGATGTATAATCCAAATGATTAGATGAATCGATTTAGGAGGCTGTTTGCGTTAAGATTTTTTCCATTGAACACAGAATTTGGGCATTTGAACCCGTTTGAACAGTTCCACCCTTATCCAAATTAAAGATTTGACCCATTTAAATAGAACATAATCCATATCGACCCGTGTATAATTAAATGGGTCCACCTTTAGTCATAAATAATCTTCTCAAAAAAAAATAAACTAATACCTTTCCAATCAGGGTTCTAAAGAGAAGGATACCACGAGTATCAATCCCTGCACAATATAATAAAATTCAGTAAATAAATCCATGTGAATCACAGACATCTACAGGACGCACAATGAATTCAAAGGCTTACCATTTAAATAACCCTTTATTTCAGGTATACCAGATCCTGCTGCTGCCGGGGCAAATTGTGTGATGATATAAACAGATGAAAAGACTAACACCAAGTTGATCATGGTATATACAATAAAGCCAAGCACATATGAAGTTTGTATTAGTTGAAAAGTCCACGAGTACTTCCATCCAGCAAAATTCTCAACGGAGATATTAATGAGAACAGCAGCTAATCCAGTACCTAAACTCAACCAATCAACAAGGGTACCATGTGAAAATACGGAAATAACAACCAGAATCCCTTATTTTAATATTTGGTATATAAAAAACTATTAAAAAAAATCTGGGGTGCTTAGATATGTGTTTTAGAAGAGTTTTTGTTATTCGTAGTTGTAATAATCAATATGTAGTCATGTGGGCGCAAGAAACAAAATCGCTACAACAAACATGTGCAGGGTCAAGTATATGACCATTTTCATTGCCTAGGCATGCTAATTCACCTCATTTTTAGCATATCCTAAAGTTAACGCATGATGAGACAATTTATACGCACAGTACAAACCTACTATCAACCTTTAAGCCTTAATCTAACCCTTCTCCCCTTTAAGCTCTTGGGCATTTTTAGTAGCAATAATAAATTAATAATATGCATAAACATGACCCTCATAATACAAAATACAGTAGCAAACATCACGAAGCTTAATTGAAGTCTCACTGATAACTAAAAAGTCACTCTTCAAGTTTGTTCATTCGATGGGGAAATCAACATTATATATATATAACATATTTATCAACAACCAAAGCTAATAAGCTATCGAGAAAAATATAATAAAATTATCATATCGAAACCAAGAGTGTACGGCATCTGGCTGCTCATTTTTGGATAGTAATTATACGTTACTGAATAATCACAAATCACAAATAAATACTCAGCTGTACTTAAACACTTTGCACAAGTTAGCAAGTATAGTAAAAAAAATAAATTAGTGTTAATTACCTATGCCAATGAGCAAAGCAAAAAACCATTTAACTGCCACGTAATACCAAACATAAAGCTTTCCTCTTCGCGCCTGCAATTAATCACACTTGCTTCACATCACCAATCTAACCTAAAAATTACATAAGATTAATTTCGGAAAATAATAAATAATAGAATAAGAAAAAACCTGTTCTTGACGATAGGCGTAATTCTCAATAACTTCATAATCAAGACTTTCAACAGCATCAAAAGTAGTAGCAGTATCGTATCTTAAAACTCCATCAGCATCAACCTCGTGTTCGGTGTCACTCGAACCATCTTCTGCGTTAGGTAATCGAGACCAGATCAGCTTTGCTGTCTCCACGCCGTTTTGAAGATGATTCGATAACATGATTATAATTGATGTTTACTATTTATTATTATTAATGTTGTGACCAGATGAATTGGAAGATTTCGGGGGTTTTTGAGATGATGATCGAAGATTTAGAATGTTGTTGATCGAATGTGGTTTTCAATACAAATTCTTTCCCCACCCAACTGATGATAGATGACAAGCGCAACATCACTAATCTTTACTGTTAGATTTGCTAGTAAAAATTTTTAATTTTTATAAATTTTTGTTTTTAAATTTTAAGTATTAATTTAATTAATATTAAATATAACCCCCAAGAAATTTATTTTCCCAATCAACTGCTTAACTAATTAATGAAGTGTTTAAATAGGGTCATACTATTTGCAAACCCCTATTTCCTGATTGCACACCCCTTATCACATCAAATCGTCCTATTTTTGTTTTTTATATAAATTTTTAATTGCACACCCCCTAACGATCGAATCAGTTTTTTAGTGTTTTCTTAATGTATGTTTATTAGATAAAAGTTTATGATTATGTATTTTTATTTAGTGGATTGATATATATTGTAAATTATTGTTTGATATTCAATAAAAATGTATCAATAGACTTATAAATGGATGATTATAAGAAAATTTGCTTTATATAAAAATCAGCTTTTATAAAAATTTCATCATTCTTATACAAATTTCTACTCTATAAATAATTAAAAGGACTAAAAGACGAAATAGACAAAAAACAAAAATAAAACATTTAATTGATTTGACGGAAATGTACATCCAGAAAATCCCTAAATAGAATCGGCCTAAATATGACATTCTAGTATACTAGTACAAACTAGACTAATTAATTAATTAGTTGTCATTTGAGTTTTGATGAATACATTAGTATTCGTCGCATATTACAATAATTTTAATATTTTTTGGTTTGACTTCATGAATATATTGGTTGAAGTATAGTTAGTTTATATAAGTATAATTCTTTTAAAATACCAATTCTAAAAATTATTTTAAGAAGACTCTTAATTAATAAATGAAATTTTTAAATTTTTATGACGGTCATAATCTTGCATATTGCATTAAAAATGGTAGTTTATGTAAGGCGGTAAGCTATGGAAACGAATTTGAATTCAGATAAGTTGGATCACTCACATAATGGTTAATTCTAATCAAAGATTATTTTAAAATTTGATTAAGGTTGTCTTTAATCTTTCTAGCTATAAACAAACGAAAATACCATTTAGTGTTTCGTAAAATACTCTTTTATATATAATAAAAATCTTTTAGTTTAAATATAACACACATAATATTAATTAAGTATATGATGTGAAAGGAAAATAACATTTACAGTTAACTAAGTTTCACGATTTACTCTTTCCATTCTCTTAAGTCTCAACACAAAATTTGATTACTACACCCCCACTTTACAAGAGTTATAGCAAATGATATAACTTAATCATATCACACCACAAATTTAATATATAATATACATATTTTTGTTTGAGCAATGTTACATTTACATGAAATTTACTTATAATTCCTACACAAAATACACACAATAATGTGCATCAATCTTGCAAGAAAATACAATTAAGAGGGGGAGAATTGTTTTGATAGCTCCGCATCTTAATTATCATATAATATCAATTAGCAAACCTTATGAATAGTAACTTGTTTGTATTATTCTAAATTTAATTTTATGTGATCTAATAAATTAATAATTAAGTGAAATATAACAACAAAGTCAATTTAGAGTAGTGGTTAATAGTTGGTTCCCAATCATGATTTATATGTTTGACCCAAGTTCAAAACATGGTGGATGTTAGTAATTATTTTTCTTTCTTCTACCTTCTATCTATGATCACTTTAATATATTTTATCTTTTATAAATTATATTCTACTAGCTAAAAAGATATTAGCTAACAATTATATATTTTATCTTTTAAAAATTATGTATAACAAATTATACTTTTACATATTAATTTTGGTTTTTATGATATTTAAATGATATGTTTATGAAGTACATTTAGTTATATATCACTAAAAATGAAATTTTATATAGTACAAGTCAAAATATTAAAATTATATGTCACAATATAAGTAGACAACCGTGATTACAAGTCTACGTTGTGAGATAAGTTTTGTTTTTTCACAAAAACGCCAACAATTTCAATTCAATTTGTTTTCTCTTTCTCTAGCATTTTTCAGTTATCTATTTCAACAATAAAATAATTGTAAAATGATTGTAATTAAAAAGATGAACTCATTGAAATAGTTAACAGATAAACAAAATGCAAAATAAAAACGATAAACCAAATTATATGTTCCCATCACGAAGCGTGAGCATAATACACCTTGTTCACCTCATTTTGCGAGAAAAAATCATTCAACGCATTATAACTATATAATTTCTTTACTTTAGTTGTAAAAAATATCAACAAAATATATGGCATTATTGTTCAATCATCCACACAAATGATGCCATATCATTTTGTAAAAATCTCTTTGTTAAAATTTAATGAGTCTAGCATTTCTCTTTGATATTTAGTTGCTTCACATAAAATGACCCTATAGAGTATAGATCCATATGTTATTTACTTTTTTTCTCCTAATGTATTATCTTTGACAAGTTTATACGCTACTTAGGACATATTGAAATAGTAGCCGGTTCGATGGCAGTTGGACCACGATGAACTATGACCGTCACGCTGGCCACTTCTGATGACTGAGATCAGGTAGATAAGCCAATTTGTTAAGCAAACACGATATGATTTATATTCAAAATACGGAGTATAAATATATATGTGTCTTCAATGCGAGGGTTATGTTGGATAATCTCCTTAAGTAATGACAGCTTCGACTATACAGCCTTGTCAGCCTCTGGTTTTCTAACCGAAAAAATGGCAAAAAGCCATGTAAAAAAACACACATATAAGCCACCATATATCTAACAAGACATAATGCCACCATATATCTAACAAGACATAATGCCACCATATATCTAACAAGACATAATGCCACCATCTTTCGGTTTATGATCTAAAACAGCTCCATCAACTGCTGGACAACATCTGCAATAAAAAAATAACATCAATCAATCTGAGGAGTCGAGGTGAGCAGAGATGTAGAAGTGGTTATTGCAACCCACTTATGTTCCTGGGGTATATTCAAGGTATAATTTCTCTCTTAAATTGTGAAAATAGAAAAAAGGTTGTCATAACCCATGTACATGTTGCCACCTTATGTGTGCATTTAGGTTGGTTGGGTAAGTACAGTAACATATTCAGGTCAAAATGGATAAACTCTTGGCGCAAGTCATCATTAAAAGAATTATCCAAATTTTTTTGAATATACCAGTTAGGAGTTTGTAAGCACTTAAATGTCATGGATGACTTTCAACCACAAAAATCCCGTGTAACTTTCAGCTAGAGTTTGTGGTTCGTCCATTTAATCCATGAGCGTGCAATATAACCCATATAAACATAACATAAACAAATTTATGTACCCTTGAGTACAGATGGAGGTGTGTAGAACTCTTGCCAAACATTATGACATGAAGTAAGATCCATATTTAATGATCTTGCAGCAAGATATGCAGCTCCAGCAGCAATCTGGTGAGGTTTGAACTGAAGCCAAAGTGAGCTACGTAACCTACAAAGAAAATTACTCAATTTAGGGATATTATTGAACTTACAAAATCAAACAAAAGAGAAGTAGAGAGCATATTATCTAGCAACCATCTGATGATTAAACACACCGTTTGTAGCAATAGAATGAATGATCAAAATCTGGCACAATTTCAATGTTATATCAAACGAACATCAGCTTCAGAGTTTTCAGGTATTACCAAAGAGACATTCAGGTGTAATTTTTAACATATGAAATGTTGAAGCAAGTGTCCCAAGTAAGAAGGCAATTTTCTCTTACCAAAAAAGAAAGCAGCATCTGGTGAAAATATTGCAGGTAACTTGCGCAGAATTGCTGACAGAGTGCCATTAGAATAATAAAAGATTTTACACCAAATCTACAACACCAAACAAGTGCAACTTTGACGCAGCAACAATATCAACCCCACCATGTACGCTTTAATTGAATATGCAGAAGCAACTAATTTGGCAAATGCTGCGCCATTCTCCATAATGTGAAAAGCTTGCCAAATATGGAACAATTAAACTAATCTGGTTTATCCAGCAAATACTAGCAGAAGCTCTAAGCTAGTGATATCAGGAGGAGCAAAACAAGCACTATAGACATGTGTACTTCTAAAACTAACAAGATATTTACTATTTCCAGGAATAGCATAAGAAGCACAGCAAGCAAGAAATTTGCTACTTTCACTTTTAAAGCTAACGTGTGTACTTATACTGCGTAAACTTCGCAGTAGAAAAACCTTTGTGTGCAGTCTTTTTTCATTTGCGCCAATATCATGTTGAGTTGTGGAGTCTACTTTGTCGCTTGATGTCGGTGCAACAGCTAAACATGTAGTGCCCGAGGTTGGTGAAAAATAATTCCGCTTATGGGCCCAGCACATGTGGATGCTGTGGCCCAGTTCTTCATTTATATATAGATGTATATATCCCTCAGTACTTGTGTCCATAATTCAAAATTTTCAAAACGGACCAGCTAGTGTGGCCGTGGACGTAGGTCATTTCATAAAACCAAACCACTTATATATACACGGTGCTCCTACTTTCACGAGTGTTTACTATCTCGTAGTCATAATTTATGTGTGCTTCCCGTATACATGTGGGTTTGTTGTATATGTCATACGACAACCAAAAAATTACCTAGAAAAGAGAAGCCAAATCCAAAATGTTTTGTAATAAAAAAATTGTGGTAGAGCCACCTCAGTGCAAAAATAAAAGTTCTCTACAAATAAACTGTTAGTTAAACCCAGATTTCCATTTCGGACATACCTTCAAAAATTAGATAAAAGCAGGCCACTTTGGCTAAAATACTAAGACGTATCAGGAAACACAAACTCCGACTATTCACAAAAAGAAAGAAAAAAAAGAAAAGAAAAGTCAACGAGTAATACAGGGTAAAAGATAACTTATCTTCAATCTTGAGACCTTCTAGATGCAAGTTTTAAATAAGACTACTCCAGATGTTCATAATCTCATACCAGCTCCATAATACAAAACTACAAAAACTCTACTCAACAGTCAGCTTCGTTAGAAAAAAATTTACTTGCAACTCATGGGCAAAATCATGTTAATAATATATGTACCAATACATTAACAAGATCCCAACCAAAGAAGCAAGGCTGATTTAACCAGTGTGTCAAAATCAGTGACCTACATTGTGATTATGAACTTCACCAACAATATATGAAACAGTGTTTAAACTCTAGACAAGGTAAAAGAAAAAGAACATAGGCTATAGGTAGTATTCTTAACCATAAAGGAGTGATTATGTATTTTATATAGCGGGTCATATAAGTAAAATTAAAAACTAAATGGGTCAAACATGGTTCAAAAGCACCAAAGTGTTTACAACCTCCTAAATTGCTTTATTCAACAACGTTGGGTCACCAATTTGGTAATGACTGGTATAATCGCACCTAATATAGTAATATTTAACCCTTTTCTGATTGATAGATAAAAGAACATAGAAGGTGTCCATTAACACAGCTCTACAATTTTACCAATTTCGAGTAGGTGCAGAAGCATTTATGACTAAAGAACAAGGTAGCCGTCAACGCGGACTATTTTGGTTCATGAAATATCTAATAAAGAAGTATTCATCATCTAACAATTGCTAATTATCTAGATTAAGAAATTCCAACCTTTATTTAAGGCTTGATTCCAACCCTAAATTTCATTAAGTTGAAATCCCAGAGCTCTAAAGAGATTTTTCTTTACTCCCATTCTGTCAACTAAAACCTAATATCAATTCTTTGGATCCGGGAGCTTAGGCCATATTATTGATTACTATTGAATCAGAACTTTTAAATATATTTTTTTTGTTCGCAAACTGAACTGCAGGTTAGCCAAAACGAGCTTAACCACTAAATGAGTTTCGAAAACCGAACTACATATAGCGTTAGGTTCAAGCTTTCTCAACATTTTGAGTTTAACCGAACCACGAATACCCCTAGGTCAGACATCAAGTTAGGAAAGAATTTCATAGAAACTGCATCCAAACACATCGGTTGTTCAACTTCAGATGAGAAATAAAACTGCATATCTATCCACCAGCTAAGAAAATCATACAGGCGTGCATGCTACCCATTTAAAGCCCCTGCAATTATATGTCAATCCAAACAATCAATAAACAATGCACACAACTACACGGACCACGTGTTCAAGAGCAGACGCAAGACTACTTGATCAAGCAGCATATCTCCATAGTAGCATGGCGATCAGGCATTATTCCAAATCCAATAAAAGCAACAACACAATACCATCATCTTTCAAATTCTTATATTCCAACAACGTAAAGCTTGTTAATGGCAAGAGTTATAGGCTTACCCTTCACTGACCAAGCTCAAAGCCAGATTGACCAAGAGTGACTGTGCGAGACCTAATTTGTCAAGAATCGATGTAAGATGGGCATAAGGATGCTGCACGTTAAGCTCAAAGTTTAGTGTCGTCAAAATAATTTGCTCAGCTTCAGTCACCCGTTCTCGGTATTGATCAAACCAATCCTGTTATTGGGGTATATTAGACAGATAAAGAATCATTCAAGGTACAAGAGGTGACAACTTCAATCATATACGGAGTACTTGTTAATGGGTGGATTGGGTTGTGTTATCTCACACAAGTGAAAATTGTGAATTACTAACAGGAGAACGGGTCAAACCGGATGAAAGTCATCCAAAGTGTAATTTAAATGCATAAAACCTCCAAATCATTTTTATCCAAAGATGATATGATTTTAGTAAAGAAACTTTCAATCATGATTAAAGCAATAACTATATGTATTTTAGAAGACCACAAAAATTATTTGCAAGCCAAGCCAAGCCAACTGGTCTGTTTTGACCCAATGCACAACCTCCTCACAATCCATATCTTTCCACCTCTGATATACATGTAATAATACAAAGTGAAGTACTCACCACAGGCATTACATAGCAGAGTACATTAAAATCCTGCTTGTGGAAAATCTCTGAGGATGCTCTCAAGACATTATTTAGAGGGCAAGGTGTCTCCTCGGACTTTGCAGCAAGAAAAAGAGCAGCAGTAGCAATCAACTGTAGGAATGTCGTATTATTAGAAACAATATCATCATATAGCATGACTATATTTACTTGATAGAGACAGTAACTTACAAATCTATCATGGCATGCATGCGACCGCCGGACAAAAAATCGATGGCATAGAACCATAGCAGTTCCAATAGTAGTTTGCGGTCTGTAATGACATATAATTAAGTATTCGCCAGAGAATGGAATGTATAAAAACAATTTAAAATGATTTTGCTTACAGCTCAAGACGAACACCGAGGTTCTGAAGAAATGCACAGTACGAATACCGCAAATGCGTTTCCTGCGTGGCATCAATACCATCTTTTCTGGAAGGGGAAAGCCTCTCAATCTGATCCCTTGACAGAAATTCAGCGTCCTCATCTTCAAATCGTGTACGGTCACGCTTATAGCTGGTAGATGTACCAGCCCTAGCATGAACATCAGATGCTACAGGAGGAGGATATGTGATCTTTGAGTTTGAAGCGGGATACTGATAACTGGCAGCGGATTGATTATACGATGAGCCAAAACTTTCCCAATTAGTGGCAGAAAACTTCCTTCTTTTAAGAGAAGGTAAAGCTTCAGGATCAACATAATTGTACATTTTATATTGCGGTCTAGCTTCATTTAATAAGAAGTCTTGGGGGTTGTTATAGTTTCTCCTATGGTTATTGTTAACAAAACGCCTGTTGGCAGTAAACGCTGCTGTGGAGCCTGATCCAAAAATATGAGGATGGTTTCTTCCGAAGGAAGTTCTAAATTCACCAGAAAAATGACTATTTTCTGCATGATGAGGCCGAGCAATCGACATTTTTCCTGCAGAAATACCAAAACATGAAATTAGAGATTTTATTTGCTGGATACAAATACCAAAACAATACGATTGGAGCTACAAGCAGTAGCAATATCAGTATCTTTAATTAAGACCTTAAAAGCTTAATCAAGCAAACCAGGTAAAGATATCATCAAGCAAAGCAAGTATAGATCTGGAACCAAAAAGGATAAAGAATCACTTATTGCAAGTATATATCAGTGCATTTCGTTTGTGTTGATGCATATCTTGATAAGCAATTAGCTAAACTTGAGGTTTTAGAAGCAAAATTCTTTCTATACATGTAAGAATTCGGTGAAATCAAGGAGGACTTTACTTGATTATAATTGTGAAAGCAAAATTTAACCTAAAACATCAAAAATCAATAATCGTTTGAATCAAAGCGACGGATTAATAGAATCATACCCGACTATAATCAATTTGTATCTTGATCGAACGATTGAAGTGGCAGTAAATTGATGTTGATCGAATCGGCGAATTGATAGATTTTGAGATTTGGGGAAATTGGGGGAAAAACCGTGTCGTAAAAGAAAGTGTTTTTGTTGTGCGAAAGAGAAAGTAGGCAATGGAATAAGGTTTGAAACAATCTTCTAATTCTAATATCCGGAAAAAGGAATAAAGTGTTTTTATTTTATTTTATTTTATTTATTCATATATTTTATTTTATTTATTGTTTTACATTTACATTTTACATCGAGATGATGAACTAAAAACACATAAACTTCTCTTTTACAAACCAATAAACTGTATCAATCCGATTAATCTTCCAAACTAGAAATTGAATCAAACTTATTACAACTCAGAATAATATCAAAACAACTGGTATTAAGAGAATACAAGAAGGATACATCAGTAGAGGATTATATAGAAGAATTGCCAAAAATGTATCTCTAACTTTCTATAATTGTGTGCTTTATTTTTGTTAAGAAATAAATTGAAAAAGATATAAATATTTTCAATGACTTTCCTGCTGACTTTAACCAAATTACATTATGGTCCTTCAACTTCCAGCTTTTCAAGAAATGCCACAAGACTCTCCCTTCAAGCTATCGAAGTTCCAGACTTTATGTATTAGCCACTAAACTTATAACATACAATAAACATCCACAATAAGAACTTATAACCTATAATTAGATTGTATTGATTAACCACCCCCCCCCCCCCCCAAATCTAATTATGGAACATGTCAAACAGACCCATTTTGTCACTTAACAACTGATGTTGAAAGCTGCTTAAACCTTTTGTATATATGTCTGCAATGTTTTCTGCAGAACCAACCATTTCAGTTTGCAAAGCACCTACATTAATCTTTTCCCTCACAAAATGAAGATCAATTTCAAAATGATTAGTTTTTGCATGAAAAACTGGGTTGGCTGCTATTTTGATAGCAGCCTTGTTATCTACATAGACTTTAACTGGCATAAGATTTTTGAAATCAAATTCATTTAACAATTTTAGAATCCAAATGATTTCACAAGAGACATCAGCCAATGCTTTAAATTCTGCTTTTGCAGAAGATCTAGAGACTGTTGACTGTTATTTGCTTTTCCATGAAACCAACGACCCATTAAAGAAAATGCAATAACCTGTTACTGACCTTCTAGCCATAATAGATTTACCCTAGTCAGAATCAACATATGCTGGTAAATTAAAAACATTACCTTTAGTGATGCAAACACCTTTACCGGGAGAACTTTTCAAATACTTTAAAACTCTAAAGGCTTGTTTCAAGTGAGATTATAAAGGTGCAAGCATAAACTGACTTAAGACATGAACATCATATGATATGTCTGGTCTAGTTAAAGTCAGGTATATAAGTTTCCCTACTAATTTTTGATATACATTTATATAATATCTAAAGGAGTATCATTAGAACATTTATTATTATGATCATTTAAAACCAGATTAACATCTATGGGGGTTTGATTTGGCTTACAACCAAGTAAACCAAATTCATTTAATAACTCTAAACAGTACTTTCTTTGAGTTAAACAAACGCCATTATCGGACTTCAAAACCTCAATTCCCAAAACTATTTCAGTTTTCCTAGATCTTTTATCAAAAAAATTAAACTCAAAAAACTTTTAAACTTTTCAATTTCAGCTAAGTTATTACCTGTAATCACAATATCATCAACATAGACTAACAACACAATAAACAAACCATTTACAGATTTCACAAATAGAGAGTAATCATTTTTACTTTGAATAAAACCATTCTCTAATAAGGCTGAAGTTAATTTTTCATTCCACTTTATCGGAGCTTGCTTCAAACCATAAAGAGATTTTTTCAACTTACAAACCCTTTTTTCAGAGTCACTAAAATACCTCAATGGTAAGGACATGTACACATCTTCATCCAAATCATCATATAAGAAAGCATTGTTTATATCTAACTGATATAAATCCCAATTATTTTGAACAATAATGTTTATCATGCATCTAACAGTGGCCATTTTAACGACGGGAGAGAATGTTTCATCAAAATCTATTCCCTCCCTTTGATTATACCCCTTAGCTACTAATCTAACTTTATATATATCTATCTCACCAGTTGACTTGTATTTTATTTTATATAGCCATTTACACCCTATTGGTTTTCTACCCACTGGCAAGTCAGTAAGCTCCCATGTACCATTTCTATACAATGCCTTCATTTCGGAATTAATTGCATCAATCCAATGTTAGTTTTTACAAGCCTCCCAATATGTATTAGGTTCAACGGATTTGTTCAAAGATGACACAAAACAAAGGTTTTATTTTGACTAATTAGAATAGTTTACTACTCTCTCTACCCCATACTTAACTTTGCCTTCAACCACATATTCATTAAACTTTTTTGGAATGGTAGTATCCCTATTTAACCTCCTCAAGTTTATTGGAGGATCACAAGAACGTGTATGTAATTCTCGATCTATGTCAGAAGTGCCCTCAGGGTTGATGTGATCATCATTAGATGTTGCAGTTGAAAAGTCACAATTAGTATGTTCATGTGAACCGTCTAAAGGTTGATCTTCACTACAATCATCTTGTGTATTATCTTTCCCTTCACCTTGGGACTTTGAGTACTTTGGTTGTCAACAGAAAAAGTATCAAAAAAGTTAAGATGATCAATAGTTTTATTGACAGAAGTATAGTCTTGATCTTTCAGTTTAAGTTTAAATGGGAACACACTTTCATAAAATTTAACGTCTCTTGAAAATAAAACAACCTTTTGATCAAGACTAAACAATTTATAACCTTTCTTAACAGAAGAGTAACCAATTAATACACATTTTTCGGACCTGCTAGAAAATTTATCATTATTGTTTAGAATAGTTGCAAAAGAGACTCTTAAATGGGAAAGATTTGGTTTTCTACCATACACCAACTCAAAGAGACACTTACTACTCAAAACAGAAGAAGGCAACCTGTTTATTATGTAGGTAGCAGTTAAAACAGATTCACACCACATATTCAAAGGCAACCCCCTTTGAAAAATAAGAGCCCTAGCTACATTAAGCAAGTGCCTATGTTTCCTTTCTACTACACCATTTTGTTGGGGTGTATGAACACAAGAAGTTTGGTGAATTATGCCATTTGTTTTAACAAAGGAAGACATTTTTGGATTAATAAACTCTGTCCCGTTATCACTTCTAAAAGTTTGAACATTCTTATTAAACTGATTTTTCCTTAGATAATAGAAAAGTTCTATATTCTCATACACTTCTTCTTTTGTTTTTAACAAGAAAACCCAGACAACTCTTGTGAAGTCATCAACTATAGTTAGAAAATACTTAAAACCTTCTCTACTTTGAATCCTATAAGGATCTCAAACATCCAAATGGACTAATTCACCTAACTTTGTTGTTTTATGTTCACTTAAAAGAAATGATTCCCTGGTTTATTTTCCCTTATGGCAAACATCACAAGGAACATACACATTTTAATCATCCAACTGTAAAGTTGGTTTTAAAATTTGCAAAACTTGGTCAGCAGGATGACCAAGCCTGCTATGCCAAAGACTTTTAGAAAGATAATATGTTTTAACTCCATTATTAAGAGATTTTGTACCTATAGATACATCATTGAAAACATATAGACCATCACTTTGATTACCAGTCCTCATGATTTTCTTGGACACCAAATCCTAAATATAGCATGTAGATTCATCAAAACTAACATACAACTTACTATCTCTAGCCATGCAATACCCAGAAAGTAGGCTTACACAATACTCTGGAACAATTAGAACATCATACAAAATAATATTATGTGTTAGTCTTAAATTTCCAATCTTATTGATTTTAGCTCTAGTGTCATTAGGATGGCAATTGTTAGATTAAATCTGAAACATTAACAACACTTTCTAAAATTTTATCTGTATTTGTCATATGTTGATTTGCACCTGAATTTATAATCCAACCATAATGAATATTCTCAATATTCCCACCATTATGTGACAAAAAAACTTATTAAAATTCATGTTAAAAAAACATTTAAGTTTAGAAAATCACCAGCCATATAGCATGAGCATGCTTTGGAGCAGATTTATCATCCAAAAGACTTAACAACCTAGAAACTTGATCACTTGAAAGAGATACAGATGTAGATGTGCCTGCACCTACAGACTCACTATTCACATTGTTGGTCATGTTTTTTGAGTTTCCAGATTGACCAAAATATTTCTTTTTGAAGTTCTGTGGATATCCAACTATTTCAAAACACTTTTTAATCGTATGATTAGTCATCTCACAATTAGTAAATTTCAAATTATTATTCCTAGGTGGATAACCAACTATCTCAAAACACTTATCAATAGTATGCCCAATTCTATGACACCTTTTACATTTTAACTCACTATTAATACTAGACTTTTTTCTGAAAAAGTGTTTGAAAAGAATGTCGAGGTCTCATTATTTGTTTTCTTTTCATTTAAATGTGCACCTCTATGAGATTCCTCTCTAGAGATAATTGAAAAGATTGTTTTCACACTTGGTAATGGATCTCTTATTAAAATATATATTACTCCTGATTGGTTAATATACACCATCCAATCCCATTAAAAATTGCATCAGTTTTAATAAATCTGCATGTTCCTTAAAACTTTTATTTGCAGCACATGTACAAGATGGGAGTTTTAATAAAACATCATATTGTTTTCATAAAGAGTTTAATTTATGATAGTAATCAGAAACTGAACATCCATTTTGTGTTAAAGAATTTATTTTATGATGCAAGTTAAAAACAATTGACCCATCCACCTTGTCATATGTTTCTTTTAATTCATCCTAAACCACAGAAGCAATTTTAGAGTAAACTTGTCCATTATACAATTCATCAGATATGGATCCAAGAATCCATGACAAGACCATGACATTACATCTTTCCCATTGTCTTCCTAATACTTCATTAGTTGGATCCTTTTCAAGTGAACCATCTATAAACCCAATTTTATTCTTAGTTTGAAAGGCGAGTTCCATTGCATAAGCCCATGATCTATAATTTCCAGTACCTTTTAACTTGAAGTTTATTAAAGGTGTGCTACTTATATCGCTAGCATGTAAATAAAATGGATCTCCAAAATCCAATTTACTAATTTCAGTCACACTACTAGAACCACTAATTTTATCACTTTCTTTTGTCATTTTTAACTTGATTGAAAAATCTTTAAATTGGTTTTAAATTCACAGCCACACAGATACAAAAAATTTATGGTCAAACAATGCACAATTTCACACAAATGCTTACAAAATGCAATAGAGCAGGTTCCTAAATAACACTGTGTTAGACACAGTTGTTCTCTCTTCTACCAAAGAGAGTTAGTTCAACTTAGGTAATCAACGCACACACAAAAATAAAATAAAATAAAACAGCAAATTAAACAAGTAGTCACAAACAATTTGAAAGTAAACACAGAGTGTCCCGTCTATAGGCCAAGTATGAATCCAAGGGGCAGTTAATTCCTGTAAGCACAGAAACTCCTTGAACCAGGTACTTGCTACAGAATCAAGTAGGCAGAAGACTTACAAAGTACTCTACTCACTTTTTATTCACCAATGATTAAAACCGCAGCGGAATAACCTACCAGAGATCCTGGAACAGCCAAGGATGAAGAATATGAAGGTTCAAGATAAAAACCCCAGATCTTCAGAAATTAGGGTTTCGAAATATGAACCCTAATTTAGAGAATCAAAGCCCAGATCTAGCATGATAAAACCAAGAATCGAAGTCTGCTACTCAAGATCCACGTCTTAAGCTTCAAACCCGAATTCGATACCAAACCTCAATTTTTATCAAGCGAACACGAACCCTAGAAAATTACTTTCTAGGAATTTCGAACCAATAAGTGTATCAAGCGTCTCGCTCTGATACCATGAACTAAAAACACAGAAACTTCTCTTTTACAAACCAATAAACTGTATCAATCCGATTAATCTTCCAAACTTGAAATTGAATTAAACTTATTACAACTTAGAATAATATCAAAACAACTTGTATTAAGAGAATGCAAGAAGGATACATCAGTAGAGGATTATATAGAAGAATTGCCAAAAACCTAGCTCTAACTTTCTATAATTTTGTGCTTTTATTTTTTTAAGAAATAAATCGAAAAAGATATAAATCTTTTCAATGACTTTTCTGCTGAATTTAACCAAATTACATTATGGTCCTTCAACTTTCAACTTTTCAAGAAATGCCACAAGACTCTCCCTTCAAGCTATCGAAGTTCCAGACTTTATGTTTTAGCCACCAAACTTATAACCTACAATAAACATCCACAATAAGAACTTATAACCTATAATTAGATTGTATTGATTAACAGATGAAAATATGAAAATGTGGTATATAGGGTTGTAAGCGAGCATAATGTTCAGTGAACAATTTGTGAACCATTCGATGAGAAGTTCGTTTATGTCCGTTCGTTTCGTTATATGAACGAACATGAACAAAATTTTACATTCATTTAGTTATATCAAGGAACATAAACATAGGTCTCGTTCATTTATTTACGTTCGTGAACGTCGATAACATGTTCATGTACGTTCGATAACATATTCGTTTGTTACCTAATAGTTTAATTAAAGTAATAAATATTTGTATATCTAATTTTAAACTAATCTAAACTCTAAATATAACAGTATTAAACATTTAACTATTTTTACCTTTTACATTTTGCTCACATTTTCACTCCACTCCCACACACCCCACTTAGATGTGTGTATGTATGTGTATATTATTTGTGTTAGTAAAGTTAGTAAAAGGGGTTAGTGTCTGAAAATGTACTTAACTTGTGCACAATATCAATTGTGTGTATCAAACTTACACTTGTCAATTTTAATGTATCAAACTTAAAAAAAAAATTGTGTTTGAGTGTATTTTGGTGACGTGTCGCTCGTTTAAGGTGTCACGTGGCCTCATCAGAGTTTGACATGTCATCAAAACTTCATCAAAATACACTAAAACACCTTTTTTAAAAAATTTGATACATTAAAAATGACGAGTGTAAGTTTGATACACACAATTGATATCGTGCACAAGTTCGTCACATTTCCAGGACTAAGCTCTTAGTAAAAATATAAAATTTAAAGAATTTTAAAAACCCACATATTGATTGTGAGATAGTACCAGAAAATTATTAGTTACATTTTAGATATAATAATAAGAAGTGAGGTTATGACATCATTAATTAAAATCAGGTTCAATTAATCAATTAGGTTCCTTCATTTTGATTAAATTAAATTTTTTAGAATTTTATTTTAAATTAAACAATCAAAACACCGTGTGTGTATATACAAGTTTAAAATCTATTATTCTATAAGAATATTATTTTATTAATACATTAATCAATATTACAAATATTGATCTATATAATAAATTATTTACAAGTGGCTAATTGATATATTATAAAATTTGTATAAATATGCTATATTATTATTGTCAAAATGTGTAGGCTATGATTATATTTTATGAATTACACTAGTGTGATTATAATGTGTTAATTTACAAGTACAATTATAATTGATCCAATTATGAACGGTATTCTATTTATATTGGATTACATATGATAAATCACTTTTTTAATTGTGGTGAGAGTTATAGTTGGAGGAGTTCTTTCGGGCTTCTATAAACTACTTAAAATAGCTTCGTTAAATTTGATTTGTTAAAACAAGTTTATTTTTGTACAAGAGCTTAAGATAATGTAAACGTTAAAAACTTGAGCTCTTAAAATTTTCAAAAACTAAGGTGCCAAACACACCCTAAGCTAAAAAAGTAGATTTCACTAATGTTTTCGTTGACAATCGACGCAAGCTAGAATAAAATATAGCTTATGCTAATGAAATTTTAAACGACTTTTAAATGATCGCATAGAATTTATAATTCATTCACAATAATAATATAGGAGTTATCATTGTATAATGATTTCTTATTATTATTAATTGAAGAGTTGGTGTCTCCTCTAAAATTGTAAAGCATGATTGGTTTATTCAAGTGCGCTTTTATTAATGGGGTGGATTATTCATCGAAAGAGAGGTATACATAGCTTGAGTTAAGGATTGGATCTATCTTTCATTCAACTTTTTGTTTATTATCACATAACTAGTAAGAATTAGGTTGTGCATGCTTATAATAAGGATGATCGATGATTAAAACCAAGAAAATAACTTTTATTCTCTAAGTTGTCAAACATTAACATTTGATTAATGTCATATCTTGAATCGTAGATCATGTTGAGCGAAAATTAATTTCGAGATCTAATGAAAAATCTAGAAAGCATTGAGAGTAAATGATAACAATGAAATCTCACATTCTTAATTATATAAGATGACTAATTAAACTATCAATTATACTTTGATAATAGTTGTTCTATTAATCGAAGTCGAAGTTGCCATAGTTATTAAAGAATATGTAAAATTTCTCTGTATTATTATATACTAGCAGACACCCATGCAAAGCAGCGGTATATGTATTTTGTTTAATCTCGTTATATAAGTAAAATACATTATTTAAATTTTATTTATATGTTGTTACAATTTTTTAAATTGTTATTCAAATGAATTATGTTTCATCCATGTTAATCACATTCCTGATTATTTATACGATTATGAAATTGTGTTATTTCCAAATATATAGTTGTTTATTTATAAACTAATATAAAATGTATTTTACTTAATATTTTATATAAAGACATATATTTATTTATGGACTAAATAGAATTTCATATTAATATATAATTGTCTTAAATATTGTAGGTTGTTTCCAAAGTTAGTTAGAGATAATTTGGTCTCATCTGTTAAAGTCAAGGGTATTTGTGTCATTTGTATTATTTAAACATCTAAGTTACTGAAGAAAAGGGGTAAACCCTTTATAAAGGCGTAAGATTAGTGACCTACAAAATTTTATGTATATGTAGAACCACTTTCAAAATTGCAATATGAATATGACAATGTATGGAAAAATATCCTTACAATAATTATAATACGAAAACGTAGTTTTATGACAAAATTTCAATCTTCATATATTTATTCACAATATAAGGCATTGTCTCGAATTAGTAAAAAAAAATTATAACCATTTTGTGTAAAAATAAACTTTTAAATCTTACATTTAAAACTCTATAAGAGGTTGTTATGTTTTTGCAAAATTAGAGAGAAATATAGATTGAGATTTATAGTGAATTGTTTGATAAAAGAGTCAAGCATTTGATCAATTAATGCTACAAAGTAAGTTGTAGATGCGTTCGTGTCAAAAGAGTAGACATGACCAAGACTAAATTTGAAATAGGTTACATTAGAAGTACTATTACTCTTTTTAGAAGTATGTATGATGTGTCGTTATAAGAAATAGTATGACTCTTTTATATAATAAGAAAATAAAAAGATACGAAGATTGAAGATAAATGTATATTGAAAACGTAAAAGTGTTTGCTAAAGAAAAAAACATATAATACTTCGTATGGGATGTGAACGTATCAAAATGATAGACACGACAAATTTGAAATAGGTTTATAGAAATTTTATTTTACATTACTTTATTTATACATTGGTTATTGGTGTATTAAATTAATTAGGGGATGATGTATCAAAAATTAAATAGCCAAATGTGTTACGGAGTATTAACATTAGTATATAGTATTTTTTATTGGACAATTGTATATATTTGTGGTAGTAGAGAGTGTGAGTACTTGTTTTAAAAAAGGAAAATAGATAGTAATCATATTGGTAATACATGTTGCATCATTTGGATCTTTAGATGTGTATAGCAAAGATAACATATGAAGATTAGTATAAATAGAAGATTGTCAATAAGTTAGTAGATAAATAAATAAATAAAGTTTAAAAATGTTACTCTTCTTCTATCCTAAATTTATTTGTCCAGTATCAATTTACACGTAGTTTAAGGAAAGTGGTGACCATCACATTGAACCAATAAAGTTTCATATTGATCATTAAAAAGAATTGTGATTAGTTGAAAATTAAAAATAGATATTTTGGGACAAACATAAATAAAAAGGTAAACACTCAATTTGAGATGGAAAGAATATAAAGAAAAAAGTTTAAAAATAACTTTTTAAAGAATTTTATTAAGGACACGTGGCATCGTTTTAGATCCCGACGTATCCGAATATATAGTAAGCAAGGTTTGTGTTTCTTATATAATATAGACTAGTAAACTTCTAGGGCTGTGCGATGCACAACCCACGCTCAGAAATGTTAATTTTAATTTTAATTTTGCGATGTTACATGTAAATTATTTTTTAAAGTCATAGTTGATTGAAATGAAAAGCAAGAACTTTTATGTTTTATCTTCCACAATTGTAAAACACATACACTATAATAAGTAGATGTGGTAATTTTAGACCAATTGGTTAATTATGGGTCATATATATAAGACGGGATGAGTTTGTTGGGTCTTCTCCCCTCTTTTTTGATAGGTATAAATGGATTTTTCAATATAACTCCAATTGTGTAACAATTAACCAACGAGTCTAGCGGGTAAAAAAAATTTCCCACCTCATTTCATATTTCACTCAAAAAAAAAATGTAGTGAAAACCCGATGGTTGACCTGACCCGAGACCCATTTGACCCGGACCCGTTTAGACACATCCTTCTAAATGATCCATCTAGACCCGGACTCATTTAGACCCAAACCCATCTAAACCCGTGACCTGACCCGACCTGACTCATTCATTTTGCCACTTATTTTTATAAGTGTGTCTGATTAACGTTGAAACTTGTATTAGTTTGAGAGAAACATTACAAAAGAACTTTGAAGATTATCATATTAGAGAATAAACAACTTCTTGAGCATTCAAAGTAAGTATTAACAACGTATATATAATGAACATATTAAGGTTTGAGTATACGAAATTTTTTTGGTATATGTATTAAGGTGTTAAGATCATATGTATGTTAAGATTTAAGTTAAGATTAAGATTAACTTCAAGATTAATAGTGAGATTGAGATATAGAAAAAACTTAAGAATAAATGTTTCTAGTGATTAAAAAATAATGGACACATTATTATACTAACGAAGTATTATATTTTGAGATTAAGATGTATTTCAAGATTATGATAAAATATATAATGCTTTAGATTAGTTTAGAAAAATGAATTTGTTAATGATTAAAATTAACTTTAAAAAATATTTGGGAAAGTGTTGATGTGTTAGCCTTGAAGTGTAAATGTGGTAAACAAAGAATTTGTGTTATGTTTATACAATCATCTATTTATTAGAATTAGAAATTGTGTTTTATAATTTACTTAAGATTATATAAAGGTTTTAAATTATTAAAAAGTAAGTACATATGTTATATTTATAAGCAATTATGTTTATTAAGTTTTTGTTTAAGGTTTCTTAGGTATCAAATTTAGAATGTATATGTGTCTTTTAAAGAAGTAAAGATATGATTTATATTTTTTTTTAAAGAAATTCATATTAGATGATAAATAAAATATTAGAGTAAATTACATTGCCAGTCCCTATGGTTGTCCTTATATTACATTGCCAGTCCCCGGGTCGGGTATTGTGCGGATTTCATCCCTTGACCCGGAATTTTGTTTCACTGCAAGTCCTTCATCCGCATAAGTTCACATGAATAGACTAAAATACCCTTAATATTTTTGTTGCCATTTAATTGCTTTTCTTCTTCGTTGACATCTCACCATTCAACAACTATGTCTGGTGCACTTTCAGAGAGATTTCAATTAATACACTCCTAACATACACCAAAATTATTCATATACATATATATATATATATATATATATATATATATATATATCAGTAATATAACGTACACTAAAATTATAAACTTTACTAAACTAATCATCATTCTCTGGCAATAGGTTAAAAGTCGACGCCGTTAACTCCGACAAGGCCGACATTAGTAAATCCACCACCACCATCTAAACCTCTAACCAGTATAATATGTGTAACCGTTGGATTTCAGTTACCTAGCCACCACCACAAAAGCAAAACCGAATCACGGATCCTCCGCCGTCCCCATGTGCGAATTCCAGATCTGCCATCATCCACCGTGTTTAAATCACAGATCCGTTGCCTTCCGCTGCTCTACCGTGTCGGGTTTTTCAAGTAATCGTGCTGGTTTTGATTTTCGCCGGAAACCATGGATGTTTCGAGTTTGCCGTCGGTGACGAGTTAGTGGTTGGAGATGGCGACCGTTGACGACGGTCGATTAGCTAGTAGTAAAATTGATGAAAATAAGTTGGTTTTACATATTTATCTTTAATCTTTGTGTTGAAAAACACATTAGGAAAAGTTAAAAACGGGTTGTGGGCATGTGGCTTTTTAACTTTGTTGAAGCATCAGTTTGATGAGGAAAATGGAGTGAATGAGGTGGATGCTACATATTCTTATTTAATCTAGTCTAGTCATTTATACACCTCATATATAGAAAATAAGGTGGCCTCTTTTTAATGACATGGATATAACACCTAGCTAATTAATTACATATCATATTGGCTAAAAAATAAAAATTAAATTAAATACGTAAAAGACTATAGTACCCTTATGTTAATTGGAAGAGGCTTGTTGCGAAACGGGTCAAGGGATGTGATCCGTACATTACCTGACTTGGGGATTGAGTCCGTAATATATAAACAACTACAGGGACTTACAATGTAATTTACTCAAAATATTAATTAGTTGTGATGATGTGTAACCATTATAGAGAATGTTGTA
This sequence comes from Pseudognaphalium luteoalbum, assembly GCA_963422505.1. Taxonomy (NCBI): domain Eukaryota; kingdom Viridiplantae; phylum Streptophyta; class Magnoliopsida; order Asterales; family Asteraceae; genus Pseudognaphalium; species Pseudognaphalium luteoalbum. The sequence continues at coordinate 122,760,266 of OY730194.1, forward strand.
TTTCTTATATGTATGGAAAGATATTGTTTTTTTTTCTTCATGATATAAGTGGTTGCTATATTGAATTTAATTATTATAAACTAATGTCAATTACCATCTCACATTGTCGGCCAACATCCCTAAGCCCTAGCCACAAAGAAACTACGTACCTTCCGACCCTCACCATCGTTGATCATGTTATTCTAATGTAATTGCACCCACAAACAAACATATTCCAAAACCACTTACAATTAAGCGTGACAATAAATGGATATGGATGGATCTTGATCCGCTTCATTAATGATCCAATTTAAATGGATCATGATCCGATCCATGATCCACTAGAATGGATCGTGATCCAATCCATATCCAATTAATTTAAGTGGATTGGATCATGATCTGGATTGATCCATTTACTTTTTTCTTTTTATTCTTTGCAAAATTATTTAGATAAAAAAACTTTTTACAATGTCAAGTTGGATTCATTATTGAGACATCGGTTATTTGCTCGATCAACACAAGACTGGACCTTATCATTATATTATGACAGTTTTACGACGTTGAAAAGCTAAAAGTAGAATGCAGGATAAATACGTACACAAATTGCTTCACGTATTGAATTACTCGGCTGCGTAACTCAACTGTAAACAAAGTTGCTTAAATTTGCGTAAGGCCTAAATATGTGTTGCTTAGATTGATGTACGAATGTATTCTGAATTGGATCATCAATAAATAATTGCCAGCCGAGCTTACGGTTTGTAATCTTGTATATCTATCATATCATTTGTATCATATTCAAGATTATATTCAAAATCATTTAATATAGTTACTTATTAGTGTTGCTTAGCTCCTGGATCGTGATTTTTTAAGAGTACGTACGTATGCCGGTACTCGATCCTTCACATCATCAAAAAATCATCCAACTAAACTGATTTACTTTCACATTAATTTTGTTTCTTAACACAAATTGACCATTAAATATGTTATTTATAATCCATGTTAGCTTACAGAGTTTCAAATTGAGAATCAATTATGTCTCTGTATTTCTCTAATATACTGTTGCATCGTTCCTTATTAACTTTTCATATATATATATATATATATATATATATATGTTGTGGAGTCAGATCTCAATTGGTTTACTAATAAAGTTGAATGAAATTGATTTTTGTTTATTAATTGGATCGATCCGGATGGATGATGGATCGATCCAAGGATTGATCAATCATAATGGAGCGACTTATTGGATCACTAATTGGATTGGTGGATATATTTTTTGATCCAATAAGTCATTTTGATTGGATCGGATCAGATCGAATATGGATCGAAATTGATCCATTGACAGGCCTACTTACAATATGATACTAGTAATAATATAATAATATTTTATGATAAACGATAACATATATATGCAACACACCAAAATCATAATATAAATCATGTACGTTCAACTCAATTCGTGTGTGTAATTAGTACACTATGATATCTTTTATACATATGGAACGCATAACAACAGTGATCGACACTATATACGTATTAACACGGTATCCTAGCGTTACCATGGCTCTAAAGCCTAGCCCATTGAACATTTTTTATTTGACACATACGCATGCATTTAAATTCTTTGTAAAATTATGCTCGATTGGTACTGTCATCGCAAACGTCTAAACTTTACATATGTGATCGACATGTCAAGAGTTCAAAACCGTTTTCAAGCACACGTGGTTGATTTGTAGACATGTAATCAACGTTGATGCTACTTGCGGTACTTCAAATTATCTTTTTTACATGCGATTTCTTATGTATAAGAAATCCAAATCCTATAAAAAGAAGAAATCGATTAGTGCCAAGACAAACATGTTTAATGTTATTAGTTGTCATAAATAAACGACATACTTCAAATTAAAACTTAATAATGTTTATATAAAATAACAAGCCATGATAATCTTATTATTAATTAATTTATTTGTTTAATTTTTAGAGACGAACTCTAAATTCTAATAGAAGTAAAATAGGATTAAAGTGTACGTGTGGGAAGTCAACTCCCAACCCCCAACCCTTATTCACTTGCAAATACTTCTCAACTTTGTTAACAAACTCAAAACAACCATCACTTCCTCTCGTATCATCATCATCATCATCATCATCTTCTAATTCTAACTTGTAATTATGGTCGTTCATAAAAAATCCCACACCCTTCCATCCTCCCCAATCCACCACCACTCTTCCTCCTCCGACTTCGAATTCACCGTCTCCCACCACCCTCCCAAATCCACCACCACCAATCTCCGCCCGGCCGACGAGCTCTTCTACAAGGGACAACTCCTCCCCCTCCACCTCTCCCCTCGAAACTCCATGGTACGAAACCTCCTCACCACCTCCCGCCGCCACTCTTCAGACAACCATTCCTCTTTCTCCTATGAAACCTCCGATTCCTCTCGTCCCAGCTCGGCCACAGACGACGAAAATCACATTCCTCAAAAAGTATTCGATCTCAATTCCAAGATCCTCAGCCAAAAACAACCCTCCTTCAAAAGATTTTCTTCCGTCTTTCGCAAGGAATCGAATAGACCTACCTCCAACGTCACAAAGGCTGACATTACAACCACATTGACCATGAAAGAAAAGATACAAAAATACTTCAAGAAAGCAAAACCGTTGTACAAAAAACTATCAAGATCAACTACTCCTACAATGGTGAAAAAGGACAACCTAGTTTCTTCTTCGTTTTCGGGGAATTTAAGGTTTTTGAGCTGTCCTTCAACGATGCCGTCGTCTCCTAATCATTCAGGCGTTCTTTGCCCTAACAGACTGTCGTCGAGTGAGGAACTGCAGAGCGCGATTCAAGGGGCGATACTGCATTGCAAGAACTCTATGACAGCTCGGTAAAAATAATTATATACATATGAGATTTTTTACATACTGTACAAGTTTAAACGATCTTGATTAAGATTTAGAATCACACATCTAGATCTGATCTCACAGAATTTTGGCAAAGACTTTTGAATTATTGATAGATTAAATAAAATTAATATCTAGTAGTCCAATATATATATTTGTTAATTATAATGTTTTATATTTTGTATTGTTCAGGAGGAATATATATTTGAAGGTTATATATCCATGTGCTATATTATTATGCATCTAGAGTTATGCATGTGTAATATATAGTTTGTTTCTTATTTGCTACTTCAATATTTTTATAATTAGCTACATTCACGGTTAAAAGATTCTTTGAAATTTTCCTGATTTGTATATGGTGGATTATAAAAAGATTAGTTGACTATTAAGATTAATTTTATACTAATAAGTTGTTTTTCGATCCCCATAACAGTTTTGTGTTTAAAACTGATAAAAACTTTGGATGTGAATGAGCATACTTTATGATGATGTTAAAAGTTCATGTTGTTTAGTTTATGATATGATCATCATATCAGCTTCGTTTGAAATAGTAATTATTTTGGATTTCGATCTTGCTTTATCAGACATTCAAACTAGCAAACAATCGTCGCTCATAAGCAAATTACTGAATGTTTGCGTAAGCGAACCTGTTTTAGCTTTGAATGGATTGATCAGTGTACGTAATTAGTGAGCCACAGAGTCAGTTGAAACAATACTAATTTTCCATGTTATTTTCTTCGGGATGGAACGTGAGTAGACATTAAAGATTGTCAATGTTTCAAGAGGTGATTGTTATTAATGTTCGATTGGTAACATCTAAACCACCCTCTGGTTGGCCCCTACCGCTCGATCTAGTTGTTGCCCCTTGTACCATTCTCCGATCCCCTGATCATTGTCGACCCCCACCGCACCCATGTCTATTGGGTTGTCCATTTTTATGCGATTGAGTTTCGATCATGTCTTTAATTGTCACGTTCAATCAAGGTTTTATGCAGTTTGATCACCAAGTGTAGAGAATTAGCAATTTAAAGTAGTAAATTAATCTTCAAGTTTTGTTCGATCAAATGTAAATTATCAGTATTTGTCATAGCTAGATAATGACTACATTAGCTAGCTAATTCGATGTACATGAACATTATTAAATCTTATATTACCAACGACTGTCTATTGTTTTGTAATGTGAATAACACAACTACCCAATTTGGAAATGTCCCAATTATACTTGTTAATTAATTTAATAAATACACACACATATATATAGTCTCATCTACATTCGGAAACACATACATACATACATACATCCCGCATATATCGGTAGCGAGCCCACACTTTGAATATCAAAGTCAAATAGTCTTCCATATTTCAAGGAATATATACTTGTTGCAGATGTAGATGATTTTGCATATTAATTAATTAATAATTTTAAAATTAAAATAAAATTATTAAGTCGTAGCTTCTATTGACTTAATCAAAGATCTTATTTTTATTTACAAAATATTACGAGTAGTTTTTTTTTGTAAAGGTTATTATTCACTAGCGAATTTGTCATCTTTATTAATAGAGTTGTACGTGGATAAGTGATCAAATATAAATTTATAAGCCATATAAATTTATAGTGGATTAGTTAATTCCATGTATCTCCAACAATAGCAGGAATTCTGTAAACAAGGTGATAACAAACACATAGAAACAAATGGAAATATTTTGTTTCATCAAATTCTTCAAAATTTTGTTGTATTATTAGTAGCTAGACTAGAATACCTTTTGTTGTTTAAAAAATAAAATATATTGTATAGGTAACCAAGAAGTTGACAATAAGTCTTGTTTATATATTGCCCATATTATCCTACCCATTCATGATCATCAAATCCAATAATCAAATTAAAGATAATATTATATAGCTTGTCTCCTAAGCAATTAATCTCATTTGATCAATTCTCCCTTTAATCTTCTTCTTACATCTCCTCTCTATCTCAACTCACAATATGGTTTTAGACCAAGAAGAGAAGGTAACTCGTGAACTTCTACCATTCCTTCGTGTCCATAAAGATGGCACGGTGGAACGACTCTACAATCCACAAATAGCACCACCGGTCACAGACACCAAAACTGGCGTTCGGTCAAAAGACATCATCATCTCACCAAATGTATCGGCGCGAATCTACTTACCAATTTACCAAACAAACCACAATCTCCCCATTTTGGTCTACTTTCACGGAGGAGCATTTTGCATAGAATCCGCTTTCTCCACACTTTGTCACAAATGCATCAATACTATTTCGTCTCAAGCCAATGCTTTAGTAGTTTCAATCGAATATCGGTTAGCTCCTGAGCACCCTCTCCCAGCTGCCTACGATGATTCATGGGCCGCTCTTCAATGGGTTGCTTCACATTCAACCACAGGCGACAATCAAGCTAAAGAAAACTACGAACCATGGCTAACTCAACATGGGGATTTTGACCATCTTTACATAGGTGGATCTAGTGCAGGAGCAAATATTTCACACCACATGGCCCTACGAGCCGGTATAGAGAACTTACATGGTGGGGTCAAAATTCATGGAATGTTTTTATCAAATCCGTATTTTTTGGGCTCCAAACCAATTGGGTCAGAGCGAGATTTAGCTACTCGTGAATCCATTAACTTTTACTACACGTGGAAGTTCATCAACCCACAATTAGCAGACCTGTTTGATCATCCATGGATTAATCCATTTACAGATAGTGCACCTTCTTTAGCTGGACTTGAATGTCAGAAGCTGCTCGTTTCTGTTGCGTCTGAGGACGAGCTAAGAGACAGAGGAGTTCATTACTACGAATCTGTTAAAACGAGTGGATACGAAGGGGATCTATCGTTATATGAGGTCCAAGGAGAAGGTCACGGATTTTATTTCTTCAATCCGGAGTCTGAAAATGCAAAGAACATGTTCAAACATTTGGCTACATTTCTTCAAGATTAAATTAAACAGATGATACGACTTCTGTATATAAATAAAGTTATAAAAATATGTTATTTATCTATTATTATTGTCCATAGTCTCGATGTATAATTGTGTAAGTTGCCATATTTATGTTTGTGAGAACATGAATCAGGTTGTCCAACTGCTACCACTTAACTAAATGCTCCTTGTTTTGTTTGTTAATTCCAGATTAATTAGTCTAGTTTTTCAAAGGTAGTTGCGGTTTTTATGGTTTATTACAAACATGTTGCTCCAAAATACCTTTTTGATATGGTGGTTGTTGCAACCACTTCGAATAAATCAAGTTACTTTACTACAAAATGTATAGTTAAGGATAAGTAATATACACGATAGTGTATAAAATTATAAAAATAAATTGATATTGCTTTCATTGCATGATATCACCGAAAGTTTAATAACAATTTTAAAATGAATAAAGATTATATCTGATTTTTTTTAGGATCGATACTTTTACTGAAGTTCCACTCTAAAATCGCAGATATAATTATCTTTTACTTTCTGATGTGGGATTGTGTTTGCATCGAACAATTCCCCTTGAAACCTAAGTCCACTGGGTCTCCTCTCCAATGATAGTCCCGATCCAACCTTATTCGGTACCGTTACAAACTCGGCACTCGACCTGGGTTCACATCAGGGAGATTTTCAGTACAAGGTTTTATGATCGACTCATCGTTTGCTGAAGTCAACTGAGGGGCATGCGCCACTGCGTGCCGTGTATCGTGTTGCGCCATCCACATATCTTGGATACAATCGTAGCTCAAATACCACTTATTAGGACCGATTCTTTAGCCCAACAACATGTCCAACATATAAGTCCACTAAGATTCCACTTTAAAACCAATTGATAATAGAGAGAGTAGCTCATAATCTTATATATAGACATAATTATCTTTTACTTTTCGATGAGGGATTAGATTTGCACCGAACATTTTTAGTAGTCCCTGCTATATTATTATGCGGTTAGTGGCAGCTAATTATAGGTCATAGATGTTGGAATAATAATTCATGTACGGGTGCTATTTCTTTCGTGTTGAATAATTAAGTTATACATCATCAAGAAAATTATGTCATATATATAAATTGTTTTAAATTGAATAACGATGGTTAAAAATAAAAATAGGAAGCTCTACTATTCGTTATTAGAAATGTGAAAAATATACCTATTTTAGAGAATAAAAACTTCATCTCTTATATTTGAAGCTATCTTTTTTTAATATTCATTAATTTTCGAAAACACTGAAATATAGAAAAATATGATAATTAACGTTTTTCACAACTAAAAACACTAAAAAGATGATGAAGTAAGTAGAGTTCCCTAAAAATATGACTTTCAATTCCATTGACAATTGAAGAACGGTATCAAGCATCGAAAAACTTTATCTCTTATATTCACACGTATTTTCTAAAATTTTATTAGAGTAAAATATTTAAATCATCCTTTTAATTTTCAATTTGTTCTTCCATTTGTCCTCAACTTTCAAAAAGGTATTTGAATAGTCCAATTTTTTAAACTTTTGTTTATTGGCAGTTCAAAATGGACTAATAGTAAACAAAAGTTTCAACAAAATAGATTATTTACATAGTTCATTTTGAACTATCGGTGAACAAAAGTTATAAAAACGACTATTCAAACACTTTTCGGAAATTAGTGACGACCGGTGGAACAAATTGAAAACCAAGAAGGAATTCAATAATTGACTGAAACATAAAAAATGATGAGGAAGTGAACAGAGTTATTATCTAAAAATATGACTATATTTCAATCCCATTGACCATTGAAGAAAGTTCAAAGGGTATGTAGTTTCGCAAGGAAAAACAAGGGAGACGCCGGCCTTGACTAAGTTTACCGGGTCAACCCGTTTGCCGCCACCGTGTTGTTGACTCATCACCACTTGTCCTTCCCAAATTAATATCTGAGTTTGGCCAGACTGGAAATTATGTTCTTCTCCATAATTACTGCATTATTTTTATTATTCTTTCAATTTTTATTATGTCTATACGCTATGTGAACACATTCTTATAATGACTTAAAAGTTCAATATTATGAAGTCATTAACTAAAGTTACGTTATAACCAAAGTGTGATTGGCCTAATAGTAACGAGGTAACTTATCAACTTTGTGATTGTAAGTGCAAGTTCTGGGGTGGAACTATTAGTAAATAATTCGTAGACGAATGTATATATTCGTGATACGAGTCGGCATGCAACAGAATCAATGTTATCCCAGATATAGAATAGACAGGGTCGTATGTTAAGTTGTTAATCTGTTTCTGACAAACAACTGTTTTGCATCTAAAACTCACGTGGGTCGCATATGCAGGCAGACAAATACATCATGCATATTGTGTATCCTCATTATATTCTAGTTCTAGTTTTTATATATTCTGTTATATATATATATATCGGTGATCATGTACATCAACTATGGTGCTATGTAACTTATTTTATAGATTAGTGTAATCAGCTGAGATCTATCAACTACCAAAGATACAAGGATAAAAAAAGATAAGAATTTTAAATTATCAAAATAAAGTGAATTATCCAAGTACATTTTGTCCCCAATATCACTAGGAAACTAAAACTCAAAAGATTGGATACAACTGACTAAAACAAGGATAATAAAAATTTGTACAAATTAAAACATTGGATACAATTCTATATAGTTGAAAAAGTTTGGTTACTTTGTAACAGAGAAAGCGCCTTTCTGAGATTGCGAAATGCTTTCTCATAACGTACAAAACCCATGAACCAGAACTCAAAGTTATCGTCCGTAACTATTTCTATGTACTTTTGTGCAGGGTTTTCCACGTTCTCGCTCTCATTCGCTTCTTTGATCTTGTTTGTTGGAATCAACACCTACAACCAACAACATAAATATTATGTACAATACATAAAGTAGTGTAAACCAATAAGCGTACAATAGTTTTAATTCATTTAACTTTGAAGAACGATGATAAGTAGAAACGCTTGCAACTTTGTTTTACCAAAAAGGTAACAAGGTACAGTGATTTGTTTTTAACGAAAGAGCAAGTATAGCGAACAAGAAATTGCAAACTCTAGTGGTGTTTTTTGCATCTTTACAAGCAAATTTTTTGTATTTTAATTAAACATTGTCAATTTGTCACAACAATTATTAGACTTGTTATTATGCAAAACAACAAACTTGCTATTTAACAATAACTATCATATATGACTCAAAATCTAATTAGTTTTTAATGATCAAAAACTTAGACTCTAAGCAAATCATCAAACTTGTGTTTGAAACAAGTTACCGATTTAAAGAACACAATTAGTCACAATAAATGGCATCCAACTCTGTACCGATTTCTAATAAAACAATAGAATGATACTTGAAACAAGCATGTTACTTAAACTTTGATTCAAAGTATGCTGATGACATTATTGTAATTAAACATGGGATAAACTAAGGGAATGAGAATGTGTTGAAGTACCTTGTAAGGCTTCCGAACGAGGTCCCCATTAGGTGAACGCAACGTTATGGATCGTTCACTAGAGAAAGCAACCTTATGAGTAGAAATAAAAAGTACTCCTGCAATTGGTCCTGCAGTTGTTGATAAATAACACTGAGAAGCTTTCAACAATTTCTCCCCATTGATCTCCCCAAATACTTCCTTAAATATGTTTTCCCTTCCTCCTTTTTGTATTATTTTCGCCCCTAATCTTAACTTCCCCTTCACTGTTTCCGATAACTTCGGCCCCATTTTCACTGCAAATTGACATTAAATTTAACAATGTTATCATCCTCAATCACTTAACGGATCTACAAAATAAATCAAGGAGCCATTGACAATGAACAAAAACAGTAAAATCATGAATATGTACAGTAAATATATAAGGTCAATTGTCAACGAAGTAACATAAATATATAATTTGACAATGTACCATATATAATCTAATCTAATCATTTATATATCATCATATCAAAAAGGTGAAACTCCAACTATTTCCAAATAAATGAATTCATGTATATTTCTTACTAAATTTCAATTTTTTTAGATAAATTTCAAGTTTTGTAATGTTTTTTATATTTGATTTAAAAAAATAATTCAATTATTTACCAATTGCTTGTACCTGTTATAAATCATTATAATTTTATAATCATAAATTAATGAATTAAAATAGAGTATTAATACTCCATTAATTACCGTGATCTCGAACTCTATAAACGAAACTGGTGTTTTTACGTCCGTGATGTTTCTTAATCGTACGGCTTTTCTCTATGTCTCCATCTTCAGTACCTTCATTTGATAAATATATCCATAAGTAAATTAATAAGATTATAGATATAAATTAACAAAATGTATTTGTGTTAAAAGAGAGAGAATATATATAAATATATACTTGTGGTTGAGAAATTAGCAGAGTGATCATGATGAGAAGATGGACTAAAGAGCATGCTGTTGTTAAGAGGTGACGATGCAACGCCGGTGACATTCCGGCGGTGTTGGTCGTCGTCAACGTTGAAGTCATCGGAATAAGTATAATTATTATTATTCATGGAAATAATTTAAGTGTGTGTTTGTTTTTGTTTTGTGTGTGAAATGAAAGAGGAAAAAGAGTTGTTTAAAGAGGTGGGCGGTTGATAAGTAAGTATATGTGTCTTTCTTCAACGCTGTTTCATTTAATTATATTCTAGACTTCCAACTAGCTTCCTTTTTGGCTTTTTCTAAGTTTTATCACACCAATAAAATATAATTATACAGTAACTAATAATATATAAATTAATATCATCATATGAACAATGACTTCAACAAATAAACAAAGGCCATAAATGAAGAAAAAATGTTTTCAGCTAATATACTCAACATATTGGGAGGAAAAAAATAAGGTTTATTTAAAGAAAATGTTATCCGTATAAGGATAGATGGAGTTAGTTGTACCTATTTATTGTGGTCAATGTATTAAAAAAAATCATTTATCATTTTATTTTTGTATAACTTGGTGTTGAATTAAAAGGTAACACTATGTTGTCCAAATTAGCTGCATTGTGAAACTTGATTGGCTCATTACATAAATATTTCATTAATGAACTAATTATACATTAAGAAAATTAATACTTAAAAGGTCAAATCTTATATCACTCTCGTATAACAGTTTGACCAATTACATTATCTCTCATTCAGAACATGTAAAGACTAATGTATTTGCACAATGGCTTTCTTTTAAGAGTAACGCGTATAAACACGGAAATAAGATTGGATATCAGTTGTGTACTAATTGTGAGAACATAAGTATGCGCGTATCTGCTGTGTGTATGCGGAAAGTATGGCTATGGTAACTCCAATCAACTTGACAATGTTTCGATGTTCACCACACCTGCAGACTACAGCTGTAGTTGGATACGCGAAAACAAATGATGACTCCTCGTCTTGTGGGTATCGAATAAACCATGATCGGAGGAAAACACAAAAGGATATTATACAGAACTGCTTTATATGCTTAACAGATGATATAGTGAAATGAATTTTAATAGTAAACACAAACTAGAGACTAACAATGGGTGACCATCAAACCCAAAACCTGTCATTGGCCAGACAAAATAAACCTACCGCACCATATTAAGACACATACCCAACAACCAAAAAACAAGAATCAACCAACATACCGTAGGATTGTTCGCTTCTTATGTGTCTTCCATCTTGGTAAGTCTCCACTAACAGTGATTTCATCATCCACAGCAAGATGCTCACTCTTTGGGGACCTTGACCTTTTTAGTGATGACCCTGACCCACGTAGGGTTGTTATTCCCTCGCTTACACTTTTCACCTCTATAACATCATCTTCCGCAATGTTAAGCACATTAGAACTTGAAGGCTGTTCCCTTCTTGCATTACCTGGAGAAGGTTTTAAGTTTTGATCTCCATCTTCAACGGCTTTCATCCACTGATATTCGCTAAGTGTATCAGAATACACTACCTCTTTTCTACGTCTTTTTCCAGATAGATTTGCAGTTTCATAGTCAAACCCTTTACCCCTCATGTCTTTTGGGTTGTCAGGTTTAGTGTAAGCCCAATCGGGTACCTCATGATCTTCCATAAGGCGAGATCTGTATCTCTCTTTTTGTCTTCTTTCCTCATCCATCTTCTCGAAAAGCCAGAACTCTTCATCTGATCTGGCTGTCAAACGATTGATCTCTCTCTCACTTGGTGTATCCGTTCCAAGTGAACTGGTACCTCTACGCATCACCTCTTTCAGCATCTCTCTCCTATCTTGTGCTGCAAAAGCAACAAATAAACCAATATCAGCTAGAGGTGCCAATGTTGACTGACTGATTTGTAAACGGGACATTTTGAATTTTTGATCATTGTATTATCCCAAATAGATCAAATCAAAGGTTTAGCTAATAGAGAAGTAATTCAGACAGGATGAGAAGACAATACAACCTTCTAAATCATTTGAGTCAAAAATATAGATTACGTCGTAAAAACGATGTAATTGTAACGCAAAATTAACACACTTACTATAAATTAAATGAACTAATAGAAAATGTTATACTCCGTATTATAATAAGATAACCAACCTGTGGAAGTTGTATTGAACAATCCAGCCTGTATCACTTTAGCATCAATGCCCATTTTCTGTTTTGCCCGCTCCAAAATCACCTCTTCAACTGAGCCAACACTGACCAATACGAACACCCTCACTTCCTTTTTCTGACCAATTCGATGTGCACGATCCTCTGCTTGCTGATCCATCTGCGGATTCCAGTCACTATCAAATATAATCACAGTATCAGCCGTCTGTAAATTGAGACCAAGACCTCCTGCACGTGTGCTTAAAAGAAACATGAAGTAAGGTGAGTCGGGAGCATTAAACTGCTTTAGCAAAGTGCCTCTTTCTTCAGTCTTTGTTGATCCATCAAGCCTGAGAAATTTAAATCCATGAAGTTGAAGATACACCTCAAGAATGTCCATGAGTTTAGTCATTTGAGAGAAGAGAAGAACTCTATGCCCTGCTCTATGAAGTTTTGGTAATAATCGATCAAGTAGCTCAAACTTTCCCGATGCTCTGACAATTTCTTCCTTTCGCCAAATATTATATTCACCCGTAAATAGGTAAGGATGGTTACAACATTTTCTGAGCTGCATTGAGAGGTTCTGTAAACTTTTAGATTTACCTGATCCTGTAAATAGATACGATGTTAGTATAAAAGACATTTTAACATGTTAACGATCGTATGAATAGAAAGGACAATGAACAGCCAAGAACATATGACATTTAGTTCTTATAAAACAACCCCGATAATTATATATGCATTGGTTTCACTAAAATGGTCAGTTCCTCGCTTCAAAATTTTGGTTACAACATATAAGGTTATGAAAGTATCAAACCGGCCAAATTGCTTTGCTTTAACCATTTGGTAATAGTTCAAATATTCAGCCAAAACTGTGCACATAACTAATTTTTATAACATGCCAAACTCAAAGGTTTATTAATTTCCACGTCAGTCTCTTACCATAAACTGTCTTGGCATATCAACTTAGGTCTTGACTCAAGTGGCTCTTCAGCCCCTATTTCTACTACTTTGCTAAATTTCCCGCATCAACGTGGTTTCTAGTTGACCTATAGTATAATCAGATTGATAAAAGTTGTATCATTTTCAGTTAAGTTGTTGGTTATGACAATGTCCCTTACGCATTCATGAATTGTCAGATTGGCTTACAAACCAAGAACTTAGTATTCATATTATATATGATATATGAACGGTAAAAGTTACTAACCAGTATCCATTCCAACCCTCCCAACATCAGTGACTTGCTGGTAATATACTTTCTGCCATGCTGACATGTCACATTTTAGTATGACCTGTGTTTTCTGTGGAAGGTACTTTTCCACCTCATCTTTCTTCCTTCTCAATATAAATGGCCTTATAACCTAGATTATATAGTATAGAGAAATCAATCAAAACAAATCATGATCAAAGAATATACGGAGTATATGATAACAAAAAAAAATATCTTTTTAGTTACAAACCTGGTGTAGGCGACGAATGATCAACAGCTCTTCTTCATCTGTTAGAGATACATCACATTTATCTGCAAATGGTGCATTAAACCACTCCTCAAAATTCTCAACTGAATTAAAAATGGTGGGAAGGAGAAAATTAAGCAGGGCCCACAGTTCTTGTAAACTATTCTGTATTGGAGTGCCAGTTAACAGAAGTCTCCTTCGAATTTGGTAGCTGCAAAACATTGCCTAATTAGTCGAAGAGAATTCTGCATATACTGTAAAAAATATTAAATCATGAAAATTATCAGACACATAAGTATTTAAACTTATCAATTCATAAAGAAAACCGAACTTATGATGTCATCCTATTTGGTATCTTCCTCAAGGCTTTCGAATTTTTATTAGTTGCAGCACCTCATACCGATAACAAAAGCACATTTATAGTCTAACCGACAAAGTAAAACCTAGGGAAACAAATAACATTCAATAATATGATCTATGAAAACCAGTGATTAGAGGTGTCAAAATTGGCAGAAGTAGCTGATCAACATTTTGGGAGAGGATTGAAACAAATCATTTTTAAGTCAATCCCAAAAACTTTTTGTCCAAACCTAATAGTATTTCTCAATTCTCATATATTATTAGCACGCCAATTATAATTACAAAATTGATTCAATAATGATTTAGTAATTTTAATTATAATGATGTAGAAGGTTTGTCTCATTACATACTAGGGGTGACTTTCAAACCAATTTATCTGTTTCCGCATAAGCTTTTTTTTATTTAACCCATTTTAGCTACTAAATTTACCAAAGATAACCGGGTAAATGTAAATACGTTAAAAATAGTGTGTGTTTTTTTACTAATTAAAACATTTCAACCTTTTTTAAAAAAAAATATTACTTTAAGTAAAAAAGTAAATACCATTTGTTCACATTCATACTCTATTATATCTCTATAAAAATCAAGTATAGAAATTTAATCCACATTTTAATACGACTGTCATTTAAAAAAGTTATTAGTTAACCATTAACAATTTATATATGTCTAACTCATATATAATAAAATGCATCAATAGATAAGAGAGTTCAATCGATTACTTCTTCAGAATACGTAATGGTATATAATCAATGAAAGTTTTCCACCTTTTTTTTCCTTTTCATTTAGAGAGTAAAGACGTCAAATGTAAAGAGGTGAGCTTCATTTTTCACATGCTTACTCTTTATTATGCCTCCACACAACTAAAGTATAAGAATTTAACCACGTTTAAAAATCGTTTAGAAGAATTAATTAGTTAACCACTAACCCTTTATATATGTCTAATTCATAATGATTAGATGCATAGATAGATAAAGAGACTTAAATCAATTACTTAATGAAAGTATGTAAGATTTTTCTTAAGTAACTTTATTATTAAAAATATCATTTACGATTGTCAAACGAGATTATTTTTCTTTTGCAAACGTGACTAATCAAAATATATAGTTTATAAACTCTATGTATTAGGTTTATAAAATGTCCATATTAGTCGAAAACTAAAACTCAAAAGATACAAATGACAAGTAGTTTATCAAAAAATAAGAATAAAAATTCGACCCCGCTGCAACGCCCGGGTAAAAAAAACCCGTTTGACACGTTACAGATAAACATAACCTGAATCGACCCATTCATAAGTAAATGGGTCAGAATTGTCGTTCTAGTATATGATGGAAGAACATAATTGAAGCATACCCGGAGACAAGAGTCTTTGCAAGCACGGATTCTGAATTCTTTAACCGATGTCCTTCATCAACAACCATGTAGTACCAAGGAATTTTTTTCAGAAATGCTTTGTCTCTCATTATAAGATCATAATGGGTGATCAGCACACTAAATTTTCCATCTGATAACTCGTCCCTCATTGCTTTTCTCTCCTCAAGACGCCCATCGTATAGATAAGCACCAATACTGGTACAAAAATGAAATTAGTTGGTATATAATTTACTTAATAAAAAAAACCAGTGTTTTTGGGTGAACTCATATGTACCTACACAAACACTTCATATTAAATGCGGCACTATGGACTGTTTCCACAGATTGGGTAATAGGTCAAACAGGTAAATTTTATTATAGTTCGAAATGGGGCAGGCTGGGTTAGATTGATTCACAAAGACTTTCTTGCCCTTTTTTTAGAAACATTATATAGGATGCAGCTTGTTTACATAAATACTATAATCCTTGAAAAAAATGATTCAGAAATAGACTTTTGGGAAAATTTCAACCTGCTTGACTCATTGACATGTTTCCGTTTTTAACTAAACCTTTTCATTTGACCAATTTAACCCTTAGATATGAAAACACTACACAAATTAACCCATTCAGAAGTAAATAGGTCAAAATTTGCCAACTCTACTTCATATGACTGATGCCCTACCTAGGAGCCCATGCTGAAAATTCATTGATCCAATTTGGTAGCACCGCTTTTGGGGCCACGATTAAGTGGGGGCCAGTCACACCCTTGTTTTCCATGAGATATGCTATTAACGATATGGTTTGTATAGTCTTTCCTAGTCCCATTTCATCAGCCAATATTCCATTAAGATTATTATTGAATAATGACAACATCCACTGGAGTCCTTCCAACTGATAGGGTCTTAGTTCTCCACCTTGAAGTATTGATGGCTGCTCTGTTACCTGTAAAATTAATAATTTTATCAGTGTCATATAACTTCTGTAGAAGAAGGTTGCTTCAAAATACTATTACAAGTACACTGATAAATGAGTTTTGGATGTGTGTCCTGAAAGTGATTCGGTGATAATAAGAATTAGACAATCAGTGGTAATTATGAGATATACAGTTCTTTGAGTGTAAGAAACAATCTGACTTTTTACAAATCTAATAGAAAAATTGGCCAATAGAAATGTAGTTTTAGTGTTTTCTAAGATATTCAGGTTTTGTTTCAACTGCTATGAAACTAGTTATTTAAACCCTGAATTACCAAACAATCATATCATAATCAATTTATCCAAGCACAAAAAACTGATTATTCAGATAATCAGTTTGTTAATGCAGATCCAAATAGCCCCTAAACGGTTTTATACAGAACACGAGCGATGCACAAAGAATTAAGATACCTTCTCCTGAATTGAATGGATGACGGAATTATACTGCCGTTGACCTTCAAGTAAGTCAGATGTCTTTACTCCATCATCAAGGCTGGTCTCAACTAAATCCTCATCAACGTCAGGAAGTGGTTCCTCAACCTTTGTAGCAGATTTGTCTTGTACAACAGCTTGTGGACCATTCAGAGGTTCAATGCCATCATGCTCAGTATCTTTTTGACGCTGAACAGCAGCTCCTAAACGGACAAGAAGATCATTTGTTTTTCCTAAAAGCATTGTTAGCCGTTCATTCTTGCTTTCCTCAACCATTTTCATGTAAGCTTCTTGGTCATCTGACTTGAGAGCTTGGAACCTCAACTTCTCTTGCCTAGTCGCACGTTGCCTTTGCCTTCCATGCCATGCCTAATTGACACAAAATATAAATTATAAATCTGAGAGCATACGGTTTAGGGAGCTGATTTTGGCAAGTAAGTTTTTACTTGTCACAAGGAAACAGTACAACTGTTTATGCCTATAGTACAACTGGTTAATGCACTGTTTCCTTGTGACTAGTAAAAGTTTACTTGCCAAAATCAGCTCCCTACGGTTTAACAATAAAATGCCTTACATAACCAAATGCATACTAGAGGTGGAATATATTTGGTGGGTTGGGTAATGAATCGGACAGCTTGAGTGACAAACCAACAAAAGTGATGCTTGCAATTTTATGAAATGGGGTTCATGTAAAGATTTGTTGACCTATAACACATATCTCACAAAAAATGTACTACATATTTATAAGTAACTAGTGTATCCAATATGATTTTATAAAACTAGACTACCTATAAAAATAACCTAATTTTTTTAATACTTTGATTTGGGAGGTTTTTGTTTGACACTCTCAACCCATTTATCATCTTTACTTTTAAGATACCTCTTTAATAGTTTAACGTTCCAATTTGTCAAGTTGGAGATAACCTGAATGGAGCCACTCACAAATAAAATGGGTCAAATTGCCACCTCTAACAAATGCAAATGCATATAGAGATTAGTTTGCATACCTGAACACCATCATTCCGTTGTTTTCGACGTTTCTGAGAGGCCTGCACTTGCAACTGGAGTTCCCGTATCGCATTAAGTATTTCTGCAAAGAATTTCCTCTTCTTAGTTTCTACTCGGTTCTTTTCTTCCTCCTCTAATTTTGTTAGCCTCTGCAACAAGACATGATGTAAGAGAAACAGTATTAATTAAAAGATATAACTATACACGAGTATCTTTTCAAGTCATGATGTAAGAGAAACATAATTAATCAAAAGAAATATAACTAAACATGAGTATTTTTCTCAAAACGTAGAATAGTAAAAATCATATATTTTACGAATAAACACAAAACATGCACTTATGGACCAGCTAGTTGCAGATAAGATGATATGTAATTTTTTTCTAAATTTTTCTGATGTTCAAATATAGATTACTACTAAAGGCTTATAACACCACGTGTACACTCAATCTGTTGCAGTCAATAGCCAAAGCTTCAACTTTCAGATGAGGGGGAAACATAATATTGTTCTTACGGACAGATGAGACAGGGATCACAAGAGATTTCCTAATAATAAAAATGTATTTTCCTTTGAAATTAAAAAGAAAAAAAAATGTAAACTGCTACTATTTCAGTACATGGAAGTTTGACCCATTCAATCCATTTCCCTTATTATTAGATTAGCATATCATCAATCTGTTATTACGATGCTTATTGAAGGGTCAAAACTGATCCAGGTGAAATAAAGTAACTTCATGTAGGGAGGGTCGGGATGGGTTGAGCCAAAAAACTTTTTGTCAAAAGACTATTAGTTCTTTCTAATTATAATTAGTGTCTCTCAAATATAATAACAACAGTCATACTCTTTCCCATAATCATCTAATTTTTCCAATATAAATAATTTATGAAGTTTTGCGCAGTATAAACATTTTGAGCAATTTTAACCCGTTTGACCCATTCATAGATAAATGGCTCGAAACTTCCCACTTCTAGTTTAAAAGATTGCTACAAAAAGAAAAGAAAAAAAAAAGTAGCATCAAGATTTTGACTGATGAGAAAAAGTAAGTAGGAAATTGCCTCAGCATCACGTTTCTTTTTCAGATGATTGTCTGAGTCCACACCAAAAGCATCTCCTACACCATATGCAGGACGAGTCAGCCGCATCATACCCCAATCAAAGAGTTGTTTTTCAGGATACACACAATTTAAGCACAACATGTACTCTGAGCTCACATTTGACCTCACTTTTCTTTGCAACTCAGCTAGCTGTAATATGAAAGATATATGTCATAAGAATGTAACGTTTCACTAAACAATATGATAAATGCTACTTATACATTACTATCAGTAGTGTACAAGTGCACAACAATACAATGCATGGCATTAAAGCGAGAAATTATAAGCTCTATCTACCTTAAGTCCATACAACTCAAGCAGGCACTTTGATTGCAGGTCCTCGCCTCTGTTTGTAGGTAATTCTGCATTCATGATAAAGGCAAATGAGTGAATCATTAAGTTTTTAGTGACATCTAACAACTCTACTTGCCAGTAATCTACTGCAAAAGAGAGTCCATCAAACTGCAAAGAGATTACTGCGCAATCTAAACTTCTCTTGATAACGTTAAGAGTATAATATAACTGCTTATTCTAAATGTGACAACCTTCAAGTTGAGTCAATCGACTCTGGATGTGGCTCTCAATCCGGCTTTTTCTTGTTTCTTCCATTTCAGAACCTGTCATGTGACTGGATCGATGCTTAACCAGAGCATCCTCAAGGTCTGCCATTAAATCTCCACCATTCTGAAGTACTAAGTTATTCTGTAACAATAAGAGACAACAATCAGGTTAACAAACTACAATTCAAGAATATACTTCAAACCGTAATCAAGCTCCCAGATAAGGATGTTCGCTACTAAATTATTTAACGTATCGGTGAGGAAACTATCCCTTGAATTCTTGTAATACAATTTAGTTTAGCAACATATGCCTACATATATGTTCTTCCTTAATATTTGAGCAAAAGACTGTAACAAGTAAAGAAAAAAGAGAAGCAATAAAGCAAAATAAAACCTTATACATGAAGCATATCTAGTAAGCTATGAAGTTGCATTAGCCATGATACTTACAAAACCTTTTTAATCTATAGAAAATCAGCTAATGTAGAACACGATTCAAGACCTAAAACCTCCTACAAACTTAATTCACAGATTTTTGAGCGTATAAAAATTCCTGTCCTCCATCACACTCGCTGCACCATAACAAACCCTAACCTGACAAATACCACATTGGAACTCAAACACCACATTATTACATCAACTATGCCTAATTAACCCTAAAATCGAACTACAATTGAGCTAACAATAACTAACCCTAGAAATAGCACAGCAGAAAAAGAAAACTCACCGAAGATGAAGCATCATCATCATCAACAAGAAGCTGTTTGTCGCCGTCAGATCCGTCGTAGATGGAAGAAACGGCATCGAAAACGTCAGGAGGAAGGGGAAGATTCCGAGAGAGAAAACTAAGAGCGGAAATCAGAGTTTTGGTATCATCTTTTAAACTTTCATGGATTTGATTTTGATTCTGATTTTGTTGCATCTCAACAACCACCACCTGAGTACTAGTCATGGCGGGAGCGACATAAACAAACACCACCGTTTACTGGCTGACTCTGTTTTTGAAATAAAATTAACGAAATTTTGGAGGCAAACAAACGGAGTGTTTATGTGAAAGTTAATAGAATAGGATCGAGAGAGAGAGAGAGATTGAATTATTTTGGGTTGGGTTTGGTTTGGTTTTTGTGGTGCGGAACGCATAAAAACACACCCTCGTTTCCCCAAAACTAAAAAGACCTGCTATCTATCAATCCTTCCTGAAATTACGAAATTGTCCCTGCGTAAAATATTTACCACCCATTCAATACTTCAATTGATTTAGTTTACACTTTACGGATCTTTTATCAATATAATTAATAATAATAATTAATTAATTAATTAATTTTACTTCTTTAATTTATATTTTTTTTAAATAGTATCTAATTTACAGTAGTGGATCATGACCTGCAAAATTTACGGGTTATATCATTATTTTACAAAAAATGTTAATACTCAAGTTAATATAATGACGTATGCATTTTTCATCTGCATACTTAATGAAGTACTGTATATAAGAGAATTAAAAGTTCATTAATCGAGATAATAATGTGATTGTGATCTAATAAATACATTACACCAATTTGGTGATCACCAAAATGAATCATTGATCGACTTTAGTGTTTGAACGTCAATGTTTATAACATAAGTTGTTCATTAAGCCAAAAACATGTAACTTAAATTTGCATATAAACCAACATTTAAATCTTAATAGAATGTGAAATTGTGTTGTAGATCGTGTCAACCTCACGGCCGTGCAAGTCAAAGTGTACTTATCGCCTGAAGAATATCAAAGTGGTCTGTTATTGCAAATCAAACAATGGCAGATTGCCAAGTAGTCAAAACATCATAAATATCTGTTAAGGTTTTTTTGGAAAGTCGATCCATCTACAATGCAATTAAATTATTAATAGATTATACTATGAAACCTATTTCGAAGTAGTATAATGGATATATTAATTTAGGATTGGTGGTAAAAATAAGTTAAAGTATTTTTAACTTCAAACTTAGCACATTATTAGTACAAATATTTGTGTGACTTAATACCTGGTTGAGATTATTGGGTTTTTTGTTTGTTGATAATGATTACTTCATTCAAATAATAAATAAACTTTTATATATATATATATATATATATATATATGATCCATAGGGAACACTCAATTTAAGAGGGAAGGGAGAAGTGTTGATCTAACCATCTATCTCATCTAATCAAATAAAGATGCACCATATTTGTGATGTGTTCTTTGGAACTTCACCATATATATATATATATATATATATATATATATATATATATTAGTAAGGATTTTGTCATTACGTGATCTCAAAACGATGATTAAAAAAACACTAAATGACAAAAAGTTTATTTAAAATTATCTTTTACGATATACAATTTCAATTATCGTAGTACACACTATTTATGGTTAGTTTTTATGTTTATCAAATACATTTATCGATATAGAAAGAAACTTTCATTTCATTTTATGTTTTTTTATCATGTACACCTCAGTAAAACTCTATTAATTATTAATAATTAATAATATACATTTATAAAAAACACACAAATTTTACTTATCCGTCTATTATGTGGTGCTCCATTAACATTAATTAACATACAATAATGATATCACTTTGAAATTCTTGTATACGATTATACGAACATATATGTACCTTCCTTTTAGAAGGTCCGTGGAAATCTCAAAGTGGGAAGAAAGTTCAATGATTGATACACATCATCAAATCAAATAATTATTCATGACTAAATAATGATACAATGATGTATGATATGATATATTTTTGTATCCATTCATTCATAAAACATGATTGCATATTTTATTTAATACATGATTATGACTTTGATTTGCAAGTTCTACGTGTTTTGCTTATTAAATTTATTAATAAAAAGATTTCAAAAAGAGTCAAAATCAAATTCATCTTATACATAATAAAAGATAATAATAATTAAATAAATAAACAATAAGAAGTCAAATTCAAGCAAACTCAAAATTCTACGAGTTCATATACTTCTGCCATATTAGAATTTCACTTGTTTTTAGTCGTTGATAAAATAAAACTGATATCGTGGCAAATATCATATAAATTACGGAGTATTAACAAATAATAGACATATTAATATTAATACTTTAATAATAATTAATTAAATATATATAAATATATAATATTCATAAAAGGTACAAAAAGGTTTCTCATTGCCACCCAAGTTGTCTATAACATCATCTTGTGTCACCACTTTACCTCCCTATAAATTCAACACAAACTTCAATTCTTTCTCTTATCCCTCACACTCAAACATGTCAACAATTCTCTTTCAACAACCTTCATTAATGAATTCTTCTCATATTGTAGAAGCCACAACCATGAGACTTAAACTAGTCTCACCGAAATCTTACAATAAGAAAACCATCTTTGAGGATTTCTTCAATAACTCAGAAACAAACTCATATGACCACAACCAAAAATCTGTAATTCTTAGCCAAAAAAGCCTTGAGCTTTGTACCGAAAGTTTAGGTAACGAATCGGGTAGTGACACGAGCGAGGATGACGCCATTTTTACCATCCCAACATCGGTAAAAAGGTGTAGAAGAGATCAAGTGGAGTCAAAGAAGGTTTTGGCACGAAAATTCCCGCCTCCATTGACTACGATAAGTGGGTCCAAACCATTTCAAGTTAGGCCTCATCGCGAAGGTGGGAGGTTGATTATAGAAGCTTCCGAGACGAATTTAGGTAACAATTGTTTACGAGCTGAAAGGAGTGATGGTCGGCTACGGTTAACGTGTTGGAAGAGCGATTTTGATACCGAAAATCACGATAATGAAAGGAAGGATTTGGAGAAGGGTGAGGATGAGATTGAAAGAAATGTGGTGGTTGAGAAACTTCAAAGGGTCATAAGAAGGTGCAACGAAAACGAGCATGGAGATAAAGGGATAATAACATGTTGTAATTGGGTGGCTGCTTCCTAGAATGTTGTTGTTTTAAGTCTTAACCATGCATCAAACTTAAAATAAAACTAATCATTTTTGTTTTTATCAAATGAGAGAATTAATAAGCAAGAATATAACAAGGAAAGAGATGTAAATTAAGTATGTCATCATATATGTCTTTTACGAATAATAATAATGGTGAATTTGATAGTCCGTTTGATGCTGGATTATATTATTTGATGTTTTCTTCAAATTAACAAAGAAAGAGTATAAAAACAGTTCAAAATTCAGATCTAATAACTAACAATTCCTTATTCGGGACAACATATGTCATAGTTAAAGTTATTCAGAATAAATTATAACAACTTATGTGGGTAAATCTTACATTTTAATATTTCGTTCGTCTCATTTTAGATGTTTGTAATTTCATTTTAAATTGTTTCAAATTAAATAAGTGTCGATCTTACATTTTTAATCGATCAAAATGTTATTCAAATGTCAGAAATTATAATGGTATAGAGAGTGATAGTTCTCATCTTTTATAAATTTTATGCAAAATGAAAATGGACACGTAATTTGGAACGGTAAATATATTTAAAATGCGATATTTTAAGCAGATTTATCATGTTATGAAAGATTAAGAAATATAAGTGAGCAATTAAAAACTCCCTTTTTCTAATGTAATTTTTTGGGTAACCTAAAGAATAATTAAGGGTTGATGCTCTTTGAGTCGTTTTCGTTGTCTGGATAGGAAAAAGACTACGTAGTTGGGATAGATCCGCTAGAATTAATTGTAGGGTAACGAGGGTGAAATCTTTACCGATTTGGTATCTTGGACCGTACACAATTCATGTGGAAATAGATTAATTGAGTCAGAATTTTATAAGAATCGTACCTTTGAATATAAATGAGTTCACATCATCAAATTTCATAATCCAATCGTAAATTATCTATCGTTTGGACCATAGATCTGGTTCGATCCAGATTCAACTTGCCTATAACTTTCTCATCTTTAGTAGTTACGGAGTAATATATAAGAATAAACACCATTATATGTTCTGATATTCAGGTGGTTACACATTGCATGTATTGGTTAATGGTTATATAATGTAGGAGTTTTGTGCATATGTGCCGGACAATAAAAACTACAACGAGTCTAGCAAAAGCACGTACGGATGACAAATACGCAACACACACATGATGACAATCGATAGAGACGGGTTAGAACTTGTTCAATTCATGTATGAATAATCAGTGGCGGAGCTATAATTTGAGGTTAAGGAGGGTTCAAATTTACCATAACATAATAAGGACGTATTGAGGTTAATGATTAAATATAGTAACAGAACTATATCAATGATATTTATATGAATATATGAAAATTATGAATCAATGGACGATTAAAAGAGATTAAATGATGAAATGCTTTAAAAAAATGTATCATTTACTAAAATAATAATATATTATTTAAGTTATTTGAATTGTTGAAGGTTGCCGAGCAGCATATATTCAGTCCCCCGGCCATTGTTTCCGCCCTTGTGAATAATGCAACCGAGGATATCGGTTGTGAATCGTGAAAGCTTTTCGTATATGACTGCTTTCCTCGACTATTGATTTAGAAAATGGTTCGACGCTTTTGTTTCCATTATATTATTTGTATTAAGGTACGTTTCGGATATCCTTAGCTTTCCAACATGCCTGATAGAATTAAGCTAAATTAGGTAAATACTATGCAGACTAATTACTAGCTAACTATTAGTGAGCCATTAATTTAGACTTACATGCATGTATAACATAAATCTGAATATATACTATATATACCCGACGGGTAAGGTTTCAGTGAGAACACTTCAAAATAAGAACGATAAGAACACTTCATAAATGTATAATTAACCACCAAAATCATTAGATTCACACTCATACATCTCAAATATGTGTAGAAAAATTGATTAGAATAGATTCGAACTTTCGGAAATACACAAAAATCGAAAAAACGATTGGTGCACAATTATAGAGATAATTGTGCATCAATCGTTTTTTTTGATTTGTGTGCATTTTTAAAAGTGTGTATTTATTTTTCTTTGCATATTTGAGATGTATGACTGTGAATCTAATGATTTTTGTTGACTAGTTGTGCATTTATGAGGTGTTCTCACCGTTCTTATTTTTGAAGTGTTCTCATTTGATCCAAACTCTATACCCGACCCTATATATACATTAATTATTGTATTGATGAACTATTGATATTGATTACTCATAATGTTCACGAGGAAAGTGAGGTTGCATGCAATCTAGTTTGTGCGATCTTGTTGGCTGTATTTTCGTTGAATATGATGTCACTCGATCCCACTTAGAATACAACCACTTGTTTTTCCATGAGGTACAATCTTTACTAATTTTTATGCCTTCCCGCCTAAGCAACCTCTTCGAATTCCACACAAGTTTTCTCCTTATCTCGCTATATATATGTGGTGGGCACTATCCAAAAGCTAGTTAGACGATGGGCTGAATTGGGTGCTATAATTATGTAAATAGGGAAAGTTGGATATAACAAAACTCGAGCTCTACAAATATAAAATGAGTCGAGCTCGAACCTCTGAACACACGGATTTATTTAGATCGGTTATATATATCGTTTAGATCGTTTTAGAACCGATCTAACTAACAGTGTTCCAAAATATGATTGATCTTTTGTCGCGGCTGTTTAACCGATCTAAAATATACTTTCTTTTGAAACGCATATACAAAACCGATCTAAACATTGTTTTAAAAAAAACAAGATGACATTTTAGGTAACATTCAAACCAACCGATTAAAAAATCAAAAATAAACAATATATATCATTTATATATATATATATATATATATACATATATATATATATATACATACATATATATATATATATATATATATTTCATTTTCTTGATTTGATTTCTACCATAACAATATAAGAAATATCTGCAAACATCATATATACACCACAAAAGAATCAAAATTAAAACAAAGAAAATCGAGTTACATTTCTTTTTCCAATCGACATTAAACATGGGACACATAACATAACTAAAAATACATATACGTAGCATGTTAACATATTGCCTGCTCTTCTAGCTAGGTACACTAATAGAACACTAGAAATACACCATCTAGAAGATCTTACTGTGAACCTACTCATTTCATAATGGTAAAAACAAAATAGTAACTACATATCCGGTCTATTAAAGAGACATTACAAGTGATCCACCTTGGCCACTACATTGAATCGACCCGATGTTGCTACAAACACTGCATCCAAAAACAATAAAGTTGTTCAATAAAGCATAATCGCTTTGTATTTATAACATATTCGGCATAAATAAATACCTCAATTTGCCAAGGCATCCTTAACCTGATTTCCATAAAACGTCATTTTCCCAATCTACATTCCATTCATCCAACACTTTAGCCGACATGAAAATTCTAGCATTCCAAACCTATTACCAAATTCAATAAAGAGATCATATCCACAAACACGATACTTAATCCAATATATAATATGATACAAAAACTTACTTTGTTTGCGATGTTTCTTTGTTTGACACTTCATCACGTAATATCCGCATTCTCAATCCGCTCATTAATTAATACACTAATTCAAAAAGCAATTATTATTGAACAACTCGAACCTGATCACTTTGTGTATAGATAGATATGAAGGTGTGTATTCTTTTTATATGTAATTTACCTTAACAAACCTTCAACCAAATTTGTTGTTACAACATGTAAAAAAGCATTTGTGTCAAGTTTCATTACTTTAAAAGCAAATGTCAATTCAATGTCAGTATTAGAAGATACTTACGTTTCTACTAATTCTTAAGAACAGTAATAATAAGGTCATTTGTTCTTTTGATGTGTGTTAAGATAATCCAATATGAATCCCTTATGCTTGAAATGATAAATCATATACAACTCATCATCACCGTTTCACAAATTAAACAATAACATATCTATAATTGTAATTCTTATAATTAATACTTCGTCTAAATAATCTAGAATAGTTACCTCCCAATATGTATATGTAGAATAGTTACCTTCCAATATATGTATAATAGTTACCAACCAAAATATATATGTACACATAACAAAACATCACTTCCTCATTGAATCGTAGTTATTTAAAATACCCCGAAAACGTGACCATTTTTTCAACACTTTTGATAATGTCCCACATCTACTCCATTTATATACTTGATCTATTATAAAGTTCCATAGCTATAATGGGCTTTTAAAAATAAAAATATTCATTTTATACATTGATACGCGATCCTGAAAAAATTTTGGATCGCGTAAGCACTTGAAAAACTTTCCGTTTCAAAAATACACTGTCATACGCGATCCTGGAAAATTTCTGGGATCGCGTAGCTAAGAACAAATTTTTCTGATCACAATTTGCACTAACTCACGCAATCCAGAAATTTTTTTAGAATCGCGTGTCTATGCCTATTTCTGAAAGTCAGCAAAAGTCAACTTTTTAGCCAACTTCAAGCGCGCATAACTTTTTACTCGTTATGAATTAAGACATGAAATTTTGCAGGCACCTTTACTATAACAATAAGTAACTTTCCTCATTTTCACTTTTTCAAATTTCACATTTTATCGGGATTTAACCCGTAGACGAGTTTTAGGTCATTTTTGACCAAAATCTTGACATACTAACTTTCAAACCACTCACATTCTGATTCAATGCTTTTGACCATACTTCCAACACATTATTTATAACCTATTAGTGCCATAGCATTTGACTATATTCGATTATAACTCAATTTTGACTCGTAACCTCATTGGTTGCCCATTTGAACATCAAAATGACCCGATTGGGTCTTTGACCATATTGACCCACTTTATTGGTCAATTCTTACCCAATTGACTTATTTAAGTCAAACTAACTTACCTACATCATCAATTAACCTCAACATCAAAATATGACACTTTTTCATACTTTCATAACTCAAAATTTCTCATTTAACATTTGTTTCACACTTTTCATACATTCAAGCTTTTAACATATAAGTCTCGCCGTAATTTTAACTTTAACCATAACTTTGACTTTCAACAAACATCATGTACCATTTCAAGTGAGACTTAACATTTTTTACAAAACTTGGTTAGTGTCATAAACTTTACAAACGGGGTGTAACTATCATATCTAGAGCATGATCAAAAAAGGGATAAGACTTGTTACCAAAACCGAGTAACAAGCTCCACCACTAGCATCAAACGTGTCCCTTGCCCAAGTCATCCCTATTCACATTTGGCTCACCTGAAACATGTTAAACATAACACATAAGCAATTGCTTAGTAAGTAATGGAAACTTTAACTTTAACATAAACATCATCACATTAAGGATCCTTAAACATCATTATGCTAACTACTACGAGTTAACATTAATACCGAGCTAATGGTCATAATCCATTACTCGAAAACCGTCAAGCTAATGACTCGCTCATTACTTGACTCATCACTCATATCCATCTACTTACCTTTTTCTTGACAAAGCAATTTACTTGACTTTACTTCACTTTCTTGATCACCTATACATATAAACATATAGCATGATCAATTAACATAACACTTTACTTTCTTTACTAAAGTTCATCATTTAGGTGTCCATTCACTAACACCAATCTCATCACTTTCACTTAATCTTATAACTTTAACTTAATCATATAATTAGGTGCTAACTTACTAACACCTATCTTTTTCATAAGTGTTCCATATACTAGTATCAAAATCACATCAATTTGGGTATTAATCATTCAACTCATCATAACTTTCATCAATCATCATTATTATCATCTCATACATCATTACCTACATAAACAAGAACTTACTTATACCCAATTTCACATGATTAAGTTTTCTCTATTCAATTTAATATAAATTATACATACTACTTAGCTTATTAACATACATGGAACACTAATTAATCAAATTAACTAACTTTCATATACTTTCATGATTCTAGGGTTTACAAAACTTAAACCCTAACTCGAATTGAGCTAGAATAAAGATCATACATACCTTGGGGATAGTTAATTTGATGATTTCTAACTTCAATTCACAAAACCCTAGCTTAATTTCTGATTTCTTGCTCCTGGTTCTTCTTTCACGTTTTACACAAACATATACGTATAAATATTTGAGTCTTGAACTAGTTAGAATACTGTAGGGAGTTTTATTAAATCAATTTACATACTCCTTCCCTCTATTTTTCATATATGCACATTTAGTCCCTCTAACATACCTTTTCTTATTTGGTTAGTCCCACTAACCCAATTCTAACTATCTTGTTACCTTAAACTTTTAACATATTAAATACATATAAAACTAAAACATAAACGTATTTTAATAATTTAAACTTACATATTTTAGGGGCGTTACATTATTAAATCAAAAACGATTTACATCAAAGTAATAATAATATACTATACCATAAATAAAAACTGTAAGAATAGTTACCCATGAAGATTGAGTGAATATATTCAAATCCGAAACCCTAATTTTCTTCATAAATATCACACTTGAATAATTTTGGTAATGGTATTTGATTTATAAGGGTTGATACTGTGTTTTTGTAAGTTTGGGTTTTGATACGGTAGTCAATTGTGAAAGATTCAAAGGAAGAGTTGTAAAATTTTTATGGTTATTGAGTGGTTATCGTGTTCACCGGTGAAAGAAGAGGAAATAGAAAATTAGCTTTGTGGGTATCGTGATGGTTAAAATAAGTTGTGATAAGTTATTTTGAAAGAGAAAAATGAATAAATAAAAGTTAGTGTGTGTTAATTTAAATAGCGTAATTCGGATAAACCGATCTAAAAGATATTAAATAGCACGGTTTGTATCACAGTGTTCTAAAAAACAATGAAATAACATGCAAATTGTGAATCGATCCATAAATTAATTAAATAGCGCGTTTGACTTTGATCGTTCTATAAAATCCCTTCTAAAAAACTCGTTTTGTAGTAGTGGACTCAACTCGGCTCGTTTACACCTTAGACATAATTGTAAATTCAATATGTCTTAAATTGTGTAAAGGTGTTCTATATTCAAGTATAGACGAATCAAAAATCATACACCCTTATAAATTGTTTAAGGGTTTTATTCATAGACTTACAACTTTGAAGAATACTAATGACATAAATACCCTTACTTTTTACAAAGTGGACCAAATTAACCTTCCCTAACTATTGAGCCATGGGAGATTTTAGGGTGGGGCAGTGTGGGCATCCGCCCCCACCAAGTTTTTACGAGCCGAATTTTTTTTATAGGTTTCGGTATAATTTGCATATTGCCTCCATAACTAATAAATACAAAATAGTTAAAATTATTACATCATATGTGTACTTAGCCCAATGTTGGGGAAGTGAGTGTGTATTCAAAAGTTTCAAAGTTCAAACCTCTCTTATTGCATCTTTTTATCCTTTTTTTTAATTCTCCCTATCTTGTTACATTAATTTTATTTTTAATCCTTTCTATTTTTTCCTTCATTATTAAGGAGTATTTTTTTCTCATTGTATATATATAATTAATGTAATACTCATTCTTTTTCTTCCTTTCGACTTCCTTTTTTATTTTGAATACGCATAATTTAATTTTATTTTAAATCCTCCCTAGCTTGTTGCATAAATTTTAATTTTAATCATTTGTAGTTTTTCCTTCATTATTAAGGTGTATTTTTTTCTCATTGTACATATATAATTAATGTAATACTCATTTTTTCCCTTTCTACTTCGTTCTATTTTGAATCAGCATAATTGTTAATTAAAATACAATTTTTCCTTTTTCTTTGTAATCTACAATATTTTTATAAAAAAAGCGGACATGAATACCATTATTAGAGATGTGTACAATTTTCATTTTTCATTATATGTATATGATAATGTTTTAGGATATAAATATGTTAAACATAAGTATTTTCGAATCAAAATTTGTAAAAACATCAAAAATAGTTGCTAACTTATGACTTATGAGTATATATATTGTTGGTTGCTAATATATGAATATATGTTATATTTTGTCCATGTGATTAAGAATTTGAATTTGATGTTGAACTAAATTCACTTTCGTTCAACTAATATAGTTTCGGTTGAAGCAATAAAAAAATTTGAATTGATGACCCATACTCAATGTACACTATTAAATTTCGTCTCCATTCGAATATTTTTTTGGAGTCGCCCCTGTATAGAGCTGAAATTATCTTTAATATTTGTCCATAAATAAACATGAATCTTTTTGGAAACTTTAATTAACTTATTTTTACATTAAGTTAGTCCTAAATACATGTCCATAAATAACCTTCAAAAATTGAGTTGTAGACGATGTATGTCCCAATGTATGTTCCACTTATATATACACAAAGCACATATTACATATATTCAAAATTCATACAAACATTCTAGCCAACCCTCACATTTTTCATTAATCTCACCATGGTATTAACATCTCTCATCGGTATTTTCAGTTCCCTTCACGCAATCATCGGTGTTTTCAGTTTCCCGCCGCATGGCGCGGGCCTACGCTATTAGTTATAAATTGTATACACACGAAGCTTATGTCAAACTCCTGAGTTGCTCTACGTTAATTACTTACTATTTGGATGTCAACTTTCCTATGCAGACTCTAAAATCTCATGTGTTACAAACCATTTAACTCAATTAACTATGAATATCTTAAATAAATCTTAAATATTATTAAATTAATTACAACTATTAATTAATATACGCAATTAATCTATTATACTACTTCCGTTTAAGGATTTTTGAACATGCATATCTTTTTTAACTTTTACGAAATAGAATTTTATCGCATACATAATTTGCGTAATTATAAAAATCAAATTCACATTCAATGATCATGTGTATACACAGGTTTGAAGTCTAGCTATTAAATTATATATAGGAAACATGGTTATGGCATCATCAATTTAAATCAAGTTTACTTAATCAATTAAGTCTCTCCATTTTAGTTAAATTAAAAGACTTTTATTTTCATTAAACAATTAACATATAGGTGTATTCACGGGTTTGATATCTAGTATAATATATGCATATATGTGTGTGTATCTCTGTGTATGTGTGAACGAGTGAAGCTTTATTTTAAGAAGATGTAAGATGTACGAGGGCAGATCCCGGAAGCAACCTAGTACTCTAGTAGGATGTACGTCGGGTAAAAATAGAATTGACAAGTCAAAGATAATAAAGTCAACGAAAACGGATTGGCGGAGGGAACATGAATAGGTTAAAGTCTCAAACTTGTAATTGATAGTCATTATATGTCTGTTTTTGAATATGCATGATGATGATGATGGATGCGTCACCCACCGCCACCGGTGTTAGAAAAATGGGTGTAAAATTTATGATCAAAGGAGGCTAAGGTTGCGTTTAGTTGTGATTTCATTTTTACAATTTTTCATCTTTAATTTTTTTAAAATAAAAGAGTTTTCATTTTCTAGAAAAGTGATGAAAATTTAGAAAATGTGTTCAAATGTTGTTGTATTTTCTATTTTGAAAAACTAGTTTATGTTAGAAGGGTTTGGAAAATTTTAGAAAAGTGGGGGCGATGTTATAAAGGAAAAAATGGAAAAGAGAAAATCATGGGTTTCCAACTCCTCCTTATCACATAGAAAATTGAGTTTTCTATTTTCTAGGAAAACTTTTATAGAAAAACCCCATTTTGAACACATTTTTCCTTTTTTCAATTTTCCTAGAAAAATTTTCTAAAAACTTCTCTATTTTTCTACATCTAAACACAACCTAAATTCCCAACACCAATCGGACACATTTCAGGTGGTATAGTTATTGCAAAGGTCTAAAATTACATTGCTCGTACCTCGGTGTTGGGTGTAAACTCAATCCCACATCGAAAAGTGAAAATAATTATTATGTATGCACATAAGTTGATGAGCTACTCCTTCGATCACTAATTGATTTTAGATTTTAGAGTAGAACCTAAGTAGACATATATGTTGAACATGTTGTTGGGCAAAAGTATCGGACAAAACAATATCGTGATTTATCCGGTGTTGATGTCTTATACGGATGAAATGAAGGCAAATATTGTTCAAGAGTTAGAAGTACCCTCTAAATTGCTTCTTTTACAAGCTAGATTCCTAAATCCTAATCAACTCTTCTTGTCCCGGACAAATTATATGACAAACAAAATTTTCCATACTCATTATTAAATTTATCATTCTTTCACTTCGTGTCTAACTTGAAGAAATTAAATTTTAATGATTTGCTATTTTGCCACAACATCTCTACATCAATTTCATCCATGCAACACAACATAAGGTTGACGGTGTTCTCTTTATTATTTAATTAGGTGTGTTCGATAAAAATAAGCTAATAATAACCTATAGCTGGAATTTAAATTTGAAGTTGACAACTAGAGCTTAAATTATTTTATTTTTTAAGTGTTTAGTTAGTAGTTGTAGTTTAAAATAGCGCTAGCAATTTCCGACATGACCCGAAACACGATCCAAGACCGACTCGAAAATTATCAGGTTGGGTCAGGATTTTTCGACGCATTGACTCACCAACCTGAAACCCGACAATCTGATTTTTTTTTCAGGTCGGGTTCGGGTAACCCGATGATCCAAAACCTAAAAAATAGAAATTAAAATTTAAAACTTTCATATTTGGGTTAATAAATAAAAAACTTGAACCTCTATTTACCACATCCCCACACTCACAATTTTTGCTAAAATCACTTGAGACTTTGGTTTATAATTGTTGAGCATTTTTATTGCTATTTATGATTACCTATTATTTTTGAGACAATTGATCCACATGACCCGTATGATCCATTTGACCAAATACCGTACCGACCTATTAACCCGAAAGTAACCCGAAACCTATTTATTTAAAAAAAATAGGGTTACTCGGGTTGGGGCCGAGTTATCGGGTTTTGGGTTGGGTTGAAATTTTCAACCTGATTATAAAATCAAGTCGGGTTGACCATTTCTGACCCGGCAACTTGGTAACCCGAACTCAATAACCCAACCCGAATTGTCGCCCTAGTTTAAAATATGAATTGACATGTATGAGGGGGAAAATAAAAACTAATTGTACAAAAGAAATTTAATTTTGGGGTAGTTATGTAACTCGTCGGTTTGGGTCCGCCGCCCCAGATATCCGACGCTCCATTACTTTTTTTTATGTGTGTGTATAAGTAAAGAAAAGTTGATAAATGTGGGACTCGAAAGTTAAAGTGATGGTGTCATTAATGACAGTGAACCGTCAATTGTAGAAAAAGCTGATGTGACGTTGATATGGTACGTCCATGATGGAGGTTGTATAGGGGGTATGCCCCTCAAATAAGATATGTCCTTAATAGCAATTACTCAATATTTAGGGACTAAATATCCTAATTTTCAATCTTGACCCCCCTAAATTCAAAAGCATGCAAGACTAAAATTATGTATAAGGCTGCTCCCAACGGGTATCTTCGGTTCTCGTCACTTTAAACCGACGGAAGTGACATGGATGGTACCAATCCATAGTTTCTTCGTCGGTTTCGGTACTTCGGTTTTCCGACGAGAGGCTTGGGTTCCATCGTGTTTTTTTATTGTTTGTGTGTATAATATTAAAGGTAAATTGGTAAATATGGGCCTCAAAAATTAAAGTGACGGAGCAGGGATGGGAGTGGTCAGTCAGTTTCAGTCGGTTTCGGTCAGTTTTCTGAAAAAGCTGATGCGGCGCTGACGTGGCTCTGTCAGTTTCAGTCAGTTGAGTTTAGGGTTGGGAGTGGCCTAAGCTCCTCGACCGTTTGCCTTCTTTTACGTAATCAATCGTCATCCATCTTAATTCTTCAAATAGTGAATGTCTATCAATATAATCTAGCATCTATTCAATAAATATAAAATATACATTGTTTTTTTCTAAGTGCCTATTTAGTTTTTTATTTCCCTTCGATCTTATATATACTTGCCATTCATTTTGGTTCCATTAAAAAGTTAGATTTTATGAACTTATTTTAATAATTTAGATACATGTCTCGAGACTTGAACTATAACGAATATTTTATGAAATTTTGTTCTCTGGTAAAACTACTTACTAACTTTTACTGTATTAGTTCAAATGATATTGTATAGTTAAATCTAGCCACTAACTCACTGTTGATGACCTATTAGCTAGACTACAATTACTGTTATTTCATCATAGTTTAGCGATTAAATATTTAGCTAATTGCTTCATTATGTGATCACACGTCTCGTGTCATTTTTTACTAGAATCCTATGAATGTTATATACTACCGTAAAGCCTAAAAGAAGTCGTATATAATGCTTGAAAGTTTTTGACCTCTAATTAAGAGACTACATATCATGCTTGAAGTTTTTGACCCCCCAATTTTGATGTTCAAACTCCGTCTCTAGATGCGTCGATTTGAGTGAATTTCAGTCTACCATTGAAAATGGTCTAACTTAACTACTTAAGCGTATGAAAATAATACAATCGGCCTTCAATAACCTAGCATAAACTTGTCAATCAAATACACATTCTTAATTTAAAATGTACTAGGGCTTGTCCCAACGGGACTTCAGTTACAATGACGGTTCCAAGAAAAAAATATTAATAAATAAATAAAAAACGATGTCATTGGCACCATGGCATCAGGTTTTACCTTAGTTTTTTGACGGGCGTCGGTGAGAAAGGGTGGAGTCATGCGACTATTTTATTTTTTTGTTTACTTGTTTAATGTATATAAATAAAAATATATTGGTAAATGTGGGGTTAATAAAAAATTGAAGTAGTATTACTGATGGCATTGAAATTTTTAGTTTGCCCGTCAATTTTATGAACTGTTAACGTGGTGATGATATGGCACAAAGTGAGGTGTTCAATAGGGTTTCACTAAGGCCATCTCCAACGTAGCACTAAACATTACACCAAATTTGGTGTAATAAAAGAATCTTTCAGGAATATACTTGCACCAAATGTATTTCGTCTCCAACGTATGCACTAAATTTCTGCACCACATTGGCCCATAAACTATTTTTACATTATACTTGACTTGAATTCATTAATTTTATGATCAATTAACATTGTAAACTAGTAAGTTAAATGAGTAGTTTATTTATTTACATTCGTAAAGCTTCAATTACATAAATCAATGTTTAAATTATCATAATTTATTTAAAAATTATATTTATTGTTTCAATAATCATATTATTGAATCTAAGGTATATGGTACTTAAAGGAATTATACAAATTAATAAGTTTTTTCAAGTTTTGTACTTAAATAATACAAATAGTTCAAACATAGAGTTTAAAATGAAACATTATAAATTTGGTGCAAAGTTTAGTGTAATCTTCCAAAATTTAGTGTACACTAAATTTTACACTAAATTTAGTGTGTTGGTTGAAGAAGGTTTTTTACATTAAAACTCCAAATTTGATGCAATTCTATATACATTGGAGATTGCCTAATGGAAGTGGTCTAATATGTAACATCTTTCTTATTTTATATGTCCTTTACACTTTAATACCTTTTCTCCATAAAAAGTTATACTAATATTATATTTATTTATCATGATTCGCTGGTTCATAGAAGAACAATTTTAACCACGTTATGTTTATACTAGCAAACATTCTTATTGGGAGTTGATAAATACAACAAAAAAAATGTTACCTATAACAAATAGTACAACAGTTTTTGCATATAGTACAAGTATATCATTATAGTATTTTGGTGTTTGAAAAATTTTTGTTGTTGTATTTATCAGTCACCTTCTTAATTTGTTAGAAAGAATATACTCCGTATATAATATAATAACTATATATATATATATTTGAGTACGCTGACTCAACGCATGAAGTCATAAAAATTATAAATTAAATGAGTTTATCTAATTTGTGCTCTTTCAAATTAATAACTATTTTAGAACTTTTTAATTATGTCAGATACAGAAAAGTATTGTATGAATTCTTTTAGTGATGACTGTACTTAGGAGTAATTTTGTAAAATTGTAATTATCGATTTTTAAGAGATGCCTGAAATACACAAGTTAGACAAATCCATTACTCGTATAATCCTTGCCTGCTCCCGAGATTTTTACAAAAAGAAAAGAGAAGAATAGAATGCAAGATAACAGAAAAGAAAAGAAAATGAAGAAATTTTTTGCGTTCTCAAGTTGGAAAGAAAAGAAT
This sequence comes from Pseudognaphalium luteoalbum, assembly GCA_963422505.1. Classification (NCBI taxonomy): domain Eukaryota; kingdom Viridiplantae; phylum Streptophyta; class Magnoliopsida; order Asterales; family Asteraceae; genus Pseudognaphalium; species Pseudognaphalium luteoalbum. Next base: position 122,798,004 of record OY730194.1, read on the forward strand.
GGAAATTTATATGTTTCGTATTCCCGAGTTGAAAATAAATTGAAGGAAGTGACATTTTGTAACTCGTTAAACCTTTCATCCTTCCAAATCTTCCAAATATTGAAGAGAAAGTTTGAAGAGAAAAGAAGATCCAATTCTCCTTTCACTTATCTTCTCTTCTGTCCATAAGAAAAACTCGAAAACACAATATATTTTTTTTCATTCCAATTCTCTTCTTTTCTCTCGAAAAATTAACTCGGAAGCAGGGCCTTAAATGATAACTCATTTTCATGCAATTTTCAATTATTATTATTATTATTTTTTTATATAAAAGAAGTGATCGATCTATTGATATAGTTAATTAGTTAGTCATCCGTTAATGAGAGTTGATGAGTTACACTGATGTATATATGTAAACCAAATTGATTATTTTAAGGGTAAGGGATGGGCAAGTAATAGTTAAAGGTGCATTCGTAATACTTAGTGTAAATTTCTTATAAAAACTGCATTAGTCACATTATTTGTTTATGTTATGAATTTACAAAAATTGAAAGATCATTATTACGTGTCACTTCAAATTATGAATCTGTCATTGTTAATGGGTATGTTTACAAGAGTTTTGTATGACAATAAAGAATTGAATAACTTTCTAGCTAGTTGCAATAATGGATACATGACATAGGAGTTTTTGTTGTTACAATAATCCGAAAGATTGATATTTCATTGGTTCGGAAGAAATAATACATGTATTTTTATTCGTTTTTTCTTTGTAATAATAATTAAAATTAAAAAGAAGAAGGCGACACAAATTGCGCATTAATTGACATCATTGCTAAGGCATTCATTTGTTTGGTTACACCTACTTTAATACTCCATCTATTTTCTCTAAAGTTGGAACTCGTCATTGTAATTTCCTATCATCATCATATGATCTTAATTATCCGAAAATTTTCATTAATACGATAAAATGGTTAGCCTTGCGATGATTATTAAGATTCATTTTTTAATCATAATTATGTCCAATTCATTTTTGAGAACCCATAATACATGTTACCATTAACGTCACGTATCATTCTTTTATATTCACACTGTACCTTTTTTTCTTCTAAATGTCATACTCACACACCACCACGAATATATATATATATATATATATATATATATACCTCGACGATATATCAATAAAAAATACATAATAGAAAAGTCTCCAAATTAAATTGAATATTCATCGATGAATATTGGTTTATCAATATTTACCGACGAATATACTTCATTAACAAATATTTGTCATCGACTATTCATTGTAATTTGATAGATTCTCCGATTTTATTCAAAAGGTTAAGTTTACTTTTGATTCAGTTGCATTCCTATATTTATATAAACTTTATCATGAAAATGAATATATAAACATTTGTCTAATCTTGAAACTTGAATCTATAACCTTATATTTGAAGAGTCATCTCAATACTAGTATCTCAGTATCTCTTTGGTAACTAATCTTAGTTAATAGAAAACAACATATGCAATTGGTAGATCACAAGGATAACTAATGGATAATTTTATGCAAAAACTTTTCAACCAAACAATGACGTATACATGTAGAACCTCAATCTGGTTTACTGAAAATGGAAACCATGTTTAAGTGGCAAGTGACTACCTAATCCAAACACAACAACAACGGATCCGGCCCGATCCAGAAAGCAGTCAGCAAAGTGGTGTTTTTTACAATAATAATTGCATTTATTTAATCCTCTCTTTTAGGCCAACTTCTCTTTTTGAGCCCACCTCGCATTTGTATATCTTTTTGGTTCCTTAATTGGCAAGAGTCGATATTGGCGTACATACGTACCTCCGATCCACATGAAATAAGTCTCACCATGCAACATGACATACACGTTCCGTTTCAATCTTAAACTTTTGGAAAATCTAAACTTTTATATACGTCGACTATTAAATGAGGTATATTATAAAGCTCTGATCGAGAATGATTTAGTGTTGTTGTCGTTCCACACAATGTTGACACTTGACAGTACGTACGTGTGGACAATATATTGTGAGGCCATGGTCATCACTAAAACTCAATATTATTATCCAAAACTGACACTAAAAAAATCCAATCCAAAATGTATAAAAAAACAAAATATTTGATCTTATGTAAACATGGAAGAACTTTAAAAACGCTGTTTATATCAAATCTGTTTTGGATATCAAAGACGAATTACGGAACAGAAACTACAAATCAACGGAAGTTTTTTTTTAATTGCATATAAAAAACAAAGGGTGTTCAAGTTTCTCTAATTATAACCAAAAAAACAAAACGATGATATAATATTTCCCTAATCCTAATCAAACTCAAATAACTAATACTACGTTAGAATAATACGTCAAATATTGATAGGCCAAAAGTAACACTCATACCCTTAGGAGTTCTGATCATGTTCCATACAATTTGCATATTACCTTATTGATGATAAACTAAGATGATTAATCTTTTACCCAAAAAAAACACTAACATGATTAGAGGAATATAACATATATATGGATTATGCATCATTACAATAGGGGCAGTGATTTGTACACCACCTAAAATTATCCGATCTATGCATACACCACTAATTGTGTTTTACACTGTTGTATTGTACAACACTACAATACACAATTAATAGTGTACGGATAATTTTAGTGGTGTACGAATCACCACCCTTACAATAGGGTTACTCATTTTGTGCAGGTCAAGGTCTTAAAAAAAACAATGAAAGCAGTGGGCACTAGCTAACAAGTGTTGTATTATGTAAGCAATTTTTAGGGTATTATTATAACCGACTTTCAATTCACTTAATGCATAATCAAGTAATGAACCACAACTCCACAAGGCGTACCTGCATGCATTCATATTGCTTTTTCACTTTTTGTGTTACATTTTATAAAAAAATAAACAAAATAATTATTACTTTTAGGAATGGTTGTTTTATTATATGTCTCCGACATATTTACTTCTAATAGATATCACTTTTATTGTCTTTAGATTAGAATTAGATATATCATGCACATACTATACCTTTCAAGATATTAATTTGTTCTTTTAGTTCTGTTTTTTCTTCCATTTTTTAACTATTTTATATTATTATATTATAGATAGATTAAGATTATAGATATACGACGGTAGAATCGAAGCTTAATTTACCTGCTACATCTATATATTTATATTATACTAATCAATACTAGAATTAGATAAGACTTTTCGGAAATCATCATGGTGTAATTACCCGCCTTTAGGTTTGGTTACAACTACGTTCCGATCAGTGCCCACCTTAAGAAGTACGTACTACTATCAATTTTTCAAATAATACACTATATGCAATTTGTAATAAAGGTTGTTAATGATCCGAAGTGAGTCGAGTATCATTATATCTAAGATGGTAATTATGATATGGATGACATGTAAGTTAGTGCTAAAAGTATAATGATTGTCATGTTTTGGATTCGAGTCATTCTAAACATTTATGGGTAACGTGCTATTAATTATATATACCTTCTTTTATCAACTTTTACTCTCATTGTATGTTATTTTTTATTCAGTACAACGTACTCTATAATGCGTATCGTTAGTTAGAGTTATCAAAAATGATGGTGAAAAATAAAAATTGTATTTTCACCTTTTTCTATATGGAGCTGACTTTTACAAGTAATTTTTTACTTGTTATAAGGAAATAATATACTTTTGTAATGATAAAGAACCTTTCATTTCCTTGTAGCAAGTAAAATATTTCTTGTAAAAATCATCTCCCTTTCTTAAAAGTTTGATTCTTATAATAAAAATTCCAAAAAGTTGTAAAAATTAATACTATCAAACATACCAAAACTTCGTATAAAATTTCATAAAGGGAGTTGATACATGCAACAACTTTTTTGATATATACACCAATTGTTATGCATCACAACGTGTACTGTAAAATACAGTAATGCATAAATTTGGTGTATATATCATTTAAATTTGTTGTATTTATCAATGCCCCTTCATAAACATCAAACATAATAACAATCATTTATTCATTTAGAAATATTTATTTATTATTATTAGGCCTCTCACCATGGCACCATCAGTTGGGGCGTCGGCTTGAGCGACGGAACCGACGCCATAGGCACGGGGCGTCGGTTCCGAGCCGTCGGTGGGTTTCTTCGGTTTGGCGAAGGAAAAAAGAGAAACGTCAGTGAGGGGAAGGTGAGGCCATGTCCTTTTTCTTTTGATTTCGTTTTTAATTCTGAGTTTTTTTTCTTCTTATTTGTGTTTTTTTTGTATTTGGGGAGGGGGAAAAAAAGGGAAATTAATCAAAAAGTCCTTTTTCTCGAACATATTTTTCGTTTTGCCCCATCCGGGCGCAGGTCGCATGGTGCGGGCGCAGGTCGCATGGTGCGACCTGCGACCCGTGCTCCACGACCTGCGACCCTCAATGGTTACCGAGTAAAAGACAAGCGTATCCGAGCATGGTCGCAAGTCGCATGGTGCGACCTGCGACCTGCGACCATGATACGATCAAGACCTGCGACCATGATGCGACTTGCGACCTTTGACTTATTTTTTATATCTATTATTTTTATTTTTTAACTTATTTTTTCTACATTTTCTTTATTTTTTTTATTAGTTTACATATTTTTTTAAGTTATTATTTTTAGAAGTTTTTTTTACTTATTAATTTTTTTACTTTTTCTTTTTACTTATTTTTAACTTTACCTTTTTTTACTTATTTTTTTTAGTTATTATTTTTTGATACTTTTCTTTTTTTTTACTTTTTTGTTCTAAATTTTTTTCCAGACCTTTTTGACAAGGGAGATTAAACATGTTTTCCTTTTTTATCAGATTATCCGTAATTTTCGGGATTTTCAGGATAAGATTTCTTATTATCTTTTTGAGATAAAATATTATCTTATCTTTTTGGATAAGATTTTCTGTGATTTTCGAGATTTTCATTTGTTTTTAAATAGTGTAACTGACAGATTGAATTCCCCACATTTTACATTCTCCTCTCTTTCACATATCTTTTTCACAATGGTTGACAATGATCATTTTTGGTATTTTCGTTCTCCAAATGAAGAACCATTAACTGAGAAAATATACGCCGAAGTTCCATGGATGTTTAGTGTTGCTTTCCGTCACGCTGGACATTTTCAGGGCGCAAAAAGAATGTACGTTCAAGGTTTGTTGACGTTTATTGATTGTGTTGAGGCCGATGAATTTTCAACTAAACTTTTGGAAACGGCTTTGAACGAGCTAGGTTACTGTCCTCCGGAGAGGTGGTATTTTTACTTTAAAGAGCATGATGAAGACCTAGATAATGGTTTACAATTGATAACAGATGATGTCGAGCAACTCAAGCAGATTACCGACTATGCAAAAATACATAGAGAAATTGAGGTGTATGTTACACGCGCTGATCTGTCACATTTCTCGAATTCGGATACTTTAATGCCGTTACCAATATCTAAAATTATTACCGGCTCTTCAAGTGCAAGGCGTTTATTCGATTAGTTATTGGTTAAATCTTGTGATTCGTATTTTTCTTTTAATAAATTGGATAGTTTGCCAATTATGTACGTTGTATTGTGAATCTACTTTTATTATTTCTAATTCTTATGTAATGATATTTTTAGTAACGTTCAAGCAAAGTTATTGAATACAATAAACCACGATAATGCAAACGTACATAACATTCTTAACAAGTACATAACATAATTTTTGTCATCACAACAATTTCAAGTGTGGCTCAAGGCTGACTCAAATGGACACTTGAAAAAGTCTGAGTTGCCTGGGACGGTTCTCCTTCCTCCTCGAATTTGCTTGACTGTACTTTTGTGGACGTTTTCTGCAAGTCAAAATAATGACGAGTGCATTAAAAATAGGAACTTAACAATACAATGCAAGTCAAAATAATGACGAGTGAATTAAAGTAACAACTTACTTTCTTCGTTCTTGATTTTTATCTAGATTTTGACCTTGAGTTGGATCTTGCGGTGGTTCTTGATCGGCTTGGCTCATCTGTTCTATCGTACGGAGCTGTACAATTAACTCGACTATGACCGTGTTCCTTGCAACGACTACATTGATTTTTGTATTCCCGTTTCTCCTCTCCCTTTGAAGGAATACGAGCACGGCCTGGTGGGCGACCAGATTGCCTCTTCACCAATATAGGCGGTAAGCAAATCTGCAGATTACCTGGATCGTCCCATTCTGAAGGATGAGGCGTTGGATGTATAGCTTCACTATATGCTGCCCGATACGTTTCCGTGGTGAAATACCTCTCCGCAAAGCAGGTCACATTGTCCATTTTAAAGTAACGAGTTACTGCCGCTACATGTCCGCAAGGTAAACCAGACAATTGCCATTGCTTGCAAGTGCATGTTCTTGCTTCCAAGTTGATTGTACCATTCTTTCTTCGATCCACCACCTCACATATCATGTTTGTGGATGGGTTGGCCGTCCAGCTAAGCGATTTGCAAACCCTCTTACCAATCTTGTGTTCGGCATATGGTGTGAGTGGTGTTTTAACAGTCGCGGCAGTGTTTCGATGTTTGAAATACCATTGTTGTACTGAAGACCTAAAAAACTCCAATAACATTGTGACTGGTAGTTTCCTGGCATGCTTGGTCATGGCATTAATGGACTCTGCACTGTTAGTTGTGAGGTAGGCATATCGTGTTTTTGTTGAATGATGCCTTGACCATCTTTCTTTCCCCACGTCTGTAAGAACCGTGGCTGAAGTTGGTAAATGTCTAGAAATGACACCAAAATGTTCATCGAAATCCGATTTTCTGTAAGCCTTACACATTTTCCAATAATGCCATTCAAAGTGCTTGACTTTTGAAGAATTGCTTCTCAGGTTCATCAATAAATGACGACAACAGAGGGCATGAAATGCCTCTGGAAATACATCAGAAATTCCGACTGCAATTGCGGGAGCCCTATCAGAGATGAATGTTAAGTTGTCAATCCCATCAGCAGATTCAAGTGCGTCACATACATATACTACTATCAAATAATATATTACGTTATATATGTATATAATACAAACACATATATTAAGTAAAATAATTAAAGATAGTTAAAGATATGGTTTACTTACTTTATCACAAGTCCACCACGGAGGGTAAGGTGCACGAGTGCCATATGCGAACCCCATCAAATACTTATAGTCCACTCCCGATTCTCCTTTGTCCTCCACACCCTCACTCAAACCCCGCGTCCTTTTCTTTTGACGTCTAATCTTTTCATCCTTGTAGTGTACGAATTCTTTTATCATATTCGCAAAACCAAGGGGCATAATCGTCCATTTCAATGGCCGTCTAAGCTGAGTGGGACGTGTAAATGCTCGATATCGCCACCACAACAATAAATAGGACCAACCATCGATATGCTATAAGAAAAGGATGTCTTAGTATAACATTCACAAACTAACTCTAAATCAAATTTATAACGCAGTAGTTGGATAAAGATAAAGATAAAGGTATCTAGAGTCTTACAGTGTTTTCTAAGTATCCTTCATCGACTTCACCATACAATCGGCCCCAAAATGCTGGACCAACACACATATAACTAAGGCCCGGTCGGATGAACATACAACGCACATGGCCGCCAGATAGATATAAATCTCGGGCAGTGGATGGTCCCTGATCCAACCTAGGTGGCTCAGGGGGGGGAGTAATGAGCTCCCCAGTCTCCGGGTGCACAAAACTCGCAACCATGTCCAATCTAGTGTCCTCATCAATCTCATCCTCATCTTCACCTGACTTTCTTCTTGCCCGACGCTTGACTTTTTTAACCTTGTTAATTGACATTAGTAAAAAACATCATCAATCAATCACTACATATATTTATACTAATATATACATCTTTAAGGAAACGGAAAAATTTGAGTTTGTTTTACCTTGGTAATCGGCATACTAGTCGGGACTTGCTCATCATCCACCCGAGTCAAAACCGGCTCATCAACCACCCGAGTCAAAACCGGCTCATCAACCACCGGAGGCAAAACCGGATCATCAACCTCCCGGTGATCATCATCAGCTCCTAAACTAACCGATGCTTCCTCACGCGCCTCCTCATGCACCTTCACACTTTTCTTCAACAACTGATTCTTAAGTTGTGTCGGGGTAATAAACGGGGATAGTCTAGCCGGGGCACGTCGTCGATCTCGCATACTACGCCGCAAATCACGTGGAGCTGACATCTTGGCCGCAGTGGCAATATAAGTGTCGGATACATAACCATCGTCGTAACCCACATCATCCTGGGAATCAAATAATATAAGTAAACAACTGATATATATATACATATATATGTATGTATATACACACATATATATATACATATATATATGTATATATATATATACATATATATACATATTACTAAGGTAAACGTTAATAACAACACCATACCTGACCCTGAAACTGATCAATAATGACATCCTGCGCGTCCACCCGCTTAAGTAACGTGTCCACCTGCTCACGTAAGGTGGAAATGATCTGATCAAGCACGTCGACACGACCTCGTAAGGAGGGCTCCTCCATCCGTGATGCTGACTGAGAGGTGCAACAACAACCTGTACTCGAGGTATGAGTAGTCGGGTGACCGTCATGAGGCGCTGAAAGAGCAATATCATCTAGCGCCTGGTCATGAGATACGGGGGTAGGTGATGACTGAGCATGAGCTTTATAGGTATAACTATTTCGTGGCTTCTTAGTCGGCCTCTCGAACTCACGTACATTTTTCTGCTCATTGAAGAAGGTGTAACTATCCTTCCACCAATCGCACTCCTTCTCAATTTTAGTCGGCCTCAACGTCATCTTCGGAAGCATGTCAAGAGTGGTACCATCCTACATTTTAAAACCAAATTAAAAAAAAGTTGAAAATGTCCTTTTTACAAAATTAATAAACCAGATAATGTTTCAGCTTACAAGTAAACACACTTTCAGCAACATCAACCATGTATCAAAATAAGTTGGAAAATAACATCAAGTAAATAACAACAAACGAAATATTTAAAAGTAAATCAATTATCGGCACTTCTAAGTATTTGTCAAATTTTTGAGACTCGCCAATCCTCATTTTGCGCGTCAAATGGACACCCCGAGGAACTTGCTTTGGCAACCTGAATACAACATCTTCTAATTGATGGGAAAAAGCATCCCAAATCCAACTCTAATAACATATAAGCACACTTCAAATTAGCATAATAGTATATTGAGGTAGAAAGCTACGTTAAACAATAATAACTAGAATGGAGCTACCTTAAACGCCCACCCAAAACCACTCAATGTGTATTTCATCCCTTCCTTCGCGACTCGGTTCTCCAACCCCTTATTGAGCTGTGCATAAGTTCTATCCCACACAATATTACCCCAAGGGTACCTGGTAAACAAAAATAAAATTACGACATATATTACTATATGTGAATAACTGGCCACATGGAAAGTTTTCTAATCAAATAACAAAATTGACTAAAGGTTACCTGTCAAACACGCCAAAATCCTCAACTAGATGCATATAATAATCCTCGACAACATACGTCGGCTGCTTTCCCATAAAACCCATGTTTATCAAAAGTAGCATACACAATCGAACGCAATCCTCATCGATAAGTTTACTTGACCCTACAAATGTGTTTCGATCCCAAACCTTTTCCTGAAGATTTCTTACTTTCACCTTATCTAACTCCGGAAATACACGTTCTTTAAATGCAGGCCTCCTCTTAAGAACATCCGAACTAATGTGATGCGCAATATCAACGTTGTGACCGAACCGAAGTCCAGTCACTAGACAAAATTCCCTCCTACCAAATCGTATATAATGTTCCGGGGTGATCTTAAACCATAACTCATCAACCTCCTCCCGAGGATGCTCCATATTAGGTCGATTGCAGCGCAATTGGAGCATATGATGTACATAGCCGGGGTCATTATCAATTGTCTTCAAATCCAACCAATGACCTAAACAATGTTCTCTAAATATCTTTTCTTGCTCGGTTGTCAGAACACGCGCAAAATCACTAATAACACTGAGCTGGCTCTTCAATGTCAACTTCGCATGAGTAAACTGCTGAAAAAAAATCAACCAATCACTATTAGTCAAAAATAAAAGGGAACACATATACATGTACATAAATGTCTAACGCTTAATCATATACATATATGTATACTAATATATACACACATATACTAATTATATGTGTGTGTATATATATATATATACTAATTATCATATATATGTATATATATTTATATATATATGATAATTAGTGTATATATATATATGTATATGTACATATATATAAATAATATATACATATATATACATATATATGATAATATATATAATTATCATATATATATATATAAATAATATATACATATATATGATAATTAGTATATATATATATATACTAATAATAATATATATATCAAGTATTACCTATAACTACATCAACTAACTATCTAATTCTATTCATACATAAGGTATACATAAAACATATACTATTAATGAATCTATATCTATCGACAAATAAGCTACCAAACGCATCCGTAACACTAAAATATCAAATAAACGATGCAAAACCGCATGCACGCCAAGTGTTCGATGAAATGCCTCAACGAAATTTATAAAACAAAACATACATATCAAGTATAAACGCAACAAAACATACATATCAAGTATAAACGCACTAATCCATTAATTTAACCTATCAAACGCATCAAAGCACTATAGTATCACATAAAAAAAGCAATTAAACACATAGATATGTAAAATTCGTACGCACACCAAGTGTTCGATAAAATGCCTCAATGAAATTTCACTAATATACCGCATAAATCGAGTATAAACGAGTTGTTACCTTTTGAGAAGTCATGTTCGGAGCCAATGCACTTTCAATTTACCTTCGATTCATCTTTTGCCGTCGGTTTTAGTGGTGGTGGCGCCGAAATAGGGGTTACGGGTTTGGTGGGGGAGACGGTGGTGGTGGCGGTGGGTTAGGTGGTGGGTGATGGTGGCGGTGGGTTAGGTGGTGGTTGGTGACGGATATGGTGGTGGTTGATGGCGGACGTATGGTGGTGGATCGGGAAGGGATCGGGTAGGGGTTGGGTGTTTGGTCGCAAATCGCAAAAGGGAATGGTGTGGAGACGGGATGGAATGGTGCGGATCGGGACAGGGGTCAAATGATAAACGACTCGGATGAAGGTCGGGCGCAAGTCGCACATTGCGACTTGCGACCCATACATTGCGTCTTGCGACCGGTTTTTGTGGTTGGGTTCGTGTGTCATTTACTCGTTTATCGGGCAAGTTTAGCCAGGTCGCAAATCGCAGAACACGGGTCGCAAGTCGCAATTTGCGACTTGCGCTTGGATGGGGTATATCGTCAACATTTTTTAAAATGTGGCAAATCGAATTATACGGGTCCGAAAAAGGGCAAAAAATTTAATTTCCCGAAAAAAAAAGAATGAAGGAAGGTTGCAGAAGGAATTAAGGAGGAAGAAGATGAATTTTAGGTTTAGAATTTAGTGGACTCATCTTTTAAATTGGATTGGGTCTTAACTTTAAATTGGAAATGGGTCACTTTGTATTTCATGTTTGCTTATTTCAATTGAGTTAAAATGGTAAAATACTAAAAATGGCCTCAATAATTTATTTGTTCCAATTGTATTGTATTACACTATTACATATATAAGTTAAATATATAATTTGTATTACACTATTACATCTAAATGTTTTATGAAAGTGTTTTTAAGTTTAAGTTTTATTTAAATTTGGGTTTTAATTTTAATTAAAATGTTTTTATTTAAGTTTGTGTTTTAAATAAATAAAGAAATTAGTGTGTGGGACCCAGAAAAAAGAGAAGTGATGTTCACTGTAGGCAGTGAAGCGTTAGTTTGTGTCAGTTTTGAAAAATGCTGACGTAACGCTGATGTGACACAAACTGATGCGTCAATTGGTCACAACCATAGTGAAGGGTCTTATATAATTATTTTAAAAAGAAAGAAATCTCCCTTTAGACATCTTATTATCCTAATTGGAACATTGGGCCGGCCCAGTCCATCTAGGTCAAATCATGTTGGATAGTTGTCGATATAAGTCTATGGACCCAACCCTGAGATAAGGTTTTGTAAAGTCTAATATGGACATAATGGACTCATGGGCACGTGTGAGTGTGTGACTCGGTGTGAGTATGTGACTGCTAAACTTGTGGTTCTGTGCAGCCTAAATAGGCATGAACAAAACCGGGTTTTCATCCAACCCGACCCGAAACCCGAACTAGGTTTTGATCAAGAAAGTCAAAAACCCGGGTTGGACCCAACCCGAACCGGGTTTTCAACCGGGTATTTGACCGGGTTTCGGGTTTTTGACCGGGTTTTGACCGGGTTTCCAACCCGACCCTATTTCAACCCGGGTTCAACCCGATTTCGAATTCTAAAAACCCTACCCGGGTACGTACCCGCCGGGTATTCAAAAAACCCGAACCGGGTAGGGTTAAACCGGGTTTGACCGGGTCGGATTTTCAGGTTTGAAACCGGGTAGGGTTTAAAACCCGGTTTTTTTGTTCAAGCCTAAGCCTAAACTTAATAATTTACTCAAGTTAATGAGCACATCTAAAGACTTGGTGTAAAGTAGAGTCACTTTCATCACAGCCGTACCGTACCCATTTTGACTAGTTACCCATTTCGACCGAACCTGCCGACTTTGCCCAATCCAAACAGTAAACACAACACCAAAACAAACATGTTACCGAGCACGATCTTAGATAACCTCACTATCGAACTTCAGCAATATATATTCAGATACAAAAAACAACGAAACAACTCAAAGCAAAATCCGGACTTCATTTCAAAAGGTCCAAAGTATGTCAACAAACATATTCGCTTTACATCTCCGTGTTAATACAAACATGAAACTCAAAGACAACCAATCCATAATATAATAACTCTATAACACCAATCAAACCCATAAGAATGAGAAAACCGCCACAAGCAGAATCATCAAGTTGTGCATTGTGACATCAATCTTTGAAACAAAATTTATATCATTACTACCAGGCGAATAGCCACCTTCAGGAGTATTTGTAGTCAACACAACAACAATCCAGTTGTCTTCAGAACCGATCCCAATACCAGTATACTTTGTGTCGTTTAAGGAGTTTGAGTATTGGGATTGTGTGTAGTTGGAAAGTACAAGTGTCGGGTCAAGGTTAGGAACGCAAGCAGGAAGAATAGTTCCATCTCGTGTAGTGGTGACATTTAGATGACATTTGTCTAAAAGGTCCGGAAAGTTGGAAAATTCTGGTTCGGTACCTGGTACGGTGTTGGAACCGGTGGTGTTTGTGCAGGGTTGTTTTTTAAGTTGGTCGGCTATTTTATCGGCTAGGCATTTAGCGCGGTCATTTTGGGTTAGAGTTGTCAAGTTTAGGGTTGCTCTGTAGCTGTTGAGTCCCGAAAGAAGACTATCTTCTTCATCTGTAATAGGGAAAATGTAGTATTAATTCAATAAAGTCATAACCAACAATTATACATAGCTGCGGCTGATTCAAGTTGAGGGTAGACATGGCAACATGGGCATGTTGGGCAGGCGTATAACGGGTCATAATTTGTACGTATTAAAACAGGTGATCTTTTAGCATATGCCAAAACGGGTCATACACTTTCTCGTCCATTTTTATGAAGATTAATTTTATGGGTTACTTAAGATTACAAAATGGAGTATTAAGGAAGGGAAACTCATATATTTCCTGTGAATAAAACTATTGCACAGGTTATTCTATGTCTTAGCAAAACACCTTTCACGATGCGTTCAACCCTTTTGAGCGACTCTCCATGTAGCTAAAATGCTACACTATTTTATCTGACCCATCTAAGCCATTTCATATATATAACACAACCCAAATCGACCTATATTTTTAACTAAATGGATCAAATTTGACACCATTACTTGATACATACTTGTAATGTTGGTTGATTTTCCAAACCTTGATTACCTACTTAAGGATTATACAGGAACTATATAGACCCTTTGAAAAAGAACCATTTAACTATAACCTTTCCCACAAATTCAAAAACTAATAAAAAAATAAAAAAAACATAAAAAATCAATATAACCCCAACAAATCCCATATAATATATCGATTTAAGATCTACTTAACTTTACATATATACACATAACAAATCAACAACTATCACCGACACAGACATATAGTTAACAAATCAGATCCATATCTCACACATCAATCTACAAAACCAACATATAATACAAAGCATAAGAAAAAGGTAATTAACTTCACTAATTAACCGACTAGAAACAGTAGTTTAAGAAGCATGATTTACAATGAAAGTGAACATACCATCACACTTTACAGTATGGTTGATGCAAAAGATTGAATGAAGGATGAGAGTTAAAATAATGTATCTTTGAACATACGCCATTCGTTTGTTGGTTTGTTTGTTTGTTTGGTCGGTTAAGGAAATGAAGAAGAAAGATGGATGATAAAATGATTTATAGAGTCAAGTTTTGTGATGTGTGAAGTTAGTGAAACGGTGTCGTGTTATTAGGACATCGTTTTCAAGCTGTTGATCGACTTTGAAGGATTGACAATATTAGTCCCTTATATTTGATTTTGGTGTGTATTGGTCCTTATTTTAATTTACTCCGCTCCGAATATGGTGAGTAATACGGGCTTATGTTTAACTGGATTGGGTTACTAGAGGTGTGGTCCACTTGCTTAAGATTTTCAAATTAAAATGATTTACTACCACAAACTATTACTTTCTTTAACAATAATGATCATAAAATCATAAATGAAATTGCCTACATCAACTAATAAGGTAAGGCAGGACTAAAACGAGTTACACTATTCTTTTGAGTAAATTTGACTCGTTCATGTGATTTATACAAATTTACGAAAATATTTAAAAAGAAAATTGCTTTATCACCTCAAGCAGTTTAGTTTTATATTTATTTGTCACTTGAAATGACTAAAATACCCTCTTCATCGGTATTGTTTTATATAAAATGAATTAACCATAGATTAGGGTGTTTTAGGCATCGCAAAGTGCGAGCGAACCACTTCAAATTTATATAAACGATGAGGACCATTCACGAATTTTACTCTTTTACTTTAAATGAAACTTGAATTTTTAATTTATGATTGATAACTATTTCATTAAAAGTAGTTATTACTCTGTATAAAATAAGATTTAAAATATGAAATATTATTCCGTATCCCACAATGGTTGTGATACTTTATATGTTTCATGCGAGAATATATGCACATGGAGCCATGGGTAACTGGCGAATGTCGACGTATCAAGGATAGTGAGAGAGGTTTTTTAAGCACATAATTAGATATCTATCTATCTATCTATATTTTCTATATCTTCTATGAAATGGTTAAGAGGGGAAGGGAATTGAAGGGGCAGAGACTGTTTTGCAATTTTGACATAATTTTGAACCTGCTTGAAAAACTGTCTAAGAATATATCAAAAAATTGTTTATTTTTTTTTTCAGTTACAAAACTTGTTAATATGCAAGATTTAATCATATTGTTAAAAAACGTAAGATGCAGTAACAAATACACAAGATGCAATAACAATAATACATGATGCAATAAACAAGTAATACTAATTTTTTAATTTAAACATAAAATCAAAATTTTAAACACATAAAAATGCTAAAAATGTTGTAAGATGCAGTAACACTATACAAGATGCAGTAAAACTAGTAGCACAAATATACATTAGTCGTATTCAAGATGCAGTAACGTAAGATGCAGTAAAGTAGAATGCAGTAACGTAGAATGAAACAACGTAGGATGCAGTAACGTATGATGCAGTAACGCACGATGCAGTAGAAAAAATGTACGATGCAGTCAGATATAAAAAGTAGATCTAGATCTAAAAGTAAATCTACTTTTCAGATCTACTTTTTACATCTTAGATCTACGAATTTCATGATCTATTTCATCTTAGATCGAAACGTTTTTACAAAGTAGCGGTGTTGTTAACAACATGACGTAAGTGGTGATGGCGGAGGAGCGGCGGTGGTGGCGGTAAAAATGATCACGGTTGGTTACGTCCGGTGGAGAGCGGTTCACCAACCGTGGTAGTTCGCATCAACTCTCCGACCACAAAATCGTCGTCGTTTCTCCGTTTATTTTCTCCGATCACAAAGACGGTGGTAGTGGCGGTGTTGGACGGTGACAAAGGTGTAGGACGGTGGTGTTGGTGGCGGTGGTGGTGGAAGGTGGTGGTGGTGGCGGTGGTGAACGGTGACGGAGGTTGTGGATGGTGGTGGTGGTGATGTGTTAGTGTGTGAGTGTTTGTGAAGAGATGGTGATGAGAGAATTTGTATGTGTTTTGTGAAGTGCAAATGTGAGGAAGATGATGACTAAAAATGTGTCCCCTTTCATAAATTATATCTTTCATAAATTGCATTTTTGTCCCTCAAATTATACATACCCCTCATAGCTCTCATAAACATACCTTCCTCATTGATCTCAAATCTATCTTCTATATATTAAATCAAAATATCATGGATTAATTTCAATCTGAGATTCAAATAATAGTTATATTATGAATTGAACATTATAATTTTAATCGTCTAACTGTTACTTTGACTTAACAGTATACAAACATATATAAAATCAATCACCAAATCATCATTCACAAATAATACTAGACTTTATATATATTTTTTTAAATAGGGACAATCTCATCAAAATTATTTACTAAAATGAATTTGATTATTATTAAAATATTTGACTTTTGAAATTTGTATATTTACTAAAATGAGTTTGATTTTAATATTAATTGTTGACTTTCAAAATTTGTAGATTTGAATATTATTTAACGTTAAAACTTAGTTAGTGATAAATATTATCATTATTATCCTTTTGTTAGTTACAAATGATGTTAATTCAAATATCTTTTCAAATCTTAGCGTATTGATGTGTTGAATCTAGTTATTAAATTTATCGTTGAAAAGTAAACAAGAAAATACCGTGCTAGACCAAAACACAACCGGGCAGTGGACCCTATCGTGTAGTAGTATAGTTGGGTAAGTTCGAGTTCGAACACAGGGAACTTGAGTTCAAGTAATCAAGATAAGAGTGAACAATTTAGAAAGTGGAAATAAAAGTTGGTTTTGTGTGACCGAATTGTCACGTTGCTTTAAACTACAAATTTTAGTTAAAATAGGCAAGTGGACTCTTAAGAGTCAAAGTAATAAGTTGGAACTTTCGAATATTCAAAATAATACTTGCTTGGACTATTTCACTAGTGATTTCGGGGTGTGAAGTTAAAACCGGTTATATTTATGCCAAAGTAATATTTACCAAACATGAGCTCAACTTCCGCTAAGTCCTATTGTCCAATATTAATTAACAAACCTAATATTTAATCTAGTAACGGACGCTCGCCATGGTTACACACTTGCACAATTTAGCTAAACCAATTTAACACATTCCAAAACTACGGTTCGCAATTTTGTTCAATCATTCATAGACAAATAAATCAATAGCAAATCACTAGGTTGAAAACGTTCGCTATATCAATAAGTAAATCACCAAATGGTTAAATTCTCGAGATTAAGCTCAATCACATAAGGTTCTTTGATTAAAAATAAGTTGAAGTTCCATGAGTTTATGATTCATCCACACGATCAACATTCGCTAAAATCGCTAATTTGTTTGTATTTGACTAATTGTTGTTACAATCACCAAATGCTTTGTTCCACAAATGATAAACAACTCGTTTTAGGTATTTTTTATAAGCAACAAACATTTCGCTATAATTGCTTAGTGAAAATGCCAAAAGTTTACTAACAACAACAAGCTAAATCCATACACATTCATGGATGATTCACAAACTCAAAGCATAAATTAAACACCAAGTTATACACCCCTAATCAACTAATTAGTTCATCCAAGCAAGCATGTAAGTAACTAGCCACACATGGTCACAATCATCAAGCAAAATTCATGATCACTAAACAAATCCATAAATAACTTGAAAGTAGATTAAATTGAAATTGTACCAAAGTTGTCACACAAATAGAGCAATTGTTCTTGAGAGGTTGTCACTAGCTTGGTTTCTTCAAATGATCTTCAAGTGAATATGGAGTATATTTGTGTGAGTGAGTAATGGTGAGGTTGGAACTTTTTGTTCTTGAGAGAAAAACTCAAGAAAAAAATGGTAAGTGTCTCCAAATTGTTGAAGAAGGCCCCCCCTTTATTCACACCTTTCTCCTCTTTTTTTTTCTTCTTTTTCCCACTGCACAGCACCCATTTTTCGCACACACCCTCTTACACTCCGGATACCCAAGTTTTGTTCAAGAGGGAAAGTGATAAACAGTGGTCCGCCAACTTAGCCGATCGTTTGAGCAAGGCTAGCCGAACGGCTGAGCAACGATAGCCGAACGGCTGACCAACGTTAGCCGAACGGGTATGGTGTTGATCATGGGTTTCATCTTCAGCTCGAACATAGGTGAGTTGCTGTCGTGATTTTGAACTAAAGTAGCCGAACGGCTAACTTTAGCCGATCAGCTAATGCTTCCCAGCCGATCGGCTGGTTACCTTTTAGCCGAACGGCTATCAGGTTTATTCCAGCCCAGAGTTGATCATTTTTCCAGCTTCAACCTGAGATGCATTTCCGAATGAAATAAGTACCAAAAGTTCATGAAATCTACTCAAATATAAATGCAAAACAATGATATCGCTAAAGATAGACATGTACAAAATGAGCGATATCACGTATTATGAAGTACCAAACTATGAATTTTAAGACAATATTGTTAGCTATCATGCCAATAAATGTGTATAAATACCATATATTATTTCACTCTCAATCAACAGGTGTTTTTTTTAATTCAATTTACTCATTTACCAAAATACATTAATTTTAATAATTGTCATGCATTGTTGATATTGCTCAATGTGATTGTGTACGTGATGATATCTATGGGATAAATATAGGTGAAATATCAAGATTTAAGGTGATTCTACAATGAATATGATTTAAAGTTTAAGATTAGTCAATTATTGCTATTGTTATATTATTATTTTTTTATTTTTTTTATCCTTGCTATATGAATTTTAAAAAACAATTTCAATTTTGATATAAAATTAAATTCTTATCTTACAACTACATTTACAAATTTTTAAGTCAAAGAGATGTCTATTATTTCTTTGTCTATTATAATAGATGTAAAATTTTCATCACCATTAGTATACTTAATTGTTAATAATAAACCATGTGAAGATTCAACGTTCCAATTTAAGTTTATTTACAACAATTAGTAATCTTCTTTTTTCCCCATATAATTATCAGTACATTATTTTTCTTTTATATATAATCGTTAACTTTCTAAAACTCAAATATGTTACCTTGTATAATCGTGGGTCAATAAGCTAGTATATATATATATATATAGGGTAAGGTTCCAATGAGAACACTTAAAAAATAAGAACGGTAAGAACACTTCATAAATGCACAATTAGCCAACAAAATCATTAGATTCACACTCATACATCTCAAATATGTGTAGAAAAATTGATTAGAATAGATGCAAACTTTCAGAAATACACAAAAATTGAAAAAATGTTTGATGCACAATTATAGAGATAATCGTGCATCAATCGTTTTTTTTCCGATTTTTGTGCATTTTTTGAAGTATACATTTGTTTTTCTTTGGATATTTGAGATGTATGATTGTGAATCTAATGATTTTTGTTGGCTATTTGTGCATTTATGAGGTATTCTCACCGTTCTTATTTTTGAAGTGTTCTTATTTGATCCAAACTCTCTCTCTCTCTATATATATATATATATAAAGATGAGTTTTGCGGAAACAAAAAGAAAAATACCCGGTGAAAAAACCTTTTTGCTTCATAGTTTTTTTAAGTTATAAACCTTTTTTTTGCTTCACATATGTTTTTAACTGTGAGTTCATTTTTTTTTGTTTCACACCAATTTTCATCATGAATCCTATTTTTTTTGCTTCATCCAAAGTTTTTAACTTTTTATGATGTGAACCTTTTCTAACTTTTTTTTTAAGTTTAATTTTTTTCTTGAAACTTTTATAACATTTTTTTATTGTGAACCTTACTTTTTTTGTTTACATGAAAATTTTTAAATTGTAACTGCAAAGTTTTTTTTTGTGCAAACAAAATCACTTTGACTTTTTTAAAAGTGAAGCTTAATTTTGTTTATGTGGGTTCACATAAAATTTATAACCTTTTTAGTTGCGAACCTTAAAAAAATTTTGATTCACATAAAATTTTTTACTTTTCTTAATGTGAACTTTATATATATATTTTTTGTTAATGTAAATATTTTATTTTTTCAATTGTGAACCTTATTTTTTTTATTCATAAAGTTTTTTAACCTTTTCACTTATTAACCTAATTTTTTGAGTTCACGGAAAGTTTTCAACTTTTTCAATTGGGTTTACAAAAATTGTGAATCTTATTTTTTGGGTTCACAATTTTTTTTTTAACCTTTTCAATTGAGTTCACGGAAAGTTTTTAACCTTTTCAATTGTGAACCTTTTTTTTTGTGGGTTCACGAAAAGTTTAAACTTTTTCAATTGTAAACTTAGCTTTTTGTTGGTTCACGAAAAGTTTTTTTACCTTTTCAATTGTGAACATTTTTTTGTTTTGGGTTCACATAAAGTTTGTAAGTTTCAATTGTGAACCTTAAATTTTTTATTTTGAATTATGGATTAGACTTTCTTTTATTTTGTTCACAATAGTTTTTTTTTGTGTAAACCTTTTTTTTTTTTTTATATCAAATATGATCTTTTTTTTCTTCAGTTTCACCGTTTTTTATTTCCCCCTTTCACACACACACAAGCAATATTAAATCAAAATCTAAGATCTGTTTTCACCGTATTTTTATACCATTATTTTTTACAATATTAAATCAAAATCTAAGATCTGTTTTTACCGTATTTTTATACCATTATTTTTCACATGATCTTATATATATATATATATATATATATATATGTAATTTCTTATCACATTATTTTCACATGATCTTATTTATACTATATAGTTAAGAGTTTATCAATTACTCAATTAATAAGATTTAAACTTTATTAAACTTATCTCATAATTATACACTAAACTTCTTCAAATCATGCATCCTATAATTCGTTGATAATTATGTTTTATTTTTTTAATTATAATAAGAAATTTGAGGGGTGTTTTTTAAAAATTTAAGTAAAATTAAATGACTTAGAAACCATAAAGGTGATTCTTTTATTATATTAAGTTGATAATAAAAATTATATACTTATTAAAACTAAATGTTATTATAACATACAGAGTAATTACATAAATTAAAACATATTTTCACTATAAATATGTTTAAAGACATAGTTGTCGACTCGTGACTTGTTTTCCTGATTTTCAACTCGTAACTTGAAATTTAAGAATCACAATTAAGCCTTTTTATATCACTTATATTTAAATATGAATATTATAGTATAATATAATCTATTTAATTATAAACGGTTGAAAGTATTCAAGTACCAAAAGAAGCAAATATTCATATAAAATATGATAAAAGGATAATTGTCACTAATATAATTTTCTTTAATAAGGTAAGTTGAATATAATTTCTTTAATAAAGTAAGTCGAAAATAAATACAGTAGTAGTTATGTTAAGAAAAATCCATCCTACTTTATGTGAGTTTTGTAAGTAAACACATTACGCCTCCTGTTCTATTACTCTGCAACTCGATGATTTTCAAAATCTTCCAAGCATCTTTTTTTTTTCTTTTGAAAAGTACACAAATGCAAAGACAGTGATAGCAACGAGCAGGAAAGGATAGCAAAACGGCTAGTATGATGACGATAACTGGTTATGAAGCCTTCTGCTATTTATTATGACTTGAACGAGTTTCGAGTCAAATCGGAATGACTCATACATTGTTTTACGATTTCAGTTTTGAGTTAAGTATGGTTTCGGGTCAATAAGCGATGGTTAAGTATGGTTTAGGTGTAAATCGACTAATGACTCGTACAATTTTAACAACTATCTTAAAATGAAATCTCAAAAAAATATTTAATAGGTGACAAAATATCCACCCATTTTAATATGTCTTATCTTATCACAAAAGAAAAAGATTTTCCTTCATTTAAAAAAAATTCTTAATACCAAAAAAGCAAAACAAAAAATATTAAAAAAATCCATTAAATCCAATTATTTTAACCATCCACACCGACACATTACTAACCACCCACAGTAAATTAACCGAACCTGGACGTTTTGCATAACCCAAGAAATGTATTAGTCAATGAAAATTTTCATATATATATATATATATATAGAAATAGAAATATTTTTTGTTTTCTAGCAAAAAATAAATTAAATACTAGATTAAACTATTTTATATTATATTAAAATTATACCTAGTCAGTAATACGTGTGAACTCATTATCCAATCCCAAACACACATATGTACTCCCACACCTCTAATCACATCATATAAACTCATATCCGATCACTAAACGATTTTCTTCATCTCATTATCCATCCGATCAAGAAGCGTATTCCAGAACAAGCGATCAAATAAAAAATGTTGGCTGTATTCCAGAAATCAGTAGCAAAAAGCCCTGAGGGTTTACATACCCAACAAGAAGCATCTTCACTAAATGCACTCAAAGATGCTTTTCTTGCTACCCATTTTACATCTATTCATCCTTCTGCAGTCACTATCAATCTGGGTCATTCTGGTTTAATCTCTTACTCCATTGATAAACAAAACCCCCTTTTACCAAGGTATATATATGCTTCCTCTTTATTTTACTTTTTAGCTATTATTGTATGTTTGATCCGATTATATGATTTTAGGAACTTACTTTGACTTGGGATTTATTTAATTTGGAATCTTTGTGCTAAATGGGAAAAAGTTTAGATCTTTGTGCATTGATGAATCTTGATTGGCTTGATTGGTTTTATCTTTGATCTTGAAGTTGAAGTTGGAGTTGGGATAAATCTAATTAGTTTTTTGTTAGACTAAAATCCCTGATCTTGGTGTTTGGAATAAACAAAAGGGTGTTTGGTTATAATGTAGTGAAATTCGTTACTCCGTATATGAAAGGTAAGGTTGTGTTTGGTTCTTGGATGGGAACCAATATGGATGTGGGTTTGATAGTATGTATAGCTTTACAAAGTTATGTTTGGTTTATGAGAGGGTTAGGGTACTTTAAAAAATGGCTAACAAAACTCATTAAAAAAATATTTTTTAGTATACATTTATAAAATGGGAATGCCTAACAAAACCCACCCCCTTGGCCTTGGTATACATTTTTTTTCTCATGAAAGTCCAAACCCATCAGTTAAGAACTCTGGTTATCACTGTCATTCCATGATTTTTAAACCAATGAAGAATCGGACCAAACCATACCAATTAATAATTGGTTTGCTTTTCTGTACCACTAAAATTATTGTTTTTCTGCTTCAATCCGGTGCGAACAGCTGCATACATCTAGGCAAGACCACTCAAATGCTCAATTCAAATCATTCATTTGGTCTACCTGTCTCATAGTAATATGTATCTATAATTTCGAGAATGAGTGTTTATTGATTGAACAGTTTCGTTTTTCTTAGCAATATTAAGTACTTATCTTTGTTAGTTTGGGCTCATGGACTTGTATGGTTGCTTACTTGCTTGTTGTTACTTGGTTGTAGGTTGTTTGCTGTTGTGGACGACATATTCTGCTTATTCCAAGGTCATGTGGAGAATGTTGCACCCCTCAAGCAACAATACGGATTAAACAAGACCGCAAATGAAGTGATAATTGTTATCGAGGCATATAGAACTTTAAGGGATAGAGGTCCCTACCCTGCAGACCAAGTTGTGAGAGACCTTCAAGGAAAATTCGCTTTTATTCTGTATGACAGCACTGCAAAGTCCACTTTCATAGCTGCTGTGAGTAATTTAAAACCAACTATTCTGTTCATTTGTTACAAGTATCATACATGTGACTTACAAATTACAATTACGATATCTACAATGCAGGATGCTGATGGCAGTGTACCATTCTTTTGGGGGACAGATTCAGACGAAAATTTGGTGCTCTCTGATGATGTTGAAACTGTAAAGAAAGGATGTGGGAAATCCTTTGCACCATTTCCAAAAGGTTTGTAGTTTGTGTTTCTAAGATTTTGTAATTTGGTGATCAGTTCTAAGTTCTAACAAAACTTTTGAGTCTTATGATCATATCACATATGGTAGAGTAAGTCACATTTTAAAACTACATCCATGCTAAGAACGATGCAAAAAGAAGGCCTGAAGGAAATCCTTCAGTAACCTGAGAGTAGCTTGTGAAATGTTTTTGGATGGCAACATATGTTTGAGCGGTGGGTATTTAGATCATATAGACTATAGAGGAATGCTATTTGTAATACCATCTATGTTTGGGAATCGACATACTCCTGGTTTACTTGGTTTTAGCACAAGTGGTCAAGTATATTTGTTTTCAAGGGGCGATGGGGGTTTGTATTAGAAGTCTTAATATATGGATGTGTCAGGCGGGTCAGGTAGGTTGATTAACGAGTCGGGTTGTCCAATCTCTTTAATACATAATTGAATAAATGATAATTGTTCAACCAATAAGTTTTTTGTTATTCTAATTGATCAAGTCAAATGAGTAGGAAGTTTTTTTTGCATGAAATCTTGTTTGGTGGTTTTCGACCCATTCAGCCCATTGTACCTGTGTTTCAGAATCATACATGGTGTTTATTGATATATGTCCCCTTACAGTTGTTTTTCATTGATTATTCAGGTTGTTTCTTCACAACATCTGGAGGGTTGAGGAGCTTTGAGCATCCTTTCAATGAATTGAAGCCAGTGCCTAGAGTGGACAGTTCGGGAGAGATGTGTGGTGCGAATTTCAAGGTGGATTCAGAGTCCAAGAAAGAGTCGGGAATGCCCAGAGTTGGGAGTGCTGCTAACTGGTCCCAACACTACTAAACTGAATCTCACAAATATGGGGCACAAGGCTATAATTGTACCCAGTTATATAAAAACCATGTTTTATTGGTTTCTTCCTAATGTTTTACCCTTTCCAGGGCTAAGAGAGAGTGCTATATAACATGAAACAATATGTGTATGGAAACTCTGTTTATTTGCTTAAGATGGAATATGTGGTGTGTATTTCATCAGTTTTTATAGAATTAAATCATATTATGAAAAAGCAGTCAGGGAATAAAAACTCAGAAATGAGAATATGACATTACTAGGCAGGAACAAAGTTTGGCTATCTAGAAATTGCCGTAGCAACTTAATGTTTTTACTTTATAATCAGCATTAATTGATGTAGCATAGTAGAACATACAAACTATATTATGTTTTCAGTAGACAGCTAAAAGCAAGATATATAAACAGATATCTAACTACCAGACATTCATTAACATAGTTACTGCAGCAACTTCAGTCCTTTGCATCTGCAATTCCTCCTGATGTTATCTGAAATATGTGATTTTGTTGTCAAGAAAAACATATCTATGTTATCATAAAAAGTTGGTAACAGTTGTGCATATAGATTGATCTGTAAGGATATTGCTTCCGACTCTGGGAGATTTGGTGCATCAAACACTTTGCAGACACGCTGTTCCCCTTTGCCTTTCCTAAACATCAATCTCACAGTGGCTGCATGAGCAAGAACATGGCCCCCTGCTGGTTTCTTTGGATCTGATATGAATACCCCACCACCTGGATCAGCTATCACTGCAACAAACATTCACATATTTCTATCGTTAATGGAACAAAGTATACTGTGCAAATAAAGCCAGATTGTTTTCGAATTTAGCAGTGATGTAGAACCTTGGTTTGTCATATACACTGCTACATTAAACTCTTCAGCAATCTTAGTCAATCGGGAGAGCATCTGAGCCAGCTTTTGCTGCAGATGACAATATAATGCATGAATGATGTTATTTATGGATATGATTAAAGCAGTTATAAAATAAAGTAGTAAAGGCAAACTTGGCGCTCTGCAAGTTCTCCTCTTCCAGTGAAGTCCACCCGGAACAGAGCGATGACAGAATCAACAATCTGGTAAATCATTAGATGTGGGATAAGTATCCATAGATCAGAAAAAAGGAACAAGTTTGATCTGTACAATCTTGGAAAAATATTTGGCTTGAGAAAGACACACCAGCAGTCTGAAAGGTTCTTCAGACATTTTTGCTGCCAAGCCAAGCAGCAGGTTGTATTGATGCTCATATGTGTATGCACGTGCATATATTATCTTCAGTATATGTGGTAGAAGAAGAAATCAGTTTCCATACAAAATAGCAATACAAATAGAGAAAGAAGTATCTTTACATTATCAAGAACAGCTCCAGGATCCATGCCAAACCTTTCAGCAATGGGTACAATACGATCAGGTCGGCTGCAAGCACTTTTTGTTAAGAAAACTCAAGCATAGGTTATCCTAATTATTTCTAAGGGCTTAATTTTGTTTGCAAAGATACCAAGTGCAAGTCAAAAGAGATCTAGAACTTAATCTTATACAAGAGTGACACAACCAACAAGGATACAAAGTCCCCTCAGTATCAATATAAGCAACCTTCCCATTTCCTCCTTTCATGCTAGTAGGAAGCTGCATGTATAAGGCAAGAAATGTTTAATATACAAATCAGCTAATAAGTTCCAGTCATCATAGTTCGAGAATGTAGGAGAAACCCACAAAGAAACAATGTGCAACAAACACATGTAATCACAACACAAGTAGCTTCAAAATGAGAGAGAACCTGTGTTGAAACGCAAAGAGTATGAGCCAGTTGTGTCTTTCCAGACCTGGAAAGTAACATTGATGAGGGCACTATAACACAGATATCATGAAGATTCATATAAATTTCGGTATATAATATGCATAATAATCTCACCTGAACTCCCCAAAAGCTTCAGTAATTTGTAGAGTTTCAATACCACCTTGCCAAATTCATAAACAATGGTTAATCCTCTACAACTATTATATTTGCATAAATGAATAGACTAAGTTAATACATTTAATACTATATCAAAGTCAAGTTTTACACCTCCTAACAATTCATCAAGAGCTTGACTTCCAGTAGTGATGCGGACAACAGCTTTCCTCTATTTCACAAAGCATAACAGAATATCATGTAAGCTTAACTAAGAACTCAGTTAGCAAGTGAACACAAATCATTCAGCAGTATGCAATTACAAGTCAAACTAATGAGCATCTTACTTTTAGCAGAGCATCACTTCCAGTGATATAGCCAAAATTCTGAATAACAAAAGGAACCAAAACACTTCAATAATATTATATACAGAATAAGAAAATCAAGTAAAACAGAATTCATTACAAATAACAGTCAACAGATCACTAACCACTATCTTCTCAGCAGCTTCACATATTTTATCAACTTTAGCCTCAGATAATCCTTTTATACCAGTCAAGTTCTGCAGCATAAATGACTTCAGCTATAAGTTATCAAATAATCATATATTAATAAAAAAAATATGCATGTTTTAATTAATAACTACCTTCTTCGTGTGCATCATTAAGCCATTACATGTATATATTCCTGCATCTTGCAGTTTCTTAACATCTCCAGCATTTATTCCATGAGAAGTCACTGAAATAATATAAACACCCAACAGTCCCACACTATACATGAAAATTTTGCCCTAATTACACTAAACAAATCATTTTAAGCAAACATGTATAGAAATTTATATATTCACGAAATTAACATACTCATGCATCATTTACATACACACTTATTTAACCTCACTTAAGACATATAAATCTAATTACTACCAGTTCCGTTCAACAAATTTGATGATAACTATAACAATTCTGATATTTAATTACGAAATGAACCACAGACATGAACTCATCAATTCACATACTAATATATAGCAATAATAAAAACTCATGATCTAATCACTACGAGTTCAGCTCAACATATTCGAACGTATAACTAAAACGTAGAATAAATCAATCAGATATCTGATTATGAAAATAAATCCGTATAGACATGAGCTCTACATTTCGCATAACAAATTAGTAAAAATAAATCTCTTAAACTAATCATTACGAGTTCAGCTCAACAAATTTGAACATTATATCAACGAATCAGATGTTTGAGAACGAAATAAAATTCGTACGGACATGAACTCGTCAATTCGCGTAAGGAATAGAAAATAGAATAGAACTTATAATCTAATCATTACGAGTTCAGTTCAACAAATTCAAGCACATAATAAACGGTTTAGATACTTACTAACGAAATCGAATTTGTACGGACGAGAACTCGTAACGTCACTTAACGCGTTAACAAACAACGTAAATATGAATGATCTTCGAACGACGGAAATTACAGAAAGATTTAAATACAGATATTGTAAGTATATGCTTACGCTTATCAATTGCTTCGAATAGATCTTCATCTTCGTCAATTTCTTCACGTTCGACGAGCTGCAATTGGCTCTGTTCTTCGGATCTGCAACACAAAACGTAAATAAAATAGTTACTAAATCACGTTAAAGTGCAAAATCGTAACGTGAATTCAGATTCAATCAGTTATTATCGATTTAGAGATTTACTTGAACGACTGCATTTTCGAATTGAGTGTGAGAGTGCTGAGTGCGAGAGTGTTGAAAGTGTGAGTGAGAGAGGTATGGAGGGAAACTCTGTTTTGCTTTTGAAATTCTGAAAACTGGAAAGGGGATGATGCCTATATACACGGAGAGGGTTATAAGCGTAAAATTTTGTTACCGTATTTGTATTGAAAAAAGTAATAAAAAAGTTAATGAACGTAATTATAAGTCTAGCACTCTAGCTAATTTTATGTTATAGTTTTGTTGTGTAATTTTGCAAAAACTTACATGTAATATTTCAGAAATGTGAGTGATGTAGAATGCACGAATAAAAAAGTTCCCAATACTCTGATATAGACATTTTGTTTTGTTATATATAAATCATGGTAAATGTTTCGTACAGCAAATTTCTCGATAGTTTCGACTACTACTTTCGTCCGTTAGTTATAAATAATGATATATATATGTATATATGTAAAAGTTTAGGGTTAAAGATGAAAAATATCTAACTTTCTTAATGGTAGAGACAAATACAACCAAAAATTAATTTATACACCAACTTATGTTTCATTGTATTTGTACTTTATACTGTGAACTTTAACGATTGTACAATTCAATATATGGATTAATTTGTTTGTCGCATCTATCAACACCCTTCCATAATGATTAGATAACAAGATAAACTTGTAGTTATGGTGTATGAATGTCATGCCCATAAATCAACTCTTGTTTTACATTTTTTTTTTCTTTTTTTCTTTTTAACAACAATTAATATTATAAACAACCTACTAGCAAGGGGCTAGAGGTATAGGTAAAATGTTACATAGAGGTACGCAACAAAGAACTTGAGTTTGACACCCAATCCATCTATCTAATGACATTTTTTCTGTTCCTATTTGAAATCCAAAGAAATGATAAAAACATCACTTCATCAGTAGGTTTCTTAGAATGGAAAACGACTCCATTGCACCAACGGACCCACATTGTTGTTTGGACAACCGCATCTAAATACCTTATTCGACTAATGCTTGCTTGATTGATTTGTGAGTCCGCAAACGTAATTTGGTTATTATTAAAGGAAAGTGGTAAAAATGACAAATCGAGGAAATGTCATAATTAAATTTAAAAACATGTTACACCTTACTTTATCTTAGACTCATATAACTTTACAATCTGTTTTACTCCACTTGAATCAATTTTCGCAAGAAATTTCAACAAAGTTTGCTGTTATCTTATGTATCTTATACTCATATCCAAATCTATCATGTAGAATATTGGAAATAAGAAGCTTTATAATAGAATAGTTTCATATTTTCTTGACAATATTTAGTAGTCGGAAATATAAACTGCCTTAGATTCCAGTTCCCATGTCGATCCGGTTACAGTTATGTAACTACTGGTTTAGTACAGTTATAAAAATACTGGTTTGATATATGCTGAACAGATAACACCCCATAAAGCACTCTTGGCAATTGGCATTCAGGAGCTTTGTAGCTCTACTTGTGATATCCACAAAAGAGAAGAATAAATGGCTAGATGGCCTTTACAATGACACATATATTATATTATGAAATATTTAAAAAAAATTGCAAAAATTTCTTGTACATATAAACCTATCTGAAGGCTCACAAAAACTTCTCTGCCGTATCAAGATTGTTTAAGATTTCTGACTTCACTTGTTCTGGAAGTGGAGCAGATGGACCTGCCTTTGAGTAGAAGCCTGCCAGAGTTCTAATTGCCTTTTCAATTACAACATATGATTCCTGCAGTTCAAAGATGGCATAAAAAACTTTTCATGAATACTGCTTGATATAACAGATTTTACACATTAATTTCCTTAGTAAACTGATACCAAAGTGTTACAAGTTGGCCTAACGTGTGCGTACACATTCAAATTTTCCACCTGACCATATCTTTTGTTTATATTGATGCACAAAAGGCAAAAAGGTAGAGGGGTTCATTTCATCAAGAGTCCTTGGCTTTGCCGGTGTGCCTGTAATCGTGTGACACTTAAGGGTGGGAAGTTATCACACCCAAGCTTGCATGTTTTTCCAGAGGTAGAAGTTTTGACCCATTTACTAGTGAATGGGGGAGTTATGTTTAATCTCAAATGGATTTTACGGGTCAAATGAGTCAAAAGTTACCCAAATTGTATTTTGAATGCTTACAGCCTCCTACATCATTCTTTTGAAAAATATACTATTTCAATTATATAACTTTTGTAAACCTATATAAATGCATCATATATAGATAATGATAATTGAAAAATTGAATTTGTTTTCGGGTTCAGATTCGTACTAAAAAGTAACATGTGATGACCCATTACCCAGCCTGCCCGAAAAGTTCATTTTAGTACTACAAACCTGACTCTTCCTCACTTCCTGTAGAGTTGCCATTACGAACCATTGTACATATAAATGGGTCGATTTGGGTTATATTTTACCTTTAGCAGGTCACAGGTAAGTCAAAGAGAGGTCAGCTAAAACTGGAACAGTTCAAATGGGTTATACACAAGAAATGGGTCAATAGTCAAGGAACGTGTAATTTAAAGCATTAAACCTTTATGACAAAATTTGAACAGCAATATTTACACCCTTGATACAGAGGCCAAAGGTGTGTTGGTTAGATTATCATGAAATAACAACTTATAAAGATCTTATAAACTTTGGACAAAAAGTTTTCTGCGTGACCCATACCAAAACATATGACCTGTTACTCTCTGCCCCCCTCAACCTTCCAGAGACAAAAGTATAAACAAATTTACCTCATTGATTACCGCCTGTTGTCCCCTCCAATTGCCTAGATAATCTCGTATGGATGCCTTAGCAGAATCTGCAACCCGTCTAAATTTAGCCATATCATTTGGGTCTTCCTTTAGTGACTCACGCAAAGTTTTCACCACCTCTCTTGCTGAATTCAAGTAAGCCTTCGGCAACACTTTCCCGGATTTTGTTTTCTCGTTAGGATCAAACAATGACTTCATGGCCCCAACTAAACTTTCGTCTTTCTCCCCTTGTTCATTGGGTTCATCTAAAGCCCGGGCTATTAGTGGTGGAAATACACAGTTGTTAAATGCTATAACTGAAACTAATGAGACACCACCACTTGCTAACACATTGCGCCTGCTAGACTGTATCTCTTGATGGACGACATTATTCCACTTGGGCTCTGGCTTATCTGTTGGTGTGATTTTATCGATTGACTCAAAAATACGAGACGGTTGGATCTTCAACGAAAGGAATGATGTCATTCTGTGTCCCAAATTGTATGCAATTAGCTCCTTCTATGGTGAATGCATTTTACATAGCATAACCTGTGCTGTGGTACCACGTAAGTATGCCATTTACCTTTAGCACAAGTATCATGTTAATAGACAAACGGGTGGCTAGAGTGAATATAAATGAGTTATCGTTGTTATCGGACATATGCATATGAAAGATAGGTAGAAAACTTTTTTTTTGGGGGGTACATACACAACTAGTTAACTTGACAGAAATTGTTATTTAACTACTGGGACTAGGTGCATCCACATCTACTCTAATTTAGAGCAATGCATAAGCCACAAGCAAAAAGATACACCCCTAAACTAAAAAACTTAGGCTAAAAATGTAAATGGTCAAAAGTTACACAGTTGATAGTCACTAAAATTAACAAGAAAGAGTAATTTTATATGGAACTGAATGGGCTTAATCCAAACACATCATATGATTGCAGTAATTACTAATTAGAATTGATTAGCTTGAGAATAAGCATGATAATAATAATAGTTGAGTAGAATTGTGATGATACATACCTGCGAGGGGGAATCGGATATTTGAGTGAAGATGAGAGAGGATAAGAAATAGCAGATGATGCAGTGACAACACAACACGACCCTACTTTATTTGGAGCACTTTTGGGTCTTAACTCTTAAGAGATTAAAGTAAATGGTCAACTATAAAAGTCAATACATAGGTGAATGCCGGTCAAATGAGATGAGAGCAGGGAAGTATGAAAGTACAGATTGCATAGTAGTATCTTCTTCCCGAAATTATATGTTATAATATAACACCGTTTCAAAATTATTATCCACTTTCAAATCCTGACCAATCAGAAAATTTGTATGTGATAAACGTAAAAATTTAATTGGTTGAATAGTGTAATGATTGTACTTTTTTTGTGTATGGACAATAATTTTGAAACACAAGAATAACTAGTTTACTAGTACTACTATTTAAGATCTCACTGTTTCAGATTTTTAATTCGAAGTAATTACACTATTGCGTGACTTATAATTACTGATAAGAATAAGAATTAGTTCCAGATGATCTCATGTTTGGTGGTGATTAACAGATTATCCTATTTTTGATAACTTTTTGAAGCAGCAACAAATACAAATTGTTTATCATAACCTACGGGGTATTATTAGCAGCAATTTCTATAAAAATATTAAGCTGCAAAACAAGTTACTGAAATTGAGATAGAATTTTAGATGAATAAATAACGAATCATTTTCACCAAATTGCAAAAAATAGTTTCAACTTCTATAGGAAATAACTTTCTAAAACACAGTTTGTAATACTAAGAAGCTTCATATTTGAAGGTATAATCATAATTCCAGTTAACATTTCTAATCACACCATTATATTTCATAGCAATAACTTGATGTGCTTACATTCACCGAGTTCAGAAGATGTATTTTTGAAACAAACAACCACTTATGCATTCTACTATTCGCATTCACATTCGCTTCGAAAGCATGATACCATAAATACAATGTTGATCGTTGCGATGATATGACCCTAAGTTCCATAAAAAGTAATCTCTACTAAAAATAAAATGGGTAACAAAAAAATACATGCACAAAGTGCCACCAAAAGGATCCACAATAATTATATAAATAATTATATAAACAAGAACAAAAAAGAAATACAAGTCAAAGTCATTCTATATCCGAAGAAAAGATCTACCACTAGTTTCTATCCAAGGGTATTGAATGTTCAATGCGGATGTACGAGAACTCTAGTTTCTACCCAATGAACATAATCAAACACGACCGAACCACATTTCTTGGTACGTCATTACTCATCAAGAAGGCTGTGCTCTTACCCTCCTGCTTTCAATAGTGACCTTTTTCTTGGTATCAAAATCCATGACATCCAGATCAAACACGGTTCCCAAATACCCGTATAAGATTCTCTCTTTCTCCCCATTCTTCTTATCCAACTTCACAAAGTTGGGGTCTTTCTCATCATCTTTCCCTGGTCTGAACATGGACTGTACAGAAGCCCAAGACCTGCGCCCATGCTTCTGTTTCTCAAAGAAATCTGCAAGCCTCATGGCATCTTTCAGACCTGATTGGTCACCGGCAAACTTAACGGCGGTTGTGCCCATGTGACCTTCTCTCCCGTACATTGCCTTTGACTTTCCAGTGGTGAATCCAAAACCTGATGAGAAAAATAACACAAGATTCACATAAAGCCTTGTCAATAGCGCCCACCCAAACTACTTGATGAATCACTGATGCTTTAGATGCGAGATCATAGAACGATCGATCAATTTTAGACAATGACAACCAATAACAAAATAGCAAAGAGCATTTGCCATCACACATATAGCAGAGCTTATTAATTCAGATTACTACAGGTGGTAATTACTACCCATTTATTTTAGAATGGACCAAATTCAATTATGCTCTATATCTTACTTCAGTTATGGTTACTCCAAGTTGTTTTGCTAGTTTTAGAGTTTAATTGGTTCATTAGTATCATTGTTAGTATGTGGTTCAAAAGTGCATATCTGCCAAGCTTGACCCCCTGAGGCCTGTCTTGGGATTATGGTCTCTGTCTCGTATGGTAGGAATCTATTCTAGATTATTCTGTATTGAAATTTGCCAGAGGTACAGTCCTCCTTTAATGGAAATAAACACACACAAAAAAGAACTGGCCAACCAAAAGTAGGCTAAAAAAGAAATGAGTCAAACGGATAAAATCTTAATCAGTGCAGGGGCTTTATTTCAGAAACAAACTCGAAATAGGCACCCTTAGCGGAGAACTTCTTGTTAAGGAGCTAAAACTACGGTCAGACAAATAGTCCAGAGACCATATAAATTCCACATAAACTTAGGGACTATAGTTTTTGAAAGCAAATAATGTATCAATAGACAATCATATGCTCCAAAAATTGCAACACATTAATGTTCATATATTGTGATGCGGATGCCTTGTGAAAGCTATCCAGAAAAACATACTAGAACCCTTACATCAACCAACTTCCATAAGATTGCACATGGTCAACCTTTATAAGATGCAAAGCACACAATTTGTAACGTATATATCATTTCTAAACTAGGAGAACTCAATAATAAAGACTAGACATATGACCCTAGGAAATCAGTCTTAAATACCACAAATTATGCCTATATAGCATCACCCCAGAATGGCAGAATAACTAATATCAGACAAGCAGTTGCCCGCGCATAGCAGCGGGTGCTGGGGACGATCAAATTATATTTGTTTGTTTACCGTATATAAGATTGATTTGAAAGATAATGCCTTCCAAACATATTAATTAACTGATTGGAATCATTTTAATTAAATGAATAATTTCCAATTTTAAAGTTATTTTTGTTTATTATATGAGAGAGTCACTGAGTAAATGTTGTTTATGAGTGAGGGTTAGTTTAGTCATTTTGCATCTTTAAATTTGTAAGGTATCAAAAGTAAGGGGTAAACCCTTTATAAAGGATATAGATATAAAGGCACTTATGAAAATAAAGGGAGCAGATTCCAAAAATACAAGCTACTTTGCAAAACAATTTTGCTAATCAATGTTATACAGTACTAATGTAAACAAGCATGATTTATCCCTCACAAAGAGAAAGGTGGAGAAATACAAAAAAAAAAAAAAACATGTGCAAACATGTTTGTAAAAAAAAAAACTGCAGTACCACTAAAGAGAGTTAATCTAATTACGCAACTACCCTCATCTCATGCTAGCAATAGCAACTCAACTCATCTAGCTTTTACACTAGTAGTCTAGAGTTTAGTGACTTAACTTGATACTTATTTGTTAGAAATATAAGATCAGGATGAAAGTTATATGTTTGCCTTTGTAATTTTACTAGGATATCTTTACGGTTCCCCTATTGAACCGTTTTTTACCACATCCTACTCTATCTATCCCCTGACATGAGTATTATGACGCCCAGGTTTGCAAGCCCCATATTTTCCATGCCACATCTCTAGATACGAACCCTAGCGGCCTAGCCCTCCTAAAAGCATCACCATGCTACTTGCCCTCAGCAAAACTGCACTTGTCAACTAACAGGTCATGCACCCAACAGCCCAAGTGACAGCTAATTCGTGTAGTCATCATGTGTATATTTCTGATAATTAAAGTATTAAACATTGGCGTAAGTGTTACATGTCTCATGAACCTCTCATTCGAGTCAAATGGGTCACTGTGAGAAGAAGTAGCTAATCTTTTGATAAGCCTCCTAGAACAATGTAGGTTAGGTACATTATATGTCGTGTATCCTGATCTTATATTTTACACTACGTGATTTGAAATTTATGTCATAGATTCGATGCGTACGACATATGTCCCATATTCTGATAAAGGAACACAAAAATATGCAGAAAAGAACAGAACTTCCGGATATATAATCATTACTAAACATATATTTAAAGACTGCACAGATGGGAAGGTAACAAATGTCACGTTTTCAACACACTAAGCTACAGCTCATTATACCCCTATTATAATAACAGCAGTTAATAGCAACTACCGACTGAAAAGGATTATTAACTACAGAGCGAATTTACAATACCACCCTACAATAGGAGGGTTCGGTACATGCATAGTGCATGAAGCATAACACTCTACTGTACACATATTTTATATTACTGGAACTGATACTACCACAACAAAAGGAATAAATTACCAACAGATCCATGAGCGTGTACATACAAATCACAGGTAGCCATCTTGAACCGTTTACACATAAAAATGGATTCATTTAGGTTTAAATTTTATCCCAATTACTCCCAAACAGGCCAATTAAAACAATTAGCTAAAAGAAGACAAGTCAAACGGGTTACAAGTTGGTCAAAGTCTCTTTATTCAACCCAACATCCTCAAGTGTTTTATTTGAAGCTTAGATTGTTGTTGTGACAATATTGTAACTATGGATGATGAAATTATTGGTCAACCCAACCCATCATGATTCGACCTGTATCACACAATGACCCATTTTGACCCTTTAGACAAACATCCCGGCAAGTCCATCTTGCCACCTCTAGGCTCTAATGCAATGAATTAATTCGAACAATGCTTAAGACGACCTGTATTGCCCATTTGACAACCTTCCTGACCTGCCCATCATGCCACCTCTAATACAGTGGATATAGAAGAAATGCAAAGCAAAGGGAGACATATACCTCTAAGTTTCATGTCCATTGCTTTATTGCCTAAACCTTCCATACGTCCATCTCTACCCTTTCCCGTAGCCGTGTTGTGTATGATGACATGAGGTGGCCACAATATCAGGTCATCACGGTCGGCAGCAGCTTCTTCAGCAGATAAGCGCTGATATGTCCTGGAGTTATCTGGAGGCATCAAATAATTCCAGCCCATTAAAATGCACAATGCTTTGTGCAAACCCAAATGATCGGGAACTTGGTCAGACGTTGCTTTTTCTGGGTTGTATGTGTGCATGATAAGACTGTGCATATCTGGAAAATCTTTGGAGGACCTGTATTTGCATAAATGACTCATTCATCATTTTAAATTAATTGGAGCCTAAACATGTTAAGAGGTCCATAATAGAGAAGAAAATATATATATAGTATTTGATAGAAGCACAACTCCAAGAATCGCAAGGAAAAATAAACAGACTTTTTACATTATTAGATGTATCGGGCTTGTCCGAGTTACATATTGGCTAGAGCTGACGTGAGAATTTACAAAATCAAGAATTTGAAAGAAAGATGTGTCTAAGTCAAAATCAAGAATGGAACCTCCTCAATGAAAGATATATTGCTATAACATAAAGTTCCTTTCTCTCTAGAAAGGAACTTTATTGAGAACATAAAGTTCCTTTCTAGAACTAAACATAGATGGGATTGAACTTTCAGAATACACATTTGCGCGTAAGGAAAGGAACTGAAAAGCACGAATTTATAGGACCCTACAACGCAAGAAAATTGCAACTTAGAACCCAACTTTCAAGTCATTAGAGAATAGCATCTCCACAGCATATCAACACCCACACACAAAATACGAAGTGAAGCTAAACAAAACAAGGAAATTAAATAAAGAGAAAGCAAGAGGAACCAAATGAAGGGAAACATAAGCTGCGGGCATTCTTCTATGACCTCTATCTAATCCGCTAGGTAACTCCTCTATACATAAAACAAAAACACAAGCAGATTTTCATCCCTACAACTAGACTATATGAAACAGAAGTCACTGAGCAATTAGAATAATTTAATAATAAAAAAACACAAACAGATCTCTGCATCACTGCCATTCATACTAAATCATTTCAATGAAAATGCTAGAAGAACAAAATGAGAATGGTCAAAAATGCAGGTCATACATTATTGTGAACGAACCCTAATCCTAAAACTTCCCTGGATCCTAATCCCAATATTTAGAACAAACACACTTACAGCAACATAACCAGAATCAGCACAGCAACACACAAAGCGTGTGCACTACAACTCTTATCTGCTAGTGTGGCTAAAGAAGACCCTAGTTATAGAGACTGCACATGCTATAGATAATTTCACATTAAGATAGATTGAGACTTAAAGGGCCCAGTTCAAATTGAAAATAATAATTTTAAAAAAAATAAAATGAAAATCAAAGCTACAAAAGTCATGCTGTGATCAACAGCTTGTTCAAGAATTGAAGGAAAAACCAGAAAACTGGAACAAAGATTGCTAACGAGGGATAAACGGGAGGGTTGATGATAATGACCTATAGCCTTTAAAGTAGCTCCACCAGGGAAATGAGTGGAAAGCAGCTTTGATGGGATAATGATAAGACATACTGGTGGTGGGAAGAAGACTTTTGGGGGAATATGCAGGAATAATTTTTCAATCCACCCAATTTATTAATTACTTGTAGACTCTCGTAATAGGGTAATGAAGCCTCCCTTTATATCCAAACATAACCAATCATAGTTCCATTTCTCATTCGTGACCCATTAGAACCTTTGACCAAGCAACAAGTAATTATGAAAGAATCCCTTCAAATCAAAAACAGTATATAACAGCTGGCAGCAAGCAATAATTACTACTTTGTGCTTCAGGAGACCTGAGCTTGTTTCAGAGTCACTGAATTTTCACAAAATGGCATAATAGGCCAACAATATAAGCCACTCTCATTGTAAAAGTATGAAAGTCGCTTAAACTTAACAAACTTGATCATCATCAGCATGTTAATTGCTCTATTAGAAATCCACCAAGTACCCAGTAACTCTGCAGATGGCAGAAAGACACCCAATAACCATGTGGTAGGGGAAGAGTAGGTGGTACCAGTCAAGTAGTATTTTCCCGCAAAAAATAGAATATTGCATTGAAATAGGATCAACCTACAGAAGAGTTGCAAGATGCAAACCCATTGAAGTTACATGCTAATCATATCAAAAATGGATAAAATTAGTGGAAAACTTGACAGAACGACCTGCCAATAGATGATAAACACAAAACCCACAAGCTTCAATCACAAGACAACCAACTTCATCTGTCAACCAAGAAAAATGTAGTTGCAGCTTCCAAAGAGTTTCACTAGCCAAAAACTTGGACAGTGGTTTCACAATAATGTGAAGAGTCTCAAACAAGGAAGTCGTAGGTTATGTGTGAGAAGAACTACGATTGCTGTTACTAAACCTAGAAGAGAAGGTTTAAACTTTAAAGTAGAACGCCCTCTGGTCCTCCAGCACATAGCGGCGGCCGGAGGCAAATGTAAAGGAAGGGAAAGTAGATCTAGGGTCTACAGCGACTTTAAAGCGAGGTAAAGTTAGGATTTTTTATCTACTCAAGATCTATGCAATTAAGGGGTCTTTACAATCTCTTAACGCTACTCATCACTCTTAGACATGTCACCAGTTACCCGTATAACAAGTATATAAACATGGATGGACCTCATCAGACACAGATTGAATAAGATGCAAACAGAATGAGGCATTATAGGACTAAAACAATATATATACTTATCAGTTAAAGTAAGACGAAGTACAAACTTTGGTCTGCTTTCGAGAGGCAGCCGTCTCTCCCACTGATGCTCAAATTCAGCCACGATTTAACAGCAAAAACAAGCATACCGTGAGCTAAAACCGATAACCAAGTGGTAGTAAAGATGGCTATATAATAAGCAGAAATGTTCCAAGAGACTAAAAAATAAGGCAGTGGTGTCCATATCCAAACCTACTTAGCAACTTGGCGAGGTAAAATAAAAGCCAAATAATTCCGGCTATCATGTAAGATAACTACACTGTGAAAAACAAAAACAACAACCACATCTAAAATGCACCAATAGCCATAGAATTAAAAATGCAGTAATTTCTACAATGTGAGCATAAACAATTAGTTAATGATTCATCCAAGCCATATAATCAGAAAGTACGATTAAAATAATGAATACAGAAACTTCAGCCTACCATTGATCTCATGTGATTGCCACCCTTACCTTTTCCTAGTCGTAAATGAAAGAGCTACTACAAAAAACCCGTGAGAAACTATGTCAATAAATGTAAATTAGAGGATCCACAATGAGATCAGATTGTTCAGAGAACAAAAGAATGAACGTAGTAAGTACGCAGCATGAAGACAGGTTTTCCCTAAATCAAAAGATTGTAATATTACATATACCGCCAGAACAGAAACATATATATAAACAATTATGATATTATGTCTAGCCCTACTCACCAACCTAGAGCATAACAGTTAAACAAACATGCCTAAAATAAAGGATAAATTCAAGCTGCATAAAAGTGCTACAGTACTAGCTAGTGTATCATAAACAAAAAAGACAACTGAAACTCTAAACATAAGTCATCTATAAGATTGTGACTATAACGGTACATTTACAATCACATTCTTCATTTATATCACCATCAATCAATCCGAGTCAACCCTATTTCAAATTAAGATTAAAGCATTAATGCCTAAAGGCAAGTGTATATGGCATGAAACGAATAGCTAGAAAAGTCCTGGAAGCAGAATATATGCACATATACCAAACAAACATAGATACATATAATGTGTATATCGAATTCAATCCAAACCTGCCACAAGCAAGACACTGAAGAGAAGCCTGTTTACCATCAGCCAAAAATTTCTTCTTTTGATTTGCATTCTCATTAACCAATCTAATATAATTCAAAAATGCATTTTTCAACTTCTCTTGATCAACTTCATCATACTTGCTCCCCCTCATTTCGTTTCTACTGCTACTCGAACCCGCCCCCACATTCGTATTCCCATACTGCAAAAGTTGTTGCCTTTGTCTAGCAAATTCATCACTAAGATCTCTTTCGTCACCTAATTTCCGCTTGCGCGAACCGTCAACACCTAGTGGGTTCCTATAATCTTGATTCTGTTGTCTGTAATGATCATCTGTACCACCTGGAACCGGACGACCGGGTGGGAATTGTCTATCAAAACCTACCCATGATTCGGGACCCGGAGGGCGAATCGGAGCACGGGGGATCTGCGGGGGAAAATCTTGGTAATCAGGTGGTAAAGCGAAGTAGGATCTTCCACTGCCGTCTGCGAAAACGATTGTTCGACGATCGAGCATGTGGAATCCATACGCTGGTGGTGGCGGTGGTGGTAACGGAGGTAGTGGTGGTGCGAAGTTTTCAGGAATTGAATTAGGGTTAGGGTTAGGATTGGGTTTGGGGGATGGTTTGTGTTTGGGAGCAGGAGATGGTTTTGAGTTTGAGGGTGAGGGTTTAGGAGGGTTAGGGTTTTTATTGGTGGTGGATTGGCGGTGAGGTTTATTGTTACGGTGGTGAGAGGCGGAGGAAGAAGATGAGGCCTTATTACCGCCTCCGGCCATCTGTTTGTGAATCGGATTGTAAGTGGCAATCACTAACCACCGTTATCTGCTTATAAATAAAACTCGGGTGTTTTCTATTTATAAAACGCTAATAACGAGCTTATTACATAAGCGACTGTAATTATATATCAGTAGCTAAATATACTCTTCATTTTTACGTAAGTTTAATAAAGTGCTAATGAACTTAAAAATTCATTAGAATCGATAACGAGAGCCAAGAGGTGTTCATCGGTCCGTTACGGTTTTCTTGATGTATTCGGTTTTAAAATTTTTGGGAGCATAACTAAAAATTGAATTCAAATTGAAAACTAAGCCGAAACCGAATCGAAAATCAAATTTGAATTTAGTTCGGTTTCGGTATACATAAAAAACCATTTTTTTTTCCTAATTTTTTCAAAAAAAACCTTCAACATACGAACCTAAAAAATATGCATGATTATACGATATAAATCATATATATCTAACTATTAATAATTGTTATGTCTTAACAAAATTCAAGTTTAAAAAACGTAAAACTATCAATGTAAAAGGGGTGTTCATTAATTGGTATGAACCGAAAACCACCAAATTCAAATAGGTTTGATTTAATTGGTTTGAGATTATTTGGATTTGGTTTGGTTATTTGTTTTCAACCGATATTAGAACTGGTTTTTGGTTCGGATTTAGATTAGATAATTTCAATTTGAGGCCCACCCAAAAATCCGATATAGTAACAGTAAGCTTTTTATATATCGGATGATGTTAACAATCTATCACACACATCTTATTTCATGAAAATTTTCCTTTCTCGTTTTATTTATCAACTTATATCCATTATTATAGTTCATTAAAAATTTGAAGCTAAAGCACATTTTTTATTCAATCATAGTCGGTAACACCATAAATTTAACTAAACACAACCTTTATGTCTAAAATACTTATTAAGCATTTGCACCTTTTTCTTAAACTTGTCAAAGGGGATATGAGAAATACCCGACATAACCTCCAATTAATTTAGCATAAGTCAACTTTCATTAACTTTATAAATGTTAGTCAACTTTCACAACATATAAACTACTTCGTATTTTGTAAAACCAGTCACTAATTAGCAATAACATTTATAATAAATCAACATATAATATAGAAATTATATGTAAAATCAATTAGCCCCTTCAATCATATGATAATTGATTAATGTATTGTATCTAAATCAAATTATTTTGACACTACATATATATATTTAACAAGCAAAATTTTTAATTTGAATCAAACACAAAAAAGTTAAATAACCTACCGAACATTTTTTAAATATAAAACATCATCCTGCTGCTGTGGGCGGA
The DNA here is from genome assembly GCA_963422505.1 of Pseudognaphalium luteoalbum. Classification (NCBI taxonomy): domain Eukaryota; kingdom Viridiplantae; phylum Streptophyta; class Magnoliopsida; order Asterales; family Asteraceae; genus Pseudognaphalium; species Pseudognaphalium luteoalbum. The sequence goes on from OY730194.1 coordinate 122,840,970, forward strand.
CACGCTGCTAGTATATATAAATATAAAAATTTAGCTATATATGATTTTGATATTTTTCCATTTTATACGCCTCAAATTTTTCACAGAAACATATTAGATCCCTCTTATCTCTACACAATCCACTCGGATGGCTACAGTAACCCATCTCCGTTTCAAAACTCCGGCCACCCTCCACCGCTCATTTCCGGCTCACTTCCTCTCTTCCACCGCCGTATTCACTCTGGTTTCACCTTCCTCCAGCCCCTGTTTTACTGTTTCTTGCAACAGCAACATGCAATCCGTAAGTTTCATCACTTCACCATTCAAGTTTTCATTTTTTTTAGTTGCATTTAGTATGAATGCACATTGATAGTATGTGAATCTGACTTTGCTCAATTTACAGAAACTGGGTATATAGTAGTAGTCTGATTTCGCAGACTCGTAGGCGAAATGTAGTGTTTATAATGTTAAAACGTGATTTACAAGTGCTAGAACGTTAAATGGGAGGCCCAATTATGTTAATCACAAGTAATTTCCCTAAAATGGGTTACTGAAGGCTGACCAAATTGTTGATCTCAAATTTGAGTTGAACCATGATTGATGAGATATTGATATTGTTAAATATTTGTGGGGGTCATATAAACATTTTTGCATTCCCTATTTCCATGTACTAGTTATCGTTTCCCCTGAGTAGATGATTTGATCGTTTTTCGCTTTAGAGTATTTGTCAAATACGATATGAGTAACGCAGACATACACTGTAAAAATATGGCACCCTAACAACGAATTCCAAGGTGGAGATTAGTTGAGATAAAATGCAAGTGCAACAACTACATTACTCTAATAGTTATTGTTACACACCACTCTTACGGCATTTTTATATTATTTTCAAGATATGTATTTCAAGTCCTTTTTGGAATTAAAAGTAAGTTTGTATGAAGCATCATTACTTTATGACTTGTTATTATAGTTGTATTGTCTGACTTCAACATACTAATATAGTGAAAAAAATAAACCCATCGTGTTGTGTGAAGTAGTATATCAATATGGAAAAAGGAATGTCAATATTGTGTAGATTCATATTGTATAAATATGAACCAAGCTGTTTTGCTGTGTCTTCCATTGTGATTCGGAATAATAATAATACAACCTTAATATGTTGATTGAAATATAATCTATGATAGTATACACACTTCAATCAACCTTCATTATTCTCCATTCTTCTAATATATAATCAGACTAAAGCTTTTGCAGTTCCGAGGAGGAGTATGATGGCTTTGATTCTTTCTAGTTGCATATTGTCACAAACTGGAGAAAGCATTGCATTTGCTCAACCATCTGTAGAGTTCAGGGAGTTTATAGATACTTTTGATGGGTATTCATTCAATTATCCTAAAAATTGGATTCAAGTTCGTGGTGCCAATGCTGATATTTTCTTCAGAGACCCTTTTATTCTTGATGAGAATCTTTCAGTTGAGGTATCTTCGCCTTCATCATCGAAATACAAAAGTGTTGAAGATTTGGGTCCACCAGAAGAAGCAGGGAAAGCGGTCCTCAGACAGTATTTGACTGAATTCATGTCTACTAGACTTGGTGTAAAACGTGAATCAAGTATTCTCTCTACGTCTTCTAGGATTGCTGATGACGGGAAGATGTATTACCAAATTGAAGTAAGATTCTAATAATAATTTAAGTCTTGTGAATTTTGAATGTTAATTTGCAGTTTCATCTAATCATGTCTACATCTGTTAATAGATACAAATGTAATTTGTAAATATATATGGGTCAAATAGTCTAAAAGTCATTCAAAGCATACCTGAGTGTTTACAACCTCTCAAATTGAATTATTCAACAATTTGGATCTTTTCAAATGATGGTCATTGTAACCATATTTTATAAGATGTTTTTATATCGAGATATACCCAACTTGTTTGGATCGGTACGGGTCAGATTGACCTAGACAACTGGCCAATTTTAGGCGTTTATACTTTATAGATAAAATACTGTGCTATATATGATTACAAAATGTTACTATATAACTTTCATTGTATTTTTTTATTAAAGCACTCTAGGAGATTGTATGAGTTACTAGGTGACTTGTGATTTGAACCCATTTCACTAAACCTTGTTTTTATCCATATGACCGTCAGAGAAACATAGCTCGAATTGGTCCATTCATAAGTATATTTGTCAATATGCAGCCTCTAGGTTTAACCTTAACAGTTGGTTTCCTAGAAATTGATGTGACGAATCAGATGCACTTCCAAATGAGACAATTGAAAAGTACTACAGGACATTTCAGCTAATAATTTGTTTGGTTGACGACTTGCAGGTGAACATAAAGTCATTTGCTAGCAACAATGAATTGGCTGTTATGCCAGAAAACAGAGTAGTGCGTATGGAATGGAATAGGCGGTACCTTTCCGTTCTTGGAGTTGAGAACAACCAGTTATACGAGTTGAGACTACAAGTACCTGAAAATGTATTTGTGGAGGAAGAGAATGATCTTCGTAAAGTCATGGATTCCTTTAGGGTTAACAAGTTATCTGCTTGATGACATTTTTAAAGTTTCATCCCTTATTTTGTAATACTGGTGTGGATATTCTCTGTTGAGTTTTAAATTTTCTGATCATACGAAAACTGTATCCTATTGTAGCTTTGAGTTGTATAATATGAAGGGAAAAAACCAAAAAGTAATAATCTTGATTGGCATACAATGTACCTTTTTATTTATACAACTTTGAATTTGACATTGTACATTCAATTTAAGAAATATAAGATTCCTTACCGACTGTGGGCGTTGTTTTAAATTTTATCAAGTAATAGAGCTTCAAAGGTGAAGTGACCTGACCTTCTAACGTCACAAAGGATTAAATGAAATTTATAACACATCCATAAATTTTGGTACAAAAAGCAGGAACTTCTAATTTCTAAATGATGACGTCTACATATATTAGAATTAACATGGGATTTGCTCAAGCTTTCATAGACGTGGGAATGCAGTTAACAAGTCTAATTTGGTATGATTCAAAGCAATTAAATGAATTATTAATCTCAAAACAAACAAGAACAAGTTTAAGTTTCGACTGATTATATCTAACACTGCTATCACATTCAAGTTGCTTTCATATACGGTATATCACGTACAATAACAAACCAAGGTCTGTCTGTATCAAAATCAGACAACGCTGAATGCAGACTGCAAAGTTGATGAAAACCGGTTTGCAATGGTCTGGGAGGCAAATTGTTGAATCTGCTTCTTTGCATCTGAATCAACAGAATCCAAAATATCAAGTCAAAACCATACGACATAAACCATAAAATATAGTCGTGACTCTACATGAAAAGTTAACACAACAACAAAATAAAGTTGACATTATATTATCCATAAATCTATATTCTTTTTCTTTCTTTGCACTTGTTAAAAAGCACCTATTGTCCAATAACTGGGAACATGCAAAACACCCCACTTAAACATAAACTAGAGGTGGCAAAGGGTGTGTGTGTGTGGGTGGGTGGGGTTGGATCAGGTAATAAGTAAAAGTGGTTTCGGGTCAAATCGCGCAACTTTTACTAAGGGTCAGCCAGTCAGGTTGGGAATTTGGGATAGAAACACTTTCTATCTCCTTAAATGATGTGATTGAAAAACATATACCAAATGAGCCCATTCATGTAAAGTCCGAATGGGTATAACACAAAACATTACATAAGTTACAAAAATCGTAGCACACATTCAACGGAACATCTAATTATATCAAAAAGAATTATAAATACCTTTGCGGCATTTTGTAAAGCCCACAATATTCGCAATGCTGAGGGTCAAGCAAACTCCCACAACTAGAAGATAATCAGCTTGGAACCTTATCAAAGAGAATATCCCAAAGAAGATCCATACAACCGCCTGCACAAAGACAACAATGGCTTAGATGCACTCATCATGTTTTTCAACCTTCTATTTTGTGTTCGGGGAAGGAAGCACTCATCACAAAATTATTACAACTTATGTTCCAAAATCACTGACAGCAAGCATGTCCAAAAGAAATTCATCAAGATGTCATTCTCACTATGATCTATTTAAGCTCGCTATCAAACTTTCTATATTACATTGACCGTGCTATGCTAATGTTGCATTTCAATTCAAAATTCTACTTACAGTCAAGTAAAGAGTCCACCAGAACAGCCACGAATCCTTTTTGTTCATTCGAGCCAATGACTGTAAAAGAAGGACATGATATATGAGACACGAGACACTGGTACTATAGAGCCACTTATAAAGATAGTATTTGGTGTTAGATTAACAAAATGAAAAAGAAAGACAGAAAAGATAGAGTAACTACCCACCTCTTGGTCAAGACATTCAAATTTCCACACACTCTCGCCATTGTCATCGATTTCATTCCACCACCTCAAACCGACTAAGATTCGACCGCTGACATTTTTCACTACCCAGAAATCGAGAGCGGCCAGAAGAACAGTCACCACAAAAATTATGACAAAACTATCAAAAAACAGAGCGGATAGTATATAAAACGCCAAAGCTCCAGCCTGCGATACCATAAAAGAAACATATTAAAAATGAAATGTAGAAAGAAGGGTATAGAATGAAAGAAATCATATAGACTAGACCTTAAAGAGCACGTGAAAGAAGCATATCCTTGGGTTTGCATAGTTTTCTCCTTGAGGCTGAGCACAAGAAAACAATGAGTACATCTCTATAACATAAATTATAGTGTTCCACATTTATAATACATAGTGCAAAATAAGATCTTTTGTAAAAAACCTACAAATCTTAAGCTGAGGCCTTTCAGATTTTTACTACTTGCAAATGTATTTTCACGCTTACTCGTCAGCTTACACAAATTGATGCAGAATTATTTTAAGATCCTAAAAATAAAACCCAAATACTAAAGCTTGAGTATATGGCGTGTTACGATTCACATTCGAATTCCTTATTCACTCTTCACCTTTTCTTTCTTTCTTTCTAGAATATGATGCACGACTCATTCTCAGTTGCTAAAGGTCACTAATAAGCTCAAAGCAGCAACTTAACAATTGTATAACATCACAATGCGATAATATACAATTTATCATCAATCTCCCATTATAATAAGTAATGCCACCAATTACAAAGCATATATAGTAGAAACTAGAAAGTACAATCACTGGCCTCTAAGTATATGACAAACCAAAACAAACTCACTAATTATGGTTTATTAACGATGTCAATAATCAAACATAATCATGAGTAACAACATAATAGTCATGAATACATGATCCATTATAATTCACACTCTCAGCTAAACCAAATCAGTAATACGGCTCTACCAAACACCGATTCTCACAAACTTATCAGTTGTTTCCGACACCAATACTGCCTAATAAAAGATCTAGGGCCAAACAGATTGACATAACAACAGTAAAGAAAACTACATTTTATTATTTCAACAACTTAGTTGATGCAAAAACTTATGAATCGGATGCTGAATCAACACGTTATAGAAAAAATGTAAACATACATTAGCCCTAGCAATTTTGGATCTAACTAACAGATAATAACAATGATATTAGTACATGATTCTAAAAGAAATTAGATAGAGATTGTGAAATCAAACCGGATTCAGATCCATGATAACGAAGAATCAGCCTTCGATCCTCAACAATTTCGCCGGATTTTAAACGCGTGTTTCACTACGCTGATGAAAGAAATAAGGTTTTGGGGATGAAATTCGGGGGTCGCGGATCTAGTTTTCGGATTTTTCAGAAGAGCGACTTAAGTTTTATTATTTACATGTATAGCCCTTGATTGTGTTTTAAGTTTTGTTCAATACGGGTTATCGTATATATATATTGTTTAGTGGATAGTAAATTCACAACCAATTTTGATGAATTTATCAAAACATGTAATTTTTAATTTTGCTGAATTTATCATTGCACATATATATGAAAATATGATAGGTGAAGTAAAACTTTTAGGTTAGATGAATATTTACATATTTAGTTCTTACTTTTTTTTAATGTAATCTACATAATAATCAATCCCTCCATTATACATTGTTACATTATACATTGTTGCACGTAATAATTCTTACATGCAATTTATTGCACGAACTTATTTTCCTTCATATTTTATGTTATTATTTATTATATAATGAAAAATGAAATAAAAATAACAAAAACAAGATAAAAAATGGGTTGAAATGTGTTTGATCAATAATATTGTATTCGTTACAAATGCTTGTCAAATTTTTTTTTTGGAAAGTAGTAGACCATATAATACCATTACCAATAAAAAAATACAAGCAGTCTAAACAATACAAAAAACCCACGACAAGCAACTAACGCCCCAACACTCGCAAGAAGTAAGCTTGGAGATAAGCAAAACACTACAAGACAACAACTAAAACAACAAGAGTCTACAAGATGACAAAAACAAAACTAAGACCCACTTCTAGTATTACACAACAAAATGCTTGTCAGATTGATCATGGCATGATCAATTATACAACTCTTGGTTAGAAATGTATGCATTATAAAACATACATAAAATCTAAGAAGAATGACGTAGATAAAGGGTCTCTTATAAAAAGGAAAAAAATGGTAAACAATACTTGATTACTTTAATGGTTATTGATGATGATTTAACTAATTTGTAAATTAAATAGAACTTATAGATAATGACATTTACAATCTTTTACCCAAATTCCATTTAACGAGAGTTTATTGGTCGAAAACTTATTTCTTAAAACAAATAATAATAATTAAAAACTCAAGTTTGATGAATTCATTAAGAACGTGATATAGTATTCTCCCGACAAGAATTAAACAATGTTCTCGCTCTCAATTCAATTTGCAATAACAATAGAAATAAGGTTTGAAATTGTGCAAGGTCAATGTTTTTTCTAGTTGTATGAATGAGCTAAATATTTTATTTGATTTGAGATCTTTTGCGGAAACAATTAAAATAGTTTTGTTGGTGTTGTTAGGGGTCTAAAAAATAGCACAATGATTCTAATAAATAATGTGAACTCTCTTTTCACCTCATCGTCAAATCTCCAAACAACTCTTTTCACCTCATCGTCAAATCTCCAAACAAACTGAGTGCTTGGGAAGCTTATTTTGTTGCTTTATTTTGTTATTTGATTATTGTTACGCAATACACTTAATATTTAGTGTTTGTGCAAACTTATTTAATTAGCTTATTTGTTTATATGTTAGGGAGATTTCATAACTTCAAAGTAAGTTACAAATTTTGAACTTATTTACTTGTAATCAATATGCAATAGCTTCCAAACTCCACCAAAATGTTCATTTCACTATGTGTTTTTGAAGCTTTTCAAATACATCGTTTTATAATTTTGTTCCTTACTTCCTTGTAATTCTTTTTGTATCTTCTAATTTGTATTAATAAACGAGGAAACATTAGCTAGAAAAGACAATGAAATATAAAAATGATGCTTGTGTTAACACGTTTATTAATATTAATGTTTGAATTTTTACATTTCAATGCATGAAATATGTAACACTGCATTCTTGAGTTTTAGCCTAGTGGAAAGGAAATGAAATCAAATGATTTTAAATTAATTGGCCATTCTCGAGTTCCTTTGTTAAGTGGAAAGGAAAAGAGTGGAATGAATTAGGATGGACTATACATGAGTTTTTTATTAATAATACTTTTCGCCCATATTTGAGCGGATTGGAACAGAAAAGATTATATATTCACAATCTCATGTTTAACCCTACGCAGACAATATAAACTTCAACATGCTAAATCTTCTCACTCCTCCAATTCTACTCCAATAACGTTTCAATAGCTACTCGTGATTAATGTATAACGACTATATTAAAGCTAATATATTATATTTTATTTTGATTATTATCACGTAGGCTTTTTTAGATTTGCAAATGGTTTATTTGTTTGTTTATAATACCGTAAATCCCTATTGGTAATAAATTACCAGCTACTACTTTTTTTTAATTTATCGTTTTCGAAGACATCCGATCCGTAGCATTCATTAATTACTATGAGGTCTAATATTGATTTGTATTTTCTTAGTTCACAAATTTAAAGTAAAATATATAATTATTTTTCATCACTTTCTTTTCTTTTTCTTTCAACTCGATTCGAGAATACATATGTAATAATATCTTATATTACATTTTGTTCAGTTCCTTTTTCTTCTATTATTTTCCATCACATTCTTTTCCATTATAAAAAATTTTCGAGAATACATGTAAAAGTTGATGTATAAAACTAAAGGGTGTATTTTATTCCTTTAAAAAGGATAAGTGTAGTATAAGTGGTGATGTAATATAAAAATGACTAATTTGTTTACTTTTAAACGAGAAACCGCCCTTTCAAAGAAGTGTTACCATCCACTTTCCCCTTCATTTTCAATTTTTTATTTTTAGTCGTCGCACCATCGCACCTTCTTCAATTCATATCTCCAAAATTAGGTTTCCATTTCAATTTAAATTTCCCCAAATCAAAATTCACATCATAAAATTAAAAATCCACCACTCAAATCCATGTCATCATCTACCTTTCCAATCACCGCAAACCCTACCGGTGCTTCATTACGCAGACCAACCGAGAACAAAACCGGTAGCGACGGAGTCGATGCATCTCCGGCCAGCGCCGGCGATACCACCAGAGGAAAAGATCCCACCCGTTCAATTAAACCAGGTACTGAAGCAACTGTTGTAGAAAGATCTAGAGATACTGCTCAGAAAGGTACTAATCAGTTACCTACAAATTCAACTACTACTACAACTACTAAAATACGTAAACGAACTGTTGCAAAAAAGGTTACATCCAAACCGGCATGGAAAACTGCTGTGAGTGTGATTGTTAAAAATTTAGGTATTTTGGTTATATTGTTGCTGTTAGCTCAAATGATTCGTAGATTAGCGTTTAATCAAGGGACCGGTTTCGAAACGGTTTTGAATCCTGGTTTGGCTAATTCGGATTATGAAAGACGGATTGCGGAAGTGGAGAAGTTTTTGAAAACGACTACCAAAATGATGCAAGTTCAGGTTGAAGTTGTGGACAGGAAGATTGAGAATGGGATTGCTGGCTTGAAAAGTGAGTTAAGTAGGCGAATTGACAATGATCGTGTTGAGTTTTCTAGTAAAGTTAGCGAGTTAGATGGGAGGGTTGACAGTGTGGAGAAATTGCTGAGTGGAAACGAGTGGTTATCGAGAGATGAGTTTGATAAGTTTGTGGAGGAATTCTTGGGGAAGAAAAAGGGTGTTGATGGTGAGATGAAGTTGGACCAGATTAGGGCTTTCGCTAAGGAAATTGTTGAAAAAGAAATTGGGAAACATGCTGCTGATGGACTTGGTAGGGTTGATTATGCAGTGGCAACGGGTGGTGCGTCAGTTTTGAAACATTCTGAAGCGTTTATTGGTGCGAGTAGGATTAGTAGTTGGGTGACTGGAAATGTGAGAAGTGATGCTGTGAAGATGTTGCAACCGAGTTTTGGTCAGCCTGGTGAATGTTTTCCGTTGAAAGGAGATAATGGATTTGTTGAGATTAAGCTTAGAAATGCCATTGTTCCCGAGGCTATAACCCTCGAACATGTTTCCAAGGTATGTTTTTTCTACAAGCTAGTAAACCTTTTATTATAGCTTCTTAACTGCTTGTATTTCCGGTTTGTTTGTGGATAGCTGTTAAGTAATCCGTGTAGACTGTGAGTTGGCTAATGCATTGTGCTGTTCAACTTAACATTGTATGCCTTAACTCTTAGATAAATGTCAGTCTTAAGGAGTGTAGTTCTTAATAAGGTAGTTCTTTAGTATAATTTCTAAATAGGGTTTGGAGTAGTAGATTATAGTATGCTTATTGTCATTGTCTAAGAATGGAATGATTGGACATCATAGGAGAGTTGGCTTACATTTTGAAATTTGAGCATTATGTGGGAGAGCTGGCCTTTTTTCACAGTCTTCTATTATTGCATAATATATAGCTGGTTCTTGTCAGTACATGCTTTTGGTATATGATAATTGAACCAAACTAAAAAACAACTTGCAAATGAAGGTTTTTATTCTTAGAATGAACTGAAGTTCCAGCCAATCTTTTCCGTGTGCTTGTATTCTGATAGTTAAGACCTTTGAAATTCTATACTTAGACAAAAGTCAAGATCTTGATTAATAATAATATATTATAGTTCTATAATCATCTTCATCAAGAATGTTTCAGAAATTGAATTGTTTTCGGGTTGACCTGACATGAGCTGAGCTGTAATAATTGCATGTTTTATCCGCTTCCAAACTAACTTACCTGCCCCAATCTTATTGCTATTCCTACTTATGAAGACAGCAAGCACTGTGATCAATCAAATACTTGTTGTAATGCTAATTGTACCATAAAGTTTAAAGAATGTGGATATCCTCCCTCAGTGCTCATGCTCTCTAAACACTACTTTGACTTTTTATTGTTTCATTTTTACTTTGAACAGAGTGTGGCATTTGATAGATCGAGTGCTCCCAAGGACTGTAAAGTGTTGGGATGGTTGCGAAACGAAGAAGATATACAGAAGGAGCATCTGTTGACAGAGTTCACATACGACCTTGAAAAGAGTAGTGCCCAAACCTTTGATGTGCTGGATACAAAAGTCTCAAACCCAACCATTATCGATACGATCCGGCTAGAATTCATGTCCAATCATGGTAGCCCCACACATACGTGCATATATCGTGTGAGGGTCCATGGTCATGATGCCAATGTTTAGTAACCAATCTTTCTGTTTGTTCTTTATTTATGCAGTCTCTTTACCTTTTGAGGTTCAACAGTGGTGTCTATGTAAACTCATTTTGTCGTTCCACGATCTTTTTGTTGTTTGAAGCTTTTTGAACAGATGGTAACTGAGTGGCTAGGTTAGTTGTTATCGCCTGATTTAATTCGTATATTATATTTCGTTATTATTGGTTATATGTTGCTGCTGGTATCTCACTTTAGAATCTTGTGATGTTAAGGATGGTTGACATATACTATCATAACTAACATATTTGCATCACGTTCATGGTTAACAAGTTCTCAAAAGTGGGATTGACTATTTTTTTTTATATATTATTATTATTATTATTATACAACCACTACTACCACTACTACTCCGTATTATTTTTTGGGGGAATAACAACAAATATATTGAAGAACTCTTTATCAACAAAGTTGAAGAAGGATGTGGATACACATGAACCTAAAATACATTGAACTAACCAATTGATCAAACTAGTGATAAATCAATAAGAATCTAGCGACAAGACAATCCAAAGAGCAAACGGTAACTTGAGAACCATGATGACCACTTGAACCTCCTTTCCAAGCATGTAAACAAAAATCCTGAAAACCACCCCAAAGAAGCTCAAGCCTTTGCATTTCTTGTTGGCACCAAGCTCATTTGAACAAGCCAAGAATTGAAGAAAATGGAAACCTATTTTTTCGAGAGTGCTTCCCGATGCTTTATTATGTACAACAATTGAGATTGAACCATAAATTACAAACTTATGTGTTAGCCGAAGAATTTTTTTCAATCTCTTACATTTTGCATGAACTTGTGAAAGCTCATCGAATGATCTTTGGTTTACTTCATATTAATTAGTTTTCCGATGAGATGACGCAGTTTATTGTTGTTGGTAAAGTTTACTACATTTATTGCCACCTAATTCAAGAATAGTTAGCTATTTTGTTCAAAATGAACTTGTAACAATCGCTTAAGGTTCAAGGCAAATTGTTATATTAAATGTGATATAGATTAGATAAAAGCATTAAGAAATGTAATTTGAAGAGTAAATAATATTTGTAGAAGATTTATTAACATCACGTAAGGGATTAAATTAAATTATGATCAAACTATAAGTTGGAATGTTAAAACGTAAAAAAAAAAGAAGTGTTAAAATGAATTTTTTTTGAAAGTTTTGCTATTAAGTTTTGGTCAAACTATAAGTTGGAATGTTAAAACGTTAAAAAAAAATTAAAGTGTTAAAACGAAAAAAAGTTGAAAGTTTGAGTATTAAATCATTATTAATCCTTTAAATTTTTTAAAGGGTGTAATTAAAGGGGTAAAATAGTCTTATCGAGTTGTTCCGGCGAACAAGCCCTTTTAGAAATTGAGAGTTGAAACACGTCTCATTGTCTGAATGAATCAGAAAGAAATCTCAGTAGAGAAGAAGAAGAAGATGGATAAAACAATGAAAGTATACGTAATTTTAGGGTTTCTATTCCTTTCTACTTTCACCGCCCATGTATCGGCGCTTTCCGTCACCGTCAACGACGTTGAATGTGTATACGAATATGTTTTATATGAAGGCGATACGGTTTCAGGCAATTTCGTTGTCGTCGATCATGATATTTTTTGGAGCTCCGATCATCCCGGCATCGATTTTATTGTGAGTTTTAAGATCTTCAATTTTGATTAATTGGATTTGATTTTACCTAATTGTTCAATTCTAGGTTTAGCTGATTAGATTTGTGATTTTATGTGACAATTTTGTAGATGTGAAATGAAATTTAGGGTTTTATCTATTGATCTGCTTTGGTAGGTGTTTCTTGATCAATAGTTCTACAATTTTCTATTATTCTTTGTTCTGTTTCCTATATATGTTGTTTCTAAAGTCAAAATTGGATCTTTATGAAAATATTCAGGTATACAAGGTTTTTAAAGGTTTTGAAGTTGTTTTTTAAATAAATGAGTCAATTTGAAATTTGAAGAAGTTCGTACATTGATCTTTCTCTAGGGTGAATATTTAGTTCTAGACACATTTTGTTGAGTTGTAAAGTTCATAAGGAAATTAATGGCAGCACATTCACCTTGATTGTGTATGTATTTGTTTGCTTGATAATACGATGTTGGCCATAAACGCTATTCAGACATGGTTCATGCAACTTCAGCATGCTGATATGATACTTTAGAAGCATGAAGCTAGAAGAGTAGAGTATTACTGTAGCCTTCTAGACTTCCTCCATCTGGAAAATATTATGGACGAACTCCAAGAGATCACTCTCAAGAAATATGAAAACTGTATCAAAGGAAAATTTTTAGGACTGATGAGACAGTAACAACTAACAAGCGTGATTGATTCTAGAAAAGAAAGATAAAACACTGTCATGGTTGATCAGTAATATGATATTCAGGACTAATGAGACCGTAGTGACTATTGCTATGCTCTGTGTTTTACATGTACTTTAGCTGTAGGCTTTGTAATAACCTTTCATCGGAATGATAATTCTAGCCTTGGGGTGTTGAGCTTTGGGTTTGTTTCAGGTGTCATCTCCCGGAGGGAATGTAGTGCAAACAATGAAAGGAACATCTGGGGAAAAATTCGAGTTTAAGGCTCCACGAAGTGGGATGTACCAGTTCTGCTTTCATAATCCTTACTCGACTCCTGAGACCGTCTCTTTTTACATACATGTTGGCCATATTCCCAACGAGCATGATCTAGCCAAAGATGGTTTGTAGAATAGTTCTTTTTCAGTACACTTACTATAATATTTTTTGTAAATATATGTTCCTGATATCATTGGTCATAATTATTTTCAGAGTTGCAAGTTTCTGTATTTGTTTTTCCTAATTATTATGTTAATGTTTAAGATTATGTATTATTCTTTTCAGAGCATTTGGACCCTGTCAATGTGAAAATTGCCGAATTGAGGGAGGCATTGGAATCTGTTACAGCTGAACAAAAATACTTGAAAGCACGTGATGCTCGACATCGCCATAGTAAGTTCCTTGAACTCATAGTAGTATCTTAGGATCATCCGTTATATATGCACAATTAGTGGACTACTTTTACTGTGTTATGTTTTGCGTTAACACTAAGGTCTCGTTATCCAAATCTTGGAATATTAGTTCCTGTTTTTTCTCGTTGACATACCTACAGAAGTGACCTCGTAGGATTATGAAGTTATCAACAACACCAGTAATACATGCCATATTATGAATTGGAGGATTAAAACGTCAGTGTAAAACTGGGACATTTATTCGTAAAAAATACATAATTATGCTAAGATCATAACTATGATGTCACCAGACTAAAATCCATGTTTCCGGTATGACCCAGTTTTAACGTCAGGCACCAATGATAAATGGGAGTAGGAATAGAAACTTGAATTGGTAGTTAGTTTTACAAAATGATGCAGGACATTCAGTTGAAAATGGAACATATGTTTAAGCTTTAGTACCCTTAGAACCAATGTGAGCTGTCTAAAAAATCAAGAGAGTGCTCATCATTTTTTGGCCAATATCTACTTTTCTGCTGAGCAAATCTAACCTTGCAATGGGGCTTTGGGGTGTGTGAACATGATGACCCATGTAGCATCCCAATCTTGCCAAAGAAATGTGTAAGCTCTATAGGAAGGTATCCATTCGTTTTTCTTTGCAGCAAGGCTTTTGACTCAGAGTTGAGTATGAGCATGAACACAATAACAAATATACTTTTTTCCTGGTTGTCAGTTGATTAACGTTGGTCGGTGGTTCTATCTTTTGCAGCAAATGAGAGCACTCAAAAACGGGTAATCTTTTACACAATTGGAGAATACATTTTGCTGGCCCTTGCAAGTGGACTCCAAGTGGTTTACATACGTAGGCTGTTTAGCAAGTCAGTTGCGTACAACCGGGTCTGAGCTAACCGTAACACTGGTTCTGTATCGTTCTTATAGATTAGAACTTGAGAACATGTCCTAACAGTTATGTTGGTTCATTGTGATGTCATTTATCGTCGTTAGAGTTTTTTCTTTTTGTTGTTTTAACTTATTTACAGACTTAAATGAATGCAATATTACAGATTTCAAGTCTAAACTCCTTCAAATATTCAATGTTTGGTCTGTTCTGTCATTAACCAGCTTGTTGAGGAGACTCGTGCAACTGTTAATATCATCTTGCTTCAGTAGACAGCAGCAATCTGAAAAATGAAATTTTAAGAAAACTGGAGGAAAATCGGTTATGATAGAATGCGTATGCAACATTATAATGGCTGGAACCATATTTTACTAGTGGTGGGAACTTATAGTATGCTGTATCACATAACAAGGAACATAATTCTGTCATACAATGGATGAAAAATAGAGCACAGCAATCAAACAAAGATTGTTATAAATTTCAAGGATTAAGTTTACAAACTATGACAATCTGATAACAAAGAATTCCAAAACTAAATAGTTGTAGCTTTTTCACAGGAATTGCTATGAACTTAAACTCTATTGTTGATAATTTAATAACTTGGTTAACAGTTAGCACAATGCCAGTGATAGCCACATGAGGAACATTGACCAAAGGGTAAGTGAAACTGAAGCCAAAACATAGCCCAAAGTAAAATGACCGACATTCACTCTCGCCAGCTCCAAATAACATGTCAAGAAATTTCGTTATTTGTCAGTTAAAATAATAAAAAAGTAAAATATGTATAAAAATAGAATATTAAAGTGGAGGTCATACCGATGTTCATGGCTGGTGGAAGCGCAAATTGTAGTAGAAGAACAAAGACATAAAGAGGATCTGCATGCACTAATCCAAGGTGAAGTGCTCCTTTGACTATTAAAATTCCAAAAAGTGGCAAGAAAATGTACCGAACTGCTACAATTCCAAGGACAAGTTGTGAGAAATACCAGATCCTCTAAGACCTGCAAATTACATCCAGTTTATATTATGATCATAAACTGACTTTTATGATCTAAGTTTATATTATGCAGGGCATTCAGTTAATAAATGCTTAATGAGTGGCAGTCAAACTTAAAAGATTCTTAATCCAAGTAGCCATGTTAATTAAACTTATTTGAAAAGTTTAGCATTAGTGGATATGTCCTAGAAACCGAGTAGTATTAGTTAATAAAACTTTTTATTGGTTAATAAAACTATTAAATAATAAAAATTAAATCTATCTAATTTATTCAACTTCTAATTAACTTTCAAGCTTATTTGCCCGTGCTTTAGTTCAGGATTCATTTACTACTTAAGTTGACTTTGATTAATATATTTTAAATACAACCCACTTGCATTATATTTTTATTAAGAAATTTGTATAGGATGGATTTTATTTCAAACAAAAGTATAACAAAAAAAGAAATCTTCATTAATTTAGATTCTTGAACCATTAGACAGCAGAACTGAAAGTGTGCAGGAAATAGATTATCGTACGACATAGATAACTTAATAGATAACTTATTGTACGACATAGCAAACTTTGCCATCTCCCTCTCCTGGCGTAGTTGTTCACATTTTTGCCAGTCATCACGACTGCTGCTCTCATGCATTTCTTTCATTTCTTTAAAACGCTGAATGAGCAGAAGTGCAGACCCAAGTTAACACAAACCATAGATGCAGGGATTTTACTAGAGGTGACAAAATGAGCTGGCTAGGTTGGTTAGGAAACATGTCAACGTACAAGGGTTCTGTTTAAACAAGTAACTCTTGGTAGGGGTCAAAACGGTTCAGATCAATGCATGTTTGTCAGATCAATGCCAAAACATGCATTGTCCAAACATACAAATATAATTAATGTATTGTATATGATTAAAATAGATATAACTCAACGATTACCTATTCTTTTTGCATAAAATGATTTAAAGAGTTCTCTGTAATATACTACAAGAGACATATAATAAGATTACATACACAAGAAACATAAAGTGCAAGCATTTCAACACTAAAATAATATGCATAAAACCTTGCCCATTCTTCCCAAGATCTTTCCCTTTCCAACCCATCTTTTGCAGCAACCAAAAACCAACGCTTGATGATGTTAATTGCATATCCAACTATATATGCTTGTTCCACGTACATTATCGAGATCTACGTTATCCGTTGGCCTGTGAATCTGGGCCATAGAGAATGAAATAGATGGAGAAACTAACAAGCTAAATTTCAACATTTTGTCTTATTTTCTGAGTAGTTAGTTGTTCAATTCGTTTGTATGAGGTGATCTTAACTGTACTAGGTGTCCCCGGTGTGTGATGATGCTCTACAAACGGAACTTTATCTTTTTGGAGAATTTAAGGTGGAAAATCAAAGGGTGTGTGGAAAAATAATATCAAATGGTGATCCTTGGAAGAAATTAACTTCTCAAACATACATGAAATTATCACGTGCTCAGATCATCTTAATTCCGGAAATTAATAGTAACCTTGCTAAATTTGACGTTGTTGTGCAATCAAACAACTTGGGTGCTACGGTGTTATAGAGATGAGCTCATTTTCACTAACAAGAAGCCATTAAGTGAGGTTCAATTCTAAAAGATGATATTAAACTCATTTCTTTCGATTGTCATCTTCGTGGACTTGTAATGGTCATTATTCTAGAACAACGACACCAGCATACATGCACATATTAATACATTAGTATTTGTAAGGAAATAGAGTTTAGTTTCAATAATAATCAAAGATTTTACCGTAAAATGCGATAAACGGTGTTGCGTGTCCCTAAAACCTAATCACTTGGTAATAATTTATATAGTTTTTAATCACGTTTATGGTAGTGGATAAATTTTAAATAATATTAAATCACCATGATGGTCAATATATAGGCCAAAAGAGGAAGGCTACAATGAAAGTTAAAACGACACCTCATCCTGTAATTATTGCTGTTCAAATTGTTTATTCCAGAAATAGATAAATAATGGGATACGTAACTTTTATTTAATCTTCAAATTAGTATAGTCTAAATATAAATAAATACGAAATTATTTGTCCAACATTCACCATTCAAACATCTAATTTACTAATCACTAATTAAATTAGATAAAATTAGCAGTATAATCGAACTATGCAGCGGTAATCGATAATGAAAATATTGCAATTTTTGAATTCAAACAGTACATTTTTACCCTAACATTTCATCAAATTTAAATGCAAAAATCAATCTTCAATAAAATCAGAAGGTAAGATGACCCACCTGCAGATTAGGTTAATCGAAGGTTCAAGAAAACTTAAAGCAACAAATTTAGCTTTAACCTTTAACGCGTAGGCACTTAGCTTCATTAATTGCCATAATTAGGCATGCCGTAATTAATAAAATATTGATCTATATCAGTCATTGTTTACACCCACATTAACATGATAATCATAGTAGTTAACATTTCACACCTCTATAACCACTACATGTATAAAGCCAGCTTGAGGTAAAAAACATTGTGCATCAAAATAAATCATATCCACACTCAAATTTAAAACATGGCTTACACTTCCAAACCGTCTTATGAAAAATGGGTAGATCAAATTAGTACTTCCATGAAAACAAACTCAGTGTATGTTGATGAATCGAGTTCTAAACAAAATAGTCTTTGCATTTTGGCCGTGCCCGAATGCTTGATCCAGGAAAACCCTGAAGCGTACAAACCTCAAAAGCTTGGTCTTGGCCCGTACCACCATTTTCGCGATGAGGTGTACAAAATGGAGTGGGAAAAGGTCGCTACCGTGAGATCTGCGCTAACTGCTGAACAGAAGAACGAGTTTAACACTCTTGTGGCTAATAAGATCAAACTTTTATATAATAGCATCCATGCTTTTTATGGAAACTTCTTTGATATCGACGCTGATACATTCGCATGGATGTTTGCTATCGACGGTTTGTTCTTGTTGGTGCAAATTTATTCCATGAAGCACGAATTTGCGGGCGATATAATGATGTTGGAGAATCAAATCCCGTTTAGGGTTCTGAAAGAACTTCAATCATGTTTTCAAGGTTTTATGAATCAAGAGAAAGACGATCTTGATTCGTTCTCCAACAAGTTGGTTAACTTTTGCAAAGAGGTTTCGCCTTTAGAACTTGCTATGGAAGCACAACTTGACGGTTTTGATCCTTCTTGTCAAATGCACCTTTTGGATTTGTTGTACAAGTTGATTGTCAACAATGTGTCATATGAAAAACCAAATCATGGACAACTATTAGGGCAGGGGAAAGCTACATACATGAAGGACATTAGAGCGTCAGTTAGAGAAAAGTTTCCATCGTGTTTAAGTTGTCGACAAGGGCTAGGACATGCCATATTCTTGACAAAAACGGCATTTAAGGCGGCTTTGCATCTGTTTAATACAAAAGACGAAGAACGATCTGAACGAGAAAAGATCAATGCACAAGAAATTAGAATCCCATCAGTTTCACAACTTCGTGATATCGCGAATGTGGATTTTAAGGTTGTGCAAGGAGGAATCAAGAATGTTGAATTCGACAAAGAGCACCACATTTTCTATCTCCCCACAATCACTGTGAGTGAAAACACTGAAGTTATATTGAGAAATTTGGTGGCTTATGAAGCAACAAGGGTGAAATCTACAGACGTTTTACAATTCGCTGAGTATGTAGATTTGATGTGTGGGATTATAGATAAGCCACGAGACGTTGAGTTATTGAGAAAAAGGGAGATTGTGAAAGTGAAAGGACGCATGGATGATGAAGAGATTGCAAATCTGTTTAACGGGATTAAGAGATCGACTTGGGACAGGAAGAGAAAGCATGGACTCGATATGGCCTTGAAAAAGGCTAATGATCGGTTCCTGAATAGCGCCCAGTTTAGGGTGTTTCGGTTCATGAAAAAGCATGTCTACAATTCTTGGAAGTTTTTGACGTTTTTTGCAACGATCATGCTACTTATACTGACAGCTTTTCAGGCATTTTGTGACGTGTACGGCTGTAGCGACCATTTCTTTCCGGCCTAGAGTGGAAGTCGTCTCCATAGACATCTGGTTAAATGTGTGTTGAAATGTAATCGATGGACATCTGGTTAAATGGGTGTTGAAATGTAATCTATGTGTATACGTTTACTATATGTATACTACCTTCATGTTTTGTTATTGTGGGCCTTGTGGCTTAGTGGCTTGTACCAAAAATAAAAGTTGCTACGAGCGTTTTTCGCTTAAATACAGCGATAACTTTGTTGATTATATTGTTTATAACGTCTTATGATTATTATTAGCACAAATCACGACACATACATGATAAGTAGTAATTAAATGATAACTTAATCTACTTTTATGTTGGAGCATTGTGTCAGTTGGCTAATTTTTTGGAATATGGCATTTTAATAGAGTACAAATGTACAATGGTACATGAGAAGTGAGAACTGATAATAACTTGAAATATTACAGATACGTGGCATGAGAGTAAACATATAAATATAACTTACATATTAAAACATAAAGTAGAAAAGACAACTTAGTTATTGAAACATAAACTAGTAGTATGAAACTATAAATACTATGGCAAAAGAAAAGATTACAAGTGTTCAAGTACATCAAAAAAGAACTAGGATACAAGTTGACAAGAACAGCACATGCACCCAAATGACTGGACTAAAGACAACTATATTCATGTTTCTGGATGAACGCTATTCTTCATCACTGTCATTGCCAAAAACTGATGCAATGGGTATTTTCGGCTTCTTTGCAGCAGTCTTCCCTGAGCTCTGCATAAGGTAGACCAAACATAATGTTGACTAATTTAACAAGATTAAAAAAAGGAGTTGGGGATCGGTTAACAAGATTAAAATAGAATTGAAGATCCGTTATAGTTTCCTTAACAGCAGCAGTTGAATATTTTTAAGAAGCCTAATTAGCCAGCTAAGAAGTATGAGCGGATCCATGACGCCCAATTTAAAGTATCATTATATTTCAAGGGTGATTCTACATTTAATAAAATGGTTTCCAAATGAAATTCAACCAACTGAGAGGATGCTTACCTATAAAGGTGGCAATTCCAATTAATTTATTTATAAAAGGGTCAAAATGGATTATCTCAAACAGTTAAATAGCTAAAACATATAAATGTACAATTGGATCGAAAGTCACCCAAAGTCTTTAAAACATAAACCCCTCCTAAATCCTTTTTACTCATACATTTAGGTTGAATTTTTTTATAAATTAAGTATAGTTACTGTAGTCGCACATAACACATCAACTATTAATTATACTATTTATTGAAACACATCATTTGCAAACGGACATAAAATGTTTGCAGGAAACCTCAACCAGTACTGAAAAATGACCCCCTTTTCAAACTGAACCCATTTTGACCTGTAAGGCTGTTACCTAACCCATGCATCCTGCCACCTCTATTTTGGACCTGAATATTCTATTAGAAACTGTTGGTACCTTGGATGCACCAAATTTTGATGAAAATCCAAACTTCAATGCCTTTCTTTGATCCTGCTCCGCAAGAACAGTAGCATTCTTCACAGGATAATTACTATTCTCAGGGTCCTCTTGCTGCTGCTGCTGTTGCTGCTTATGTGCATCGGCCCTAAATGACAATACACAAAATATCAGATCAAATAGGTCTAAAAAGGCGACCAATGAAGAATAATGAAGATCATCAGAAAAGAAGCAAATTAATGGAATAGAATGCATAAAAGAAGCATACATCTGAGCAAACTTGGCCATCTCCTTTTCCTGGCGTAGTTGTTCACGTTTTTGCCTGTCATCACGACCGCTGCTTCCATGCATTTCTTTCATTTCTTTAAAACGCTGTATACGCAAAACCAAGTTATCACAAACTATAGATGCAAGGATTTTACTAGAGCTGACAAAATGAGCTGGCTAGGTTGGTTAGGAAACATGTCAACAAAGTTTCTACCCAAACGAGTTATTTTTGGTACAGGTCAAAATGGTCAGATTGATGCCAAAACATATCTTGTCCAAAAAAACAGAAATAATTAGTGTACTCTATAAGACTAAAATAACAATATATAACTCGATGATTACCTATTCTATTTGTATTTAATGATTTTAAAATTTCTCTGTGATAGCTATAGGAGACTTTTAACCCCTTTAAATTATAGACCTGCCCTTCTGTTATAACATCTTATTTTATCAATTTAACCCATGATAGGTAACACACATCCATTCATTGTAAATGGGACCAACTTGCAACCTCTAGATTTGACGATGCAATTACAAGTCAACGAGCAAAAAATTATTGAATCAAATCAAGTAAGAATTGAATATTACCTTTCTATGATTGTGGTCATATGAACTAAGGTGACCTTCAAATTCAACTGCTAACTTGTACTGCTTGTTGCAAAGCTCACAATAGAAAACTTTCCGTATTTCCTTGACCTCAATTTGAATTTTCTGCTCTCGATCTGCCATAACCTGGATTTTCATAATGTGCAGGAAGGAGGCAGAAGAAGCCACCAGGTAATAAAAACTGTCTCCGGAAGTAGATTGATAGGGCATTCCCCATCAAAAGACACACATATATGCAAATATGCTGCCTTCTGCTATTAGATGTAGGTTTCAGAGAAAGCCATCAACCTCAAATTATTATCTAAGGTTTGATGCACTTATATGTGTTACTACCAATTAAGTTGAATATAGAAGGCATACCTCTCGCTTTTTTGCGATTTCTTCGGTCTCCTCAAGTTCAATGTCAAGTTTCTTCCTCTGGATATTTTCTTCGGCTGTAAAGAAATCGTCTTCCTCTTGTTTCCCAAGACCTAGCTTTGCATCTCGTATTCCAGATTTGATGGGCTCAGTTATTCCTAACAAATCACGATGGCAACAATTATGACTTCATACCTACATAAATAAGTCTACAAGTCTGTGTGGGTGTGCAATATAGTTACCTATTAATAAATTCTATCTCAAGTATGAGAAAACATATATATAAGCAAAGGAAAATTATGATTATTTATAGAAATTTTGATCAAAATAGAGTATGAAGTAGAACCAAAAATACAAATCTCACAACCAAGAAAAATAAGAAACGAAGAAGATGAGCTTCACAAATGCATAGCCTTCAAGAGAAAAGATACCAATTCCCAATCTTCCACCGAAAAACAAAGTCATGCAGATATGGGTTATTTAAGCATAAAGAACAAATTTTATCAATTGGGCACATTTTATTAGAAGTAGAAACCATAACTAGTAGTACTAATTTTTTATTTGTTTTGAACTTTGATAGGGATGAAATGATGTACTACAGTGTGTTCACAACATCATTAATTTTGGGCCAATTAATTTTGCTTGATAAGATCTTGCCTACTTAGACCATTGACTGCCACTATGACCGATTAATTGAGAAGAACCTAATCCACCAGTTATCCAATATCCATTTAGGCACTCACCTATACCTAGGGGCAGCTTAAGCTGATATTCATAAAACTAACAAAGTTTTAAGTGGTGCTGCCATATTTTAAGGTACCCCTACAAATTGCATATTCAAACTTACCTGACCTTTTTGCTGCACTCAAAAAACGATTAGTCATCATGATTGAGTCTAAGACTAGTCATTAGCAAATATACATCACGAGAACGATCAGGATATGTAATTCTAGTCAACTGTAGTATCTATAAATCTACACTGCATTAGATATATAAAAATCAAACACTTCATAACAAAAACATACATAAGCATATCTGTTAACAAAAGCATACACAAGAAACATAAAGCACAAGCATTTCAACAGCTATATTATAAGCATAATAATACCTTGCTCATTCTTCCCAAGACCTTTCCCTTTCCAACCCATCTTTTGCAGCAACCGAAAACCAACATTAGATGATGTCAACTGTGTGTCCAACGACGCTTGTTCCACATTATCAAGATCTACATTCTCTGTTGGTCTGTGATGAATCGGTAAACGAAATTCCTCAGCTAACTCCTCAAGAACAGAAACCTCAATTTCCTATACCATTTGCAAAATATAAAACACAGTAAGAACTTCACAACATCACATCCATACACATCAATCTCAACTGTTTATTAATCATATAAAACTTCTTCCTATTCAAGAAAGTAACTTTAATTCTATATAAGTAAATTGCCAAAACCTAAATTGATACTAAAAAGATAAAAATAATAATATCAAGATGTTGCATAAGCATATAAATAACCTCATCTGCTGCTTTCTGTTTCCTTCTAATATCTTGTCTACCGTTATACCGTCTGTTATCCATTTCAATACAAGATTACAACTTTCAATTGAATATTAGCAACAGCAACCTGAAACAACAAAAAATCTGTAAGTTTTGATGACATCATCATATCATATATGTATATAACTGTAAATAACTACAAAATTTTCCGATGAATCACCAGAAAGTATATGTTTCAAGGAGCATCTAGTGATATGACAGTGTAAAGTATGGATCGAATTGGGTTGATAATGATTAAACAACGAAATTAGGGTTTTTGTTTTAAAAAAAAGAGTAAAAAAAAACCCTTTGATTGATCAGATAAACCACGGAGACTTTTTTAATGTATCAAATAAATAGATAGATAATATAATCCACGCTACAGTTTGACTTTTGGATACGGGTTATTGGATCAACGATGTTCTATGGTCAATTCACAGTTTGAACATTTGGATGCTGGTTACTGGATCACTCCGGGCCCAGCCCATACAAAATAGAATAGAGTAATTTTTGTTTTTTTTCCTAACAATAATAATAATAAAAAGAAATTGGGCCTTGGTGATATTTTTATTTATCTTTTAATCTAAACACCAATGGAATAATTTTATTACACACACATATATATACATATACTAGAAGAGACGCGCAATGCAGCGGATACATTTTTTGAAATTGATATGTGGTTATATGATTTGTTTGATCCTATTGAAGTTTAATTATATCCCGATAACACCTGAGAT
The DNA here is from genome assembly GCA_963422505.1 of Pseudognaphalium luteoalbum. Classification (NCBI taxonomy): domain Eukaryota; kingdom Viridiplantae; phylum Streptophyta; class Magnoliopsida; order Asterales; family Asteraceae; genus Pseudognaphalium; species Pseudognaphalium luteoalbum. Next base: position 122,865,528 of record OY730194.1, read on the forward strand.
TAGAAAAAAATGTTTTGTTATCGAACTATTTAAACGAAATAACAGTTGGGAGCATCAATCACAATTTTTTATGTCCTTTTATCAACTCGAATTCGCGTACAAGATTGATAATAGTGAATACCGCGTGAAAGATCTTCAAAAAATAATTCACTCCTAAAATAATCAATATTTTAGTGACTTAGTAGGAAAATGTTTGACTAATTGGGTCATTTCCAAAATTACAAATGTTTATTTATGTATAACATTACATGTCATTTAATACATACATTTATTTTGATTATTATGGATATTTTTCAAATTTAATTATGGGTATTTTTATCTTTTTTGTTGTAGATAGGGGTAATTATGTCTTTTCATATCTTTAAAAATGCAAGTTTGTAAAGAAAATGGTTAAACCCTTTATAAGGGTGTATGATATATCCTAAAATAATTGTTTAACTTTAATTTCAACATAAATTATATAAAGTGTTTAAGTAGAGAATAACGAAATTTTATTAGCTAGTAGTGCAAATATTACATTTTTCAAAAACCGTCTGTAAATTAATTGAGGTAAAGAGAATAATTATTTTATTATCATATAAAGACATATACGGAGTAATTGTTAACTATAGGTTAGTGTTACAATTGTAGTATGTGTTTATTTTATCATCATGAAATCCCAAAAGATGTGGAAGCACCAAATGATTACCTTCCTCACACTCTTGCCCTTGGCATCTACTGTACTAGTAACGAATTCCCCAAGAAAGGATTCCCATCTCCCCAAACAAAACACTAAAAAGTTCTACTCCAATGGAGTATTTTTTAACTTTAACTAATCATACAAATTTGATTAAAGAAGAATGATTCATTTGCTTGTTATCCATGTTTAAGAAAATGTAACTAAACACTTTGTCAACTTGTGTTGTTCCTGTAGAATTCCTAATATATTTTAAGTATAAAATAAGAAGAAGAAAAAAAAAACTGTCATTTAACCAACATAAAGATAAAAGATACCGATATATTCTTTTTGGTCGAATCTTATTATTCATTTATTTATATATATTGATACTTATGAGAGGGTATATATTCGGATTAAATGGTTAATAGACAAATATGTTATTGTACTTTACGAAAATGTTCAACTAAGTTATTATACTATTGTTCAGTTGAATTAATAAACTATTTTCATATCTAAATTAGGCTTTTTTACATTGTAATATTTATAAGTTAAGTAAAGTGATCTTGATGTTAATATTTTAAAGTTAATTAACCTACATATCGTGTGTTTCTAAGCTTAGTAATTCATTCAAACAAATTAATATTTCAACAACTTAGTTGAACATTTTCACAAAATATGGTGATATATTTGTCTATTAACTCTATATATTCTCTCACTGCAAGTCTGCCAAAAAAAAACAGGTGGTTTAATTTAGAAAATATACAAGTCCTTAGTCGTATTTATGCAATCTTATTGGTTGATTCAGTGATTAATATACTTTTCTAAAGCTGTATACAAGTTTATAATGGACAATTAAATCGGGACTAAAGATTATTTGTTTAATAGAACAATTATGTTCAATATGAGTTACTGGATTGATCACCAGTAGCAGTAGTATTAAACAAAACTCAGAAGTGAGTTTATGAGGAGACATACAGACTGCAAAAGGCTTTTCCTCCCACCCAATTCCACCTTCACAGACTTTAGTGTCCTTTTCCATTCTAGACAAGAAAAAGCAAACAAAACAAAACAAAAGCAAAACGGATAACAGAAACAACACTTTATCAGTACTAGTCCCACCCATAATTCTATGCTTTAACCAAGACAAAACACACATAAAAATTAAAAATAATACTAATAAATCACTATCATTATTTCCACTCAATTTGTACTTCCTGATAACAAGTAAAGAATCTTCAGAATTAAACTAATCTGCTCTGCATTCCCTCATTTGGGCATTTGTTTCATTCTATCATACTCTAAACAAGTAAACATACTCAACTAAAGTTAGACATGTGTGTCATCATTTCTGTTTTGCTTCAAAACTTTTTTCTCAAGTTATATTTTCTAACAACAATTTCAATCCTAAGATGGTTACTTAGTTAGTAGTTGCATATATCTACACTTCTCTCAATAACATGCTCCCACTGCACGGTCTAGACTCGAGCAAGATCCTATCACAACGGCTGTGTTCATGGGTCCAAGTCATTTCAGCATCTACCCCTGCTTATGCACGAAAAAGAGTGGAATAATGAGTTAACTAGGATAGTGCAATGCATAAAGATGACATCTTTGGCTCATTTTTAATTGAAAATAGCTCAATCAAGGTTATCTTCATCTACAACAGGCTCAACGAAACTTTTTATAAAGTGAGCTAAATATGAAACATATCAAATTGGTCAGACGGGTCGGAAACAGTCCTGTGGGAATTTTTAATCCATATAACCCTGAATTATCATATAAGAACTAAATGGTTATTGCAATTAATTAAATTTTCTAGCAATACGTGACACGCTTATATAGTTTTAGATTTTCCGAAGGAATGTGTTTAATGTCAAAACCCATACAAACTGGCTCATTGTAGAGCCTCTAGTTATGCAAATATCGAAGACCTCTTGAGTTCTTCTGGTCAAAATGAACATGAACAATAGTGAGAACTTACGATTCTGTGTGATGAGTTAGAAAAAGCAGAGTTCTGTGTAGCCGTTGGCGTATGGCAAAAGCTCCTCAACTTCAATCCTAGAGTTAGAACAGCTCATGGTTCTTCTATAACGGCTATGTACTAACTCAACCTCAGCCCAAAATAAGCTGTATACTGGTCTATGATCAGAGAACCTAGATTCACCACGTACGTATGACAACTGATGAAGACCGCTTCCATACCACAAGATACGATCACACCTTCGCATGACAAATTGGGCCATATAAAGATTGTTTCTACTTGCAAGCATCGATGCTATATAGAGCATATGAATACTAGGATTCTTACCATGCAGGTGTTCTTCTTTTTTCCTTATGTTGCAAATTATCCCCTGTATATCTATCTGAATTAGTCAAATACTTGTAAGTCGGTGGAAAATATATCTTCCCTTCATTCCATCCTTGGAAGACACGCCCCCTTCGTTGTTCAATTCGCAGCTGCAAGAATAAACAACGCTCAGCTGACCAGAATGTTGCTTATAGAGGTGGCTATAGTCAGCCAATTTGGTTATGTTGTATCTCTAACATAGAGGTGTCAAATTTAGACCCATTGGTTAATTATGGGTCAATTTGGTTAATTTTTAGGAGGGAATGGGTTTGTTGGGTCTCCTCCCTATTTTTTGGATGGGTCTAAATGGGTTTTTCGATATAACCTATAATTGTGTAACAATTAACCAACGGGGTTAGATGGGTCTAATGGGTAATTTTTTTTTTTTTCACCTCATTTCATTTTTTTCATTTTTCACTCAAATAAAAAAAAAAGTTTAGTGAACCCGATGACCCGACCAGAGACCCATTTGACCCGGACCCGTTTAGACCCATCATTCTAAATGACCCATCTAGACCCGAACCCATTTAGACCCAAACTCATCTAGACCCAAGACCCGACCCGACCCATTCATTTTGCCACCTCTACTCTAACAGATCGATTAAATTAAGAAAACTAAGTATAGAGGATACAGGTCAAACGGGCCAATATCAAAAGTCAACCAAACTACCAAAGTGTACTTTCAATTCATAGAACCTCAGAAATCATTTTTCTAAAAATACCATATCAATGGTGCAACAATATTTTTTGTGAAGTCATAATAGACACATTTGAATATTTATAGGGAAAAAGGTTAAGAATTTTGGACAAGAAGTGTCTTGGCCTCTTGGGTCAACTACACCTTACCCGTCCCATACCAAAAATTACCCACAATTCTACTTGGAAGTTACCAAAGTTAAAGCACATAAAGCATATACCATACCTGGTCTTTCTCTAACAATGCTCTCCAATTTTGCATCTCGACAAGTGCTTTTGCTGATCGATAAGAAAGGGCGATTCGGTAATTCAGATCCCCAAGCCATATAATTCGACTGAAACAATGTACAAACAATCAAAATTTAAACAACTACCCGTTCCATGATTCTTTTATTTTTCAGTCAATGAGAAGCCAATTTATAACGTGGAGGTCGTTGTCTTACTCGTGTTCAAGTATCGTTTGTGGGGATTTATCATCTTTCGTGCCTTGAACACGCGGAAATCTTGTTTTCTTGACGATTTCCATGAAATCAGAATTTCGTCTCAGTTCATCGCCTTCCTTCTGGCCGGAAGTCAAATGAGTACACACGAAGCAAAAACTTGTTTCGTGCAACAACATACTAACTGATACCGATCCCTGCAAAGTACAAAGCAAACATTTAAATCATTTCAATCTTCCCATTAATGAGTTAATAGTAGTACCTTAACAATTGACACTAAGTAATTCAAAATCTCTAACCATAAACTACAACCATTTAAAGCATAAAAAACATCCATAAGACAACCCTTCCCTTGGGACTCATCAAAACCCATTAAAAGTACAAACACTAAGATCATCAATATATGTACCTTATTTCCAAGATAACCCATTAGTCCTCTGCCAACACAAGACACTTTCAAGTTTCTAACATGTTCCCTCAATTCACTCCTTACCCAAACTGTAAGAAACACACCAACCATTTGTTTACTTGCAACCAAACAATAGCTCGAATGTCCACCTTCCATACTATTGGAAATTGGTGAAAATGAAGTCGAATTTTGTAAATCTTCCATGGGACCATAATCCTCATCAGATGAACCCCATCTTGAATAATCACTAGGCCTATGACCAAATGAGTAGTTACTCGGTCTGTGACTCGCTGAGTAGTCACTCGGCCTATGACTAGCTGAGTAGTCACTCGGTCTATAACTCGCTGAATAGTCACTCGGTCTGTAACTCGCTGAATAGTCACTCGGTCTGTAACTCGCTGAATAGTCACTCGGTCTGTAACTCGCTGAGTAGTCACTCGGTCTATGACTAGAAGACGAATAGTCACTTGGTCTATGACTCGAGGAGCAGTCACTTGGTCGTTGACCAAACATTGCTCGGTCACATACACTATATCGCCGGTCAAGATGCGACTCATTTTCATTTCGTGAACTATGAGTTGCCTGAAAAGACCGGCGATTATAAAACGACGAATTTTGGTGTCTAGTTGAACCCTCAAAATCAGCATCATATTCAGCCACAGGGTCAGGAACAGGAGAAGGTGTGAAACACACGTTTCCACCGGAACGATTGTTTAATGTTCTACGTATCAAAGTTAACCATTTTTTTGCAGGACCATTGTCTTCAGCTCCTAGAATATTCACCGCATTCAAAGGAACAATTTCTTGAAATCTGAAAAGAAAGATCCAAATCATCAAAACTGGAATCTAGAATCCCAAAGAATGAAAGTTACTGCTTAAAAATTACTGTAATAAAAAGAAACCACATTTTATATTTATACCCAAGAACATAAATATCAGCAGCAGGGGCAGC